>JANRMT010062813.1:104914713-104959707 GCA_026402145.1 Polypterus bichir lapradei | reverse complement strand
AGTATACAGTAAATGTGTGTACAGTGACACTAAACGTACGTACATGTACTAAGCACTGTAAGAAGAAAATTAATTATGGTTACTCACCAACAATGACACGATGACTTGTGCGATAACAATGAGTTTAATTTTACTGCACAACAAAGGTGAGCGTTACAGCCCTTGTAAAGGAGCCACTTCAGGCGATTGTGTAGCACTGCCGTTGTTCTTCTTCTGGCAGTCTTCAATCCAAATCCCTAAAGCCGATTCCATCCAGACTACTGCCTTATTACATCCACTTACAACTTGTTTTGCACCCTGGTTAAAAGGACACTGCAGCCGTAGATCTTATATTTCTTTCCTACTTTTTAAACAAAAAGAATCGTAGCCTTCAACAAATCCAAAATGTTTACCTTTTCGGCAATCGTTAACATCTTCTTGCGCTTGGGCACGGCCCCTGAAGCAGTAGCAGATCGTTTTGGAGCCATAATGAAGGGCTTGACTATGCACAAAGAGAAACACAAAAGAGCAAAACTCTTTACACAGCAAAACACGTTGATGCTGAATGATTGAGACGAGACTTCCTGGTTAACACTGCATTCAGCACGCAGGAACTCAACTGCGTGCTCTGATTGGTTAGCTTCTCAGCCATCCGCCAATAGCGTCCCTTGTATGAAATCAACTGGGCAAACCAACTGAGGAAGCATGTACAGGAAGTAAAAAGACACATTGTCCGCAGAACCCGCGAAGCAGCGAAAAATCAGCGTTATATATTTAGTTATGCTTTCATATAAAATCCGCGATAGAGTGAAACCGTGAAAGTCGAAGCGCAATATAGCGAGGGATTACTGTATATGTAGATATGTATACAGTGATCGCTATATATAATATAACTCAGCCATGTCCTACCTTTGTCCAAGAATGTCATCCTATGTAGTTATTTCCGACAAATTCAGGTTTTCACTCTTTTGCCAGTTACCTTTTGCCCTTCCTTTGGCCTTGAATTCGAAACATTTTGCAAAAACCCAAAATATTTTCTTTAGAGGTAAATCCGTAACCCCATGTTATCTAGAAGTATAATTAGCAGATAAAATCAAAATATTTTGCATCAGAAGATACTTAAAAATATCAGAACTCAGTTGGGTTATTATGCCACTTAGAAAGGTCACTTAGATCTATTATCAAATTCAAAGACAGTGAGAGTTTTCTCTATAAGAACATTTCCATAATCCTGTTTAGCATGTTAGTGGCTTAGACAAAAATTTGTTGAATGGATGTAGTGGATTCAGAAAGTATTCAGAAATTTTTTACTTTACAACACTTTATTGTGTTGTAGATTTAATCTTGAATAGAAAATTTTGCGTCGGTTTATACTCTGTCACCCATAATGACAAAGTGAAAACATGCTTTCAGAAGTTTTTGCAAATTTATTAAAAAATCAAAATCTGAAATCTCTTAATTATCAGATCCTTTGTTGTGGCACTCCAGATTTAGGCCAGGTGCATACTATTTGCTTTAATTATCCATGATGTGTCTAGAACTTGATTGGAGTCCACCTGTGGCAAACTGAATTGATTGGACATAGATTAGAAAAGCACACACGTGTATATAAGGTCCCACAATTCACTCTATGTATCAGGACAAAAACCAAGCCATAAAGTCCAAGGAACTCTGTGTAGACCTCTATAATCAAATTACCTCAAGTTCATGGTACAGCCTCCCAGAGACTGACCTGGAACAGATGGGCAAAGGTACAGACCTGCTAGGACCTGACACGGCAAAATCGGCCCCAGCTGAGAACGTTGGTGGGAGCGAAACTGCAGATGAGGTGGGCAAGGAGCTAAATCCACACAAGTCTGCGACATCATCTCCTACTGAACTCCCAACCCCGCCTACAGAAATCACAGAAGATTCAAACACACAATCCGAGCCGAAGGTAATGATCGCCACGCTTGGGGGGGACAAAAAATGATATAAAGCGAGTCGTAAAGAAGAACAATAGAGGAATAAAGAACGAAATAAAGCCCCTAAATGAAAAAATTGAGAACCTGAATCCGGATATGAAAGACCTGAAGTACCTAAGTACTAAGTTTACTATAACCTTCACAGAAATGCTACAAAAAATTGATGACAAAATACAGAAAAATATAAGTAAGTTAGAGAGTGATATTAAAGTACTTGCTGCTCGGCTTGAAGATGTTAAGAAAACAATTGGCTTCTGCCACGGCTGAAAAAGCAACGGCTGCAAATTCAGAATGCAAACTGCTCGCTGACAAACTGGCAATACTGGAAGATAGATATAGAAGGAACAACATTTTGAAGTTCTTCTTCAAAAATGGGAAAGTCCAAACCCCGTGAAATTCATAGCTGATCTAGTCTCTAAAATAACTGGAGAAGACTTTAAATCGGACATTGAGATCTCTGCATCCTACTGTATACATGGATCGAATAACTCCTAACCAAAAAGCCTAATTATCCATTTCAATAAACTACTGGCCAAACAAAATCTTATGTCCCTTCTCAGACAGAAAGACAAGAGTATTTTTTAAAGTACCCACATTAGTATTTTCAGTTTTTTCACCTGCTGCAGCTGCTAAATGTGCCACATTCTACAGCATTAAATACTGCCTATGTAGAGCTGAAACCAAATACAGCTTCTTGTACCCTGCCAAACTGAAAGTATTTATTGAAGATTAGTTTTACATTTTTAGTTCTCTGGATGAAGCAGATAAAGAGCGGTGAAGACTGATCTCGACTTTCTTTTTAAAACACATGACCATGAGTCATACCATGTTCTGGCAAGGAAAAGAAGATTCTACTTGAAATTTGCATTTTGCTTTTGGCAGACAGACAGTTCGCCAGGAGCAGCAGCAGCAACCCAGCAGATGATCTGACCGCTTCTCCTTAGCATGCGTTCAGCCCCAGCCCTCCCCCCGCGCTTCACAACGCGAGCGGCAGAGACGCAAAGTGGCAAAAGGGCCGCTGCTGTACAGGGTTTGAAATAATCAACGTGCAGGGCGACAAGCAGAAAACTGAGCTCACCAGCAGCAGCAAGACAACATGATCCAACGGCATCTCCTTAGTGTGCGTTCAGCTGCCCCGCTTCACAACGCAAGAAGTGTTATACGTCCTGAGAGAGATTTAACCACACCCGGGGCCAGAAATAAAGGACAGGTATTTTTATTTTTTTTACAACGTCACGCGAGACAAGGCAGTGACACATTATTTAAAACAAGTCCACGAACATCTAACCTAGCAGTTGTTGGATTGCTGTTGGCAGACACGTTTCATGTGCTCCCAGCTCTTAAAACAACGACAAGAGACAAGCAAAACACGCAGCTCTCCAGCAGCGAAAAGCCTGCAGATGATCACACTACTTCTCCTTGGTCATAATCAAGATGCCATAGTCCTGTGCTGTGACGAGGCACATTTCCATTTGAATGGTTGTGTAAATAAGCAAAACCTTCACTATTGGGCTAAAACCAACCCTTATGAACATCAACAGAGACCACTGTTCTGTTGCAGAATTTGCCATTGTACTTTTTGAAGGGGGGGGCAATGGTCACCATCACTTCAGAATGTAACATTGAAATGCTAGAGAACTTTTTGCTGCCCCAATGGGAGAAATGGGTATGGTGGATGCCTGGTTTCAACAGGATGGAGCAACAGATCATACGGTACTGAGATCCATGCAAGTTTTGCAGGAAATTTTTCCGGGGAAGCTGATCTGCCTGAGCAGTGATGTCGGGTGGTCTTCATGTTCGCCTGATCTTGCTCCATGCAATTTCTCCTTGTCGAAGGTATACACACACTGACCTCAAAACCTTGAAGCCCTCAAGGACACTATTCACTGCAAAATCGCTGCTATTCCCGTTGAAATGGCCGAACGAGTCATGTGAGCATTCAGAAATCATGTCGAAGAGTGTATCGCTAATGATGGCCACCACCTTGAAGACATCATTTTTAAAACACAGTGAAAGAAATCAGTTTTCTATACCCTTTTTTGTGTCATAATGAAATTTATTTTATCTTGTAGCATTTTTGTAGAATAAATGTTTGAAATGCGGTATTTCTTTTTGGCTCACCCTGTGTGTATGTGTATATGTACCTGTATATATAAAGAGACAAAGTCCCTTTACGCTGCGCCACGGCATGTAGTTTGTTTATTTGACAGCCTTTAGATGGGAGTAATTACATTCATAGCATCTGTGTTCTGAGTCCCGATCTGATTGTATGGGTGGTTACCTACCAGGTAACGCATGTGGCTGGTCTACCAGTCGGCAAACATCCGCCATGGGGCCCTCTTCAGTTGCAAGAAGCAGATCATAGAATGTTACATAGTTTACTGTCAAATAATGCAAAGAGTACTAGACACGTGTTTCCCCCCTATTTGGGCTCATCAGGCGTACACACTCCACTGCACCCTTCTTGGGGATCGAACCTATATATATAGTGGGGAACAGCCCAGACAAAGACAGGCAGACATCATTGTAAGTCACACGTTTATTTACAGTTGCTATTTACAGTGAAGCACACACAACCCACTTTCACCCCAAAGTCCAGGCCTCACACAATGCCTTCCTCTTTGGTCCGCCTCCTCTCCTCCCGAGCTCCGTCTTTCTTTGTCCTGACTCCAGCCATCGAATGGAGGGAGACAGCTCCTTTTATGCTCACCCGGACGAGCTCCAGGTGCCTCCCCAAACCTTCCGCCTGCCCTCCCCGGTGTGGCGGAAGTGTCGGCTGTGCACCCGAAAGCACTCCGTGTGTCCCTGGTGGTCTTCCCCCCCAGCACTTCCGTGTGACGGAAGTGCTGAGGGCCAGGGTTCCTTAGGAATCTGGGCGCCCCCTGGCGGTGACCTTGGGCCCCTATAGGGTTGAGCTTCTAACCTCGCCCCCTCGTGGTCTGGAGCAGGTGTAAGCCCTCCTCCGGTCCTTCTGGGCATTCCCAGCTGGGTACCACCCCCAGCCGCTTTCCATGTATGTATGTATGCATATATATATGTGTATGTATGTGTGTGTGTATATATGTATACAGTGAACCCTCGTTTATCATGGTTAATCCGTTCCAGACTCTACCGTGATAAATGAATTTTCGCGAAGTAGGATTCTTTATTTATAAATCGAATATTTTTGCAGTTAGAGTATAGAAAACCTGTTTACGACCTTCTAAATACGTTTTTTAACATTATTAGAGCCCTCTAGACATGAAATAACACACTTTAGTCCCCATTACACTCGTATTACCCAATATATTAGACAAAATAAGAGAAAATAAGACATATTAGACGTTACAAATATATTATTACTAGGCTCACCCGCCTTTTAAGGCGACCGACTTTTATCCTCAATTTGTGTGCGCTCCATGTGTACATCAGGCATGTAAGTGTAGGGAATGAGAACATTAAAGTGCCCATTCATAACATCTCCCGAAAACCTAAGTTTTTTTTATCCCCTTGAGTGCCTGTCCAAAGTCGTACAATGTCAGCCCGAATCTGTACCGCTAAAGACGGAGTTTCATGTACTAAATAAGCTATAGATGAGAATAAGCAAGCACCATCTCCCCTGATATTTACTACGCGGTGAGGCATTTGTACTCCATCAACATTAATTATTTCCAGAGACATAATTTTGTCTATTTTTCCAGCGCATCGCGCACAAAAGCAAGGGGACAATGGGAGCAGCAGAACTCTGCTCACATCGCGTCGCTTCGTACTGCAAGCCGCAAGTAGTAAGTCTGTGATAAGCGGAATACCGCTACGATTTGCACTCACGGGACAGAAGGACAATCCCGACTGCTTTTATATAGTAGGTTATTGTACTGTACATTTAATTGCACACACACAGTTCTTACACACAACCACTAACCTATGAAGGCACAACATCAGTAGGAGAGTCTTCAGGTGGTGCAGTATATTCAGCAGGTGCATCGTTGCCTTCTTCCGCTGAAGGAGTACTAAGAGTAGGCAGTGGGTATCTGGGTGCGCGGCTGAAGAACATCTTGATAGGCAGTTGCTGGCGCTGTCTTTTCATATGTGTGAGGAGGCTTTTGTAGGGTATTGCCATCTTTGATCATATCCAAGAGTTTCACCTTCTCCTGGATAGCAAGCATCTTCCTCCGGCACTTAGTTTAATTGTCAGAAGGCTTAGAAAAAGCAGCACGTTTAGGAGCCATCGTGGGGCTTAGATAAAAGTTCTCAGATAGCGCATGCGTAGTGACATAAGCGTGTATGAGAAAAAATTGCGATAGAGTGAAGCCGCGAAAGTCGAAGCGTGATATAGTGAGGGATCACTGTATATACAGTGGTGCTTGAAAGTTTGTGAACCCTTTAGAATGTTCTATATTTCTGCATAAATATGACCTAAAACATCATCAGATTTTCACTCAAGTCCTAAAAGTAGATGATGTTTTAGGTCATATTTATGCAGAAATATAGAACATTCTAAAGGGTTCACAAACTTTCAAGCACCACTGTATATTGTCACACTTGGGTCACAGATTTGCACAGAAACACAGAAGGTTGTAGAAACAGGAACTTTATTCAAACACTGCAAACAAACATATGCCTTTATTGTCAAGGAGTCCGTTTTTATTTTTTTTTTTTTAAATATAAAGGTTTAAACGGACTCCTTGACAAGACAGAGATGACAATTCATCTCACAATTTAAAAGAATGCAAACACATCTTCCTCTTGGAGAGAGAGAGAAAGAATGAGAAGCTAACAGGTCTTCGCTTCTTGGTGGCCACACATCGGGTCAGCTTAAAGAAGCGTTTCTCAGCCATTGGATCGCACTGCTGCTGAGTCATAGGTTGCCGTCATTGGTCCGCGAGTGAGTCATGATGGTTTGCCTGTGCCAATGTTTCTTAGTCACTGTGTCATGGTATGGGTTACTGCCATTGGGTTGCTAGTAGGTCAAGGTGGTTTGCCTAAATATTTGGCAGTGCTTTGCATTATGCTTTCCAGTTTCACAAAGAGGGACCCCTAATGACACTTGTTTCATCAAATGACTGGTTTGCAGTTGCTTCTAGTGGGTCATTAGTGAAATTAAAAAGGCAAAACTGAGGTATGGTACCATATAGGATGAGAAACCCTGGTATAAGGAAAACACGACAAGCCAAATACATAAACATTCAAAACAAACCTTACAGGGCCCTGTAAGAGTCAGAAAACATACGAGACCCTGTGAAATAACAATGATGAAAGATTTATTACTAGGGCTGGTGTTGGCAATTTCTAGAACATTATCACAGTATTTTTTTCTTCCCCAATGGCCCTCAACTGTAATATTAATTGTCTCAAATCAATTGGCCATAAATTGGTCCATGACTGTATATTAGTGTTGGATTCATACTATAACTTTAGCTTCGGTATCAATACCAGCCTCTTGATGTACATACCAGTACTGAAATGGTACTAAAGCATATCCCCATCCTACCATTACCCCATCCCCCTAATTAGGTTGCATATTCATTAGCCTACCCAGTGCACTGCACAAATGCAAGCCTTCCTACTTTGTAACAAGCTACAGTTTTCCTTTGAATTCTCCAGTTGTGTCAAATTTGCTGTCCCCCACAGAAGTCCACAGCTTGTTGAAGAAAAGGGGGAAGGCATGGTGGTTTGTCCATCATGGAGTCTAAAGCACACCCACAAGACAAAAACAATCTGTCCACACTGGAGTTTTTACTTAGTTTTCAAAAGGATCCCTGTCCAATTTGAAACACCTGAAAATGCAAATCACATAGACCTTCACCTACACTGGGAATGCATGCATCCACGACAAGCTCTGTGAAGGAACTGTGTGGTGAAAAATTGAGAACCATGTAAAAATCAGATTTCTGTGTGCTTTATGCGCTTTAAAACCCATCAGCACACACAGCATAGAAAACGAAAGAAATTATTTAAAGAGCTGAAGCAAGTTGCACCCATGTCACATTAATGGGCTGATTACATTCTGTTATGCTGAAAATTTTTTTCTTTTTTTTGTGATTGTCCAGCCTAGTGTCACAGTCTCTTCAACTCATAAGCTTGTCTGTCAGTCAGTTCCTCCTATTCCGTACTTATGCATGTCTTTGCTGTCATTGTTCTCAGACCGAATGTGTAATGGGTTGTAAGATGGGAGTTGAGGAAAACTTATATTTTCGTGCCACAGAAACGAAAGGTCCCCATTATGTGTCAGTGGCATTGTTTCACATAAAAAATAAATAATAAAAAAGTATGTTAAAAGTTGCACGCATGTCACAGCACAGATTTCACACTTGGTGAACTTTTACAATTTTACTGCACAGTCTTGTTACGACCCATTACAAATAATTTGTGATCCAGAGTTTAAGAAGAAAGAGAATTTTAAATATCATTAATGAAAAATGTGAGGTCTTATGGGAAAAGAAAACTTGATGTTAAAGGTAGTTACACTAACAGACAAAAGTGCAGAATATTTCAGATGAAAAAAAAATTCTATAATCTTGAAACTTTTTGGAACATGAGAAGAGATTGTCTTTATTTATTTATTTATTTATTTATTTTTAAAGTTGAGACTCATTTAGCATCTAATATTCAGAAGAATCGTCTGGTTCAGCATGATCTAAAGGTGGCAAAGAAACTGCAGGAGGAAGAGGATATGAAGGCTCGAGTTCGCCACCAGCAGCGTCATAAGGCAATGTAAGTGTTATTGGAAAGTGAGACTGGCAAGGCAGCATTAACCCAGTGTTTCAGTCTCAAATGTGTGTCCTGCAGAAAACAATTTAAACACATAGTGTACTGAATATCTTGAAATATTTTTGCTGCATGGTACTTTTAACTATACTATAAAAGATAAAATTAAACTCTAAATCTTAAGTCAATACCTAAGAAACAACTACCATGGAATTCTAGGAATATGATACTTTTTTAGCATTTCCCTCTAACTTTAACAAGCTATTCTTTTCTGCTCCTAACCAATAGAAGCTTTCTATAAGGAATGTGGCATAGAAGTTTATTCCTGACACTCAAAGTAAAAAAGCATTATTTCTACAAAAATTGCATTATTTTACAAAAGTATTGTGTTATTGTTGCAAAAGTACTGTCACAAAGATATTGTGTGCTGTGGTTGGCAACACTGTCCATGCATGCATGTGCTCCAGTGGTTTAGTGACAGCTAATGAGGAAGAGGTTAAGCACATACATGGCATGCAATCAAGTAAGAAGAATTAAACATACATTATAGGTATACATTTAGTCTTTTGTGTTAAGGGGTAAATGTAATCCTTCTAGTTTAGAGTCGCAGGGAGCCAGTGATTGTTGCAGCAGCACTGGGTATAATGCAAGAAGCAAACATGGTGGATAGTACACCTGTCTTTTGTAGTGCATAATCACACAACCAATCAGAAAATAGTGTGATGTGTGCAATCCAGCAATAGAAACCTGTAAAATAAAGTATATGTTTATTTGCTTTAGATATTTTGAAGATATTCGGTCTGGTGTTACAGCTATCAGTGTTCACCTTCAATCTTTGGTAGGTCAGTTTGGGGCTAGGAAAGGGTTGAAGGACTAAACATATTTGGTTAAATGCAAAGTATTACTGACACATTTACAGAATTCATTTTTAAAACAGGTTATTATCTGCAGTTAACCACTTCAGTGATATAGTTGAATCCACAAATACATGGGGAGAATGTGCATAACCAATGCAAACCCTGGTGCTATGAGGCAGGAATGCTAGCTCTATGCTGTCACTCTGCTTATATTAAAACATCTTTATTAAATTTGCTGTAGTTTAACCTGATTAAAAATAAATGTGTACCTATAACTGTTGTTCAGTTTTCTTACTTAATTACAAGCTACATGGGTGCTTAATACTTCCCTTAATAGCTGACACTAGGCAACCAGAGCACGTGCATGCACAATTTTAATAGCAACACAGGCAATATCATTACAAAATAAAGAAAAACTTTTGCATAATAATGCAGTAATTATTAAGAAACCATGCAATTTTATTTGCAAAATATTTCAATACATTTATGAAATAACCTTTTTGTTTCTTTCTTTTGTGTTGGGAATAAGCTTCTTTAGTATCTAAGTTCTTTTTTTGGAAGATTGGTCCTTTAGCTGGCATGAGCTACTTTGGAACTACTGATTACTAATCTGGAAAAAGAAATCTTCAAAAGCCATAAAATTTAATAACTTAGATAAACTGACACTTGAACTAGTCATCCTGCTTCCTTCCATTTGCTTTAAATCCATCAATGTCTGGGAACAGTATGATGGGGATGAATTTTAGGAAATAACTTAAATAATGGGTGAGTGAAGATGCCCAGAGGCTATTTTCTTACTTGTACAGATTTGGGTTTTGCAATGTTTTAAAGATTAACCTCAGACTTAAGCTCAGCATGCAATGAGTTACTAATAATTAATTTTTTTAACAAGGGGGCAATTACTTTTTCACACAGGGCCATGTAGGTTTTTTTTTTCTCCCTAAATAATAAAAACCATCATTTAAAAATTGCATTTTGTGTTTACTTGTGTTATATTTGACTAATGGTTAAATGTGTTTGATGATCAGAAACATTTTGTGTGACAAACATGCAAAAGAATAAGAAATCAGGAAGGGGGCAAATAGTTTTTCACACCACTGTGTATATATATATATATATATATATATATATATATATATATATATATATATATATACTGTATGTGTGTGTGTGTGTGTATGTATATGTATGTATTTTTTTAATCATGGGATTTTCCTTGTTTTTCAGTTTTTGAGGCTTCCTGTGTGTACCAGTTTTTACACCCAGTACTTACATGTTCACCTCAGTCATTGAGACAAAAGCCCTCATTCAGTATGTCTAGCCCTGGCTTATTCTCCTCCACTCTGTCTTTCTCTCTTTGAGTGTAAACAGCACTGAGATATTTTTGTGTTTCATGAAATAGTGAGGATTCCTGACATTATCTGGTTGGGTGGAGTATGCTTATGTCAGATGGGTTCTTCAGCTATGTGACTCTTTCCTGCAGGGAGAGGAGTGATAAAGAGATTGCACATGAGATCCAAGAGCAGTTGGTTAAACAGGCTGAACAGATCAGAAAACAGGAAGAGACTGATGAGGTACACGTCTCCTGTTTTTTTCCTCTCATTTAAATTAAATCCTTCATATATTAGTAAAGCAAGCATAAATAAGACATTTTATTATTATGTTTATTGTAAAAAGGTGTTGTAGATAAGTTTCATGATACTGAAGGAAAATTTAAAGTGATTTGTTAGTTGTCATCGGACCTGTTTCACTTACAGTATGTATCTAAGCCCTGCCCAAAATCATGTAAGACTTATTATTCTCTTACCCTAAACTCTACATTTATTGTTCTTTTTGGGTTTTCGGCTCCCTCTTTTAGCATGTCTACATTGAGTAGCTCAGATTAGTAATCCTAAAGATTCAGATTGGTCAGTCTTGCAGGGCCAGATGTGATCCCAAATGAAAGAATATAAGTTTGGAGACAACCCATTAAAAAGTGTGTAGTGAATAGCAGCGAAATCCTGCACTTCAATGGGGAAACCCACAGGGGTTGTTCCTAAAACACATGCCCCCAATTTCTCCTGTCCATGCATTATAAATCACCTTCCGGGGAGGTTCAGGGACAGAGCAAAAGATATTGCACATAAGACATGATGGTGAGAGAAAACAAAAATCTAAAATGCTTTTATACATTCTGGAGGTCTGTAGCACAAGGTAACTGAAGCTTAATAATTTGCACATTATAAGTGCTGCAGCAGTGTAGACAGACAGACAGACATGTAGAGTTTAGGTAAGCACTGTGGTCTATGGATATACTATGTATTAAAACGCAACTATTTGGTCATTGCATGTTTGCATTTCCAATTAAATGGTAATGTTAAATTACTGTAGTTATTTGATTTAGATGTGCAGTCAGTAGGTGGATTTTGTGCAACCTCATCTGGTCATCTGCAGGTGGTGTTGGGCAGATTTGTTGATTCTGGTGTTTTCAGTACTGAAATCTGCATCCCTTATGATTCTTCGTTATCACCTCTTAACAGCAGTCCTTTTGTTGGGGTGTGATGCACCATTTATTTCAAATGCATATTTTGTACTTAATATTTTCTTGAGTATAGCTGCCAATTCTTTCAAACTATCAGACTCCTGTACTATATTCGTAACTCTGAACAACAGAGATCATGCGCAGCAATTGCAACAACATATCCCTCACATTTGCCTCTTGTCCATTGATGCTATTGAATGCCAATGCATAATCTGATGCTACGGAAAGATTTTTCCCTTGCATCAGATTGTTTATTTTTAAAACTTGAAATGCTCTCTGCACATACAATACACATTTATGTCTAAATAGGGTGTTTTAGGACACTTTTTAACTGTAGACAGTTCATTGTAAACAGAAGCTTGCACTCTGTTTGACCAGGTTAACGAGAGTACCTCTGATCTGTGCCTTTCAAAATACCGCCCATACTTTAAGCACTGCCTTCATGAAATTTTGGATTTGTTTAGTAATGCGAAATTCAGTGAGCCATCTAATTGTTCCCACTCAGATTTAAGCAAAATTTAATCACGTTTGTCTCCAGATATATATTACACGTCTAGCTTCAGCAGGACTACACATTGGTCAACTCCTTTGTGACAGTGGCTGACCCAACATCATATATTAGCCTTAGGTGAACCCATATAGCAATCAACACAGAAAGAGAGACAATTATTTTAGCCATAAACTACAGTGCACATTGCCAAATCGTAGATCCCTTGTTTCAGTGGCAGAGAATTATATCTGACCTTCCTGCCTACAGCCAAAACTGATGCAAGTAAGTGTCTGCATTTTAACAGGTCTTGACAGTCCTTTTTGGTTTTGCATTTGAAAGCTAAACATTTTTTTTATCTTAGTTTCTTTTGAGCAGCAAATAAAGCATCAGGATTAAACAGGTAGCTTACACAAATATGTGGTAGCTAATGCAACATCTGTATCCATAACATCTGGGTGTTCATCCAGGCAGTACTGGAAGTTTTAACTACACATGTAAATTTTAGAGGATATTATATGTATCTTTTTTTGCTAGGTTATTGCTCGAAAACTACAAGAGCAGGAGCTGAAGGAGGAGAGGAGGAGGAAGAAAGTGCCCCATGAGGCCCCTCATGAGGACATGTATTACAAGGAAAATGGAGGTCAGGAATTGCTTATTTGTTAAACATTGGTTTTGCCCACAAATATCAGGAGTGGTAAGAATAGGATTCATTGGGCAACTGCTATTTTTATTGGAACAAGAACTAGGTAGTGTCTGGCTATGAGGTTAATGGAAGTGAGAAGAAAAGAGCAAGAATCATAAACTTCACAACTTTATTTTAATGCTGAATAAATGAAAGAAGATTACATTTTGGATGTATTCCAAGTTCATATTAAGGGTTTTTGTTTTAAAAATATAGTCCAATATTGTCGAATTTTAATATATTTATCAGTGTGATAAAATTATCAAAAGGCATATTAGACAAAATCAGAACGGTACATTATTAAGAATGATTCATTCTTACAGTTTAGTGTATTCTTCTACAGTATGCCACTAAGCTTAAATAACTTCAACAAAATATAAAGGTTATTATATTCATCATAGCCTGTTATTAACAGGGAAAAACAAAATTCACGATTGTTAGATACCAAGAAACAATACCACTAGTAAGACTAAATGAAAAATCTGATCATATATGGCTCTCTAGCTCTTTTTTGAATTTTTTCTCTTTTTTTAAATTTGGGGGTACACGTATTAAATAATTGTGAAGAATTTTATTGTGCATGTGACATTTGCTCAGACACTCATGATTATAAACTACTCAGTTTTTCCTCTTTATAGCTGAGTAGTGAAATCAAACCTTTTTGCCCATTGTTTCAGAGTAAAGAAGAGGAAAAATAAGTAGCTGTCAAACTTAAAAAAATAATTTCAAGTAACTGTTGGTTACACAGTAATTATGCACTGTTACCTGAAAACTTTGGAAATCTAGTCACATTTCTGTGCACATTTTTCCAATGCCTGTATGAGTTTTCTCTGTGTATTCCAGTTTTCATGCATATTCTAAATTCTGTTAATTTGTCTAGCCTGAGTGTCCCCAACAATAAACCGATATCCCATACACGGTCAGTTAGTGCTTTGTGTGATTCATCATAGATTTCTACAAGTTCATTTTAGCCTTTTAGGATTGTAGTCATATGTGGTCTGCAGACTTGCTCATTAGAGTACTTTGGTCTATCTTCCTATAATTTTTATCAGGATTGTATGCACAAAAGTTATTTCTTTTTATAAGGTAAGAAGTATATAAAATAATTTAAAACTATAACACTAAAGTATGTCTCAAATATTGATTTTTGTTTCATTTTGGAAAGATAATGACTACCAAAGCACTTCATGACCTCACTCCCATTTTTCTCTACAACATGCGTTTCAAGAGAGGTTGGATTTTCTTTATTAAATCATCTCACCTGATTTATTGTTCACCAGTTATGTCAGAAATCCTTATTTGCCTTAAATCAACTTTTTATCTGATTTCAACTGCTTATTTAATCAAACGGTGTCCCTCTGTAGAATCTAGATTTTTTGTGGAGATTAATTGATTTGCATGTATTGTTAATTAATATCTCACTTAAACCAAGATTACCTTACATGCCAATGTTGGCTTGTCAGAACCATATTGTAATGCACCTAAAGTGAAAAGTCTCAGAGTTTCAGGTTGATTGCCAGTTTGTGTAACATTCTTTCATCTCCTGTATAGGTTGGACTGCTAATTAAGTCTAAATTAGTCTAAATTAGTGTTTGAGCCAAATATAATGTTTCTCATCTTGGCTTTTCTGGAAAGTAAGAGCTATTTCCTTTTTCAATGGTGTGTTTTTGGGGAAAAAACCACTACAGCCTATATTCATTTGATCACTGGGAAGTCACTGCTAATCCTTGTGAACTAATCAAGATGAACCTCCTCTTGCGACAAAGCCAGTGAGTGGTGTGGGGTTCCCCCGTCTTAAGTGGTGGTGGGTCTTTCTGTCTCTCAAATTTCTTCCGCCCTGAGCTGTTTTCCTTTAAACCTTTTTTTAACCTGAGAATATGGATTTTATTAGCAATGCTAATCATTTGTTAGTCATCTAATCCTGCATTGCCCATTTCCTGACCAGCATTTTCTTTTCTCCTGTGCTTTTCTTTGCACCTCATTTTGTCTACCTGCAAATTTTTCACGCTTTTTATGCACCCTTATCAATGTGTTTTTTCCTTTTTACTGTATAATTTTGAGGTCCTGGAAAGCTGTTTTTGCTTGACCGTACAAATAATCTAGGGATATGAAAAAATAATAAATACAATTGTCATCCCTTAAGTGATTTGTGTGAGGTGAGGTCAAAATCCTATACATAGTATTTTGGTATGGTATGTTTCTAAACATAAAACATTTGGTACAAAAAATGAACCATAAGTTTGGAGGACTCTGCACAAATTATCTCTTCATTTTCTTTAATCTGTCAGTTATTTGAAAGGTGGCTCATCAAAGGCAAACATTAGTAGCCAAGCAAAGCAGCAGAACGCTTAGACTGGGAGCAGTCTTGAAAATTAATGAAATGTTCAACTTCATGTTATCAGGAGTTAGTTTGAGAAAATACTAAATTTGACTACACCCTGCTTATTGGGAAAAGCATATTAATTCTGTTCGGCACTCTGAACCTTACACCACAACAATCAGTGTGTTTACATGTGCACACAAATAACTGGATTAAAATGAATAATCCAGTTAAAACAAAAACCTGATTTCTTAATAATCCATGTTTACATGCACCAGGTATCAACTGGAGTTCTCCTTTGGCAAAACACTCCATCATTAAACTGCAAAAAAAAACAAAAGTTAAACATTATCATTAACCACCGTGAATCTGAAAATAAGCATGATACCTGTGACAATTTTCTTGTATTTTATAAACATCTTTAGTCAAATTGAAGCTTTATTTATAGGTTTCTGTTACAGGCATGCATGCAGCAAACTCTTTTCTGCTTGGCTGTGCAATTGAGCCTACAAAGGAACCTGATACTTGTGCTTCTTGCTTTACACGCAGGGCTGGTGAAATAATAAAAATGCAGGTATTTTTACTTCAATAAGATGTGTTGTTTTAGGTTACTTATTAGTTTAAAAAAAGTAATCGACTCAGTAATGCACATTACTTTTAACATGTTGCCGTATTGCTATTGAGATTGTGCTGCTTGAGTTTACTATTATACATTCAGCTCATCAGCATAAATTTAGCAATTTCTGGAATATTAAGAAAGATTATATCAGCCAGGGGAAGGAAAAATGTGATCGCCCAGATATTTGCTTCTGGGAATGTTGTTTAATGGACGCCTCTACCTGTGACTGCTGAAAGTGCGTGTGAAGCAAATGCATGCACAGGCTAACAGAATGCAACAGACATGCACAGATTACAAAATTCTTAACAGTAGCCTGCTTATGGGCTTACATTACCACATAATTGGGTTATTCACTGAGAAATCTACCTGTGTTAATCAAGTTTCTCAGAGGCCAATAACCTGATTTCTCTAATCAGAATAAGGGTTAGCATGACATTTTAGAAATCAGGTTTCTGTGAGCAGTCAGGTTATTGAAGCGCATGTACACATTCTACATTGTGGATGTGTCGCTTTTTCATCATCATTAAATAATTACATTGATCGTTAACCTGAATACAATCTAATTTTCTTTAATAAGTCACACTACTAGATGGCAAGAAATAAAAGCTGATTTAGACATAAATGTATGATTTAGAAGGCTTTTCCATGTTCAGGGCTGTGAAAAAATTTTTTTGCAATAATATTGTTTCATTATGAGCACAACACAGTCTCGGGTCATTTGCTTTTTTTTATTTAATAGTCTCAGGTAATTTGCTTTTGTTTTTTTATTTATTTATTTTTTGTATATGCCTTCTTTACACCTAAGAATTGGGAATCTCATATGGCACACTGGAAGGGATAGAGTTTCAAATTATTTTCATATGTTGTCTTGAATAATCAGCTTCCTCTTTTGTTTGAAAGCTGCACTGAAATTGCCCAGTGGTCCTTCTGTGAACAAAATATTTGTAAACCAAGCAGCAGAACTTTAATCAGGACGTCGCAAAGCGATTCACTTTTTTCGTATCATTGTGCATGTTTGTAAATAATTGGTCATTCAGGAAACCTAGTACAGATATAATAAGTACTAGTTTATAAAATTATAAAATATAATAATACAGTTATTGAGTTTCCTCTTTAAATATTAGAATGGTAAACTCAAAATGGTAATTTTTTACTGTATACTGTACGTAAATAATAGTTTGCATTTGAAATATTGGGGTTTCAATTTTTTAGTTCTGGTTATTTCTGTTCATATATGATTTAATAATTTAGAGAAGAGACAAAAGACAGAAAAAAGAGTCAGAACCGGAGGATCGAGAAAATCATAGCATGAAGATGAGAAATAATCAGAGTCTTTGAATGTAGCGAAAGTCAGAAATCAGAGATCAGAAAAAATATATTCTATATAAAGGCACAAAGTAAGGTTTTATTATTTGCAGCTTGGATGAGAACATGGTGAATTAAGTGACCTTATAACTCCCATGGGTCGTGGCTACAAATGCTTCTGATGCGCCATCTGTTGAAATGGAAAATGTGATGCATATGTCTCAGTTATGTCATTTGTAACCATATTCATAAAAGCAGAGATAATGTTTGTGATGTACCATCTGTTGGAATGAGAGAGACATATAGATATACAGACACAAAGACACTTGTCCTTTAGTTAAAGTGGACTGTGGATTGTACTAAAGTGTAGTCATAAGGCAGAGCATAGGACTGATTGTAGTTTAATAGTGTATTTCCTTTTACTGTGAATTTTTAAATACACTTTCATCATTCAATCTGCTCTCACGTATAGCATGCAAATGCATTGCAAAAAAGTAAAGTAATTTAAAACAAAATGTGGTTTTGTCTCAAAGATCTGCAGTAAGAGTGAAATGGAGTTAAATAAGACGGTCTAGTCATTTTCTTGCTTTTGAACTAACAATCATTCCACCATTCGCTTGCATGTATTGCTTTTTTCCCTAATTTCCTTCATTGTTGTGTTGTGCTGTGCAAACTTATTAGTTTATTCCCATTTTTTTCATTACTAACCATTTTGTCTTGTTAACCTTCCTCGCCTTCACTTTGTTCATGATTATGTGTTCTCCTGCTGTATCCCTCATCTTCTACACCTTAGACCATGGGCGTCCCAGAAATCCAGAATATACACATCAAGAATACCAGAGCAGTCGGCAGCACAGACACCGTAAACATGACAAAGAGTCTGACTCTAGAGAATCACAGTCTTTTTTCTACAACAGCTCACATGAGCAAAGATGGACATCTGTTCCATCTTCCTCATCTCAAAAGTCTGATTATGTCAGAGATGACACACATGGAGAACTGCAGAGTGAAAGAGTGGTGCGGAGAAAGGAGAGACCACAAAGACCTCCACCTCCTAAACATGATGGTGAATACAGAAAGAGGGGGACTCATGGAGACCCATGTTCAACTGGGAACCATCACTGGTCTGCAGAGGAGGACAATATAAGAGAGCTGAGGCATGATCAGCAGAAGCTGCCTGAGTGGCAGGAAGTGGTGGTTGAAAATGAGTGCTTGCACCACACCAAAAAGGAAAAAAAAGTAGAATCCTTGGATCTAGTTGAGGAGAAACTAAAGGGAAAATTGCACTCTCAAGACACAGGTAAAAAGCCCATTTACTTCACTGGCTAACTATATTCTTGGCTTTGATGGTTTTAAAATAGAAGTCATATTTATTAATCATCTTTCAAAAGTGGCACTGAGCACCTAGGATGTGAGACATGAGTTAATCTTGGAATTTGGAGTTTACACTGTTGGTTTTTAAGGTACTATTCATTGCCACTTTCTCTGTATCGCCACATCAAATTTGTCAAAAGTGACAGTGGCATTTTTTTGGTTTGTCTCTTTCCCTGTAGGTTTCAGAATTACACCCTTAGTTCTAATGCCAGCTATAAATGTTATTGTTAAATAGTGAATTGTTTTCTCATATTAGTGCTGCCTGATCACAGTATAAAGATGATCTATTTTCAGCTGCAACCAGTTTGAGCTTGGTGATTTAATTGCTGATTGTTTGTTGGATTCGGGGTGGTATATCTATGTAGGAAGGAAATTCCATGGGGATTACAGTACACAAGATATGTTGGAATGTGTGGCACGGCTTGACCTACGAGAACGAGGCCTGACTGACCTGGAAGTAGCACGTAGGATGCAGGAAGAGGAACTCCAGGTGAGAAAACTGATTCAGTTTCATAACTTTGTTGTCCATTCAGCTTCTTATTGACAGACAATAGTACGGTATAGCTAAGCACAGCAACAGTGCTGAGGTTTTACAAGTTCTTGTAAATTTACTTCCTAAAGAATATTTTTTCATTGCAACTGAAGCACAGCATATCTCTTTCTGGCTAGACTATAATATGGAGTGATCAGTTATTCAGTGTAACTGAGGAGAATATCTGTACAATTCTCTGAAATAGGTCTTTATTTGTTTTACAGGCTAGTGAAATGGACAGGAGAGCTGCACAGGTTGCTCAAGATGAGGTACTTTTGAGCACTTGATTACTGTATGTTTGATATAAAGCAAAATAAACCTCAACCAATATTTGTCCCTAGGTACTGGGCAGATATATGTGAACTTGATACATTTACATAAATATACAGTAATCACAACATTTTTACTCCCCTAGTACCAGCAGTGTATCATTTACTTATGGGTGGTCATTTTGTCAGATTATTTGATTGTGTAAGTTGCAAGTGCCTTTGATGTTGTGTGTGTGAGAAGTGTGCTTCAATTCTCCAGAACTTGCGATTAGCACAGGTATGATCAACAATTACATAATTTCAGGTAGCTCTTTTGTTTCCCCTAAATTTTTAATGATGAAACAACCTTAGTGTTGTAATAAAACACAGATTGTAGCTATTGCAGCTCATCTTTGCTTGTGTGTATGACATAATGGGACACACATTATAAATATTCTGTCACTTAAAGTATCATAAGCCTTTAAGACCCATATTAATTATAAGCAACATATGTTGGGCTTTCTGATGTCTAAATCCATCTAAATTTAGAATTGCATACTGTAGCATCTGCAAACCTCCAAAGATATGTGCATTGAGAGGAATACTTAGCCCTAAAGACTGACCTGTTTTGCCAGACTTTCATATTTTAAATTGTGCTGTCATGTCTATGGCCATGTTTTATGCAAATTTATACTTATGCAAGCCTCTAGTGTTTATTCTAATTATCAAACATTATAGTTGTTGTGAAGGTCCATATTTGTTTGATAGGCTTGAGTATCAATTTTGCTGTACTTTGTTTTTATTGGTTTAGGAAATTGCTAGGCTGTTAATGGAAGAGGAAAAAAAATCATTCAAAAGATCTAAAGAACGGGAAAGGGGCTCCATGGAGAAAAGGAGGCAAGACCCACACTGGAAGGTACAGCGGGAGCCTGCTAGAGGGACATGGTTAATGTCGAATGTTTCGGACTTGGTCTTCAACTATCATTTACAGGAGTCTCAGTTTAATTTCTGTTGGGTTTGTTCTAAGTTTGAACTGTAGACTCTGTACAATTTTAATTCCATACCCCAGTACCCACCTCAATGAGATTTTTAGAAACGCAATACAATTTTAAATAATCTAAATAAAACAATTACAGATATAAAAAGATATTCACTACTGGTCAAAAGTTTTAGAACACCTCAGTTTTTATGGAAATGCATGTAGTTTAATGTCTTGATGCTCAGAACAAATAAACAATGGAAAATAAAACAATAAGTCAAGAAATCATTAAATATTCAAAGTTTTGCTTCATCAAAGCAGCCACCTTTTGCTTATATAACAGCCAAACATATATGTGACATTCTTTCTATGAGGGAACTCAAATATATTGTCAGAAAGATCTTCCCAACACTGTTGCAGTAAGTTCCACAAATATGTTACACTTTTAGGTTGCTTTTAGTCCATTTAATCTCAAACTAACTCAGTGGGGTTTAAGTCTGGAGACTGCGGTGGCCAGTCCATGTTTTGAAGTGTACTTCTTTCTTGTTCTTTTCTTTCAATGTAGTTCTGACGTAGCCTGGAGATATGTTTTGGATCACTGTCTTGCTGTAGGGTGAACTCCTGACCTCCTAGATGCAGACAAGAAGTTTTTGTGTGGTGCTGCAAAATGTCATGGTAACCCTTTTGATTCAGAATGCCGGTCGCTCTGTGCAAGTCACCAACTCTTCCTCCAGCAAAAGAACCCCAGACCATCACACTTTCTCCTTCTTGTTGGACAGTTGGTGTCACACACTGAGGAACCATCATTTCAGTAACTCGATTGCATACAAACACGCTGCGTGATGAACAGAAGATTTTCAAATTTTGATTTATCAGTCCATAAGAATTCCTTCCAATCTAAAATAGTCCAGAGCCGTTATTTCAAGACCCTATTTTGTCCTTTAAGGAATGGCTTTCTTACTGCCACTCGCCCTGACAAACCTGCAACACAGTAGAAACTGAGACTTGTTGTTTTCGACCATTGTTAAGCTGTCCTTGAAGCTGTTGTGCTGTGAGGCGCCTATCGCTCAAGCTGATGACCCTCAGAAACTTGTCGCTGATTGGGTTGTGACTCTTCCGGTTTCTTCCGGTTTTCAATTGCCTTTGGAACTTTGTTGTTTTTTTTTATTGCCAGTTTCTCTAAATGAAAGGCCTACACTTGAAAGGGTCATAATGCCCTGTCTCATTTCATTTGTTAATTGCTATTTTCTTGCCATTATCACTGGCACTGGAATTTACAACTTTCTACAGTGTAATATTGTCCAAGTAGTACTTCAGAGGTAGTAACACAGTCTTTTCCAACTCTGCTTTAAGACAGACAGAGGGAGTTTTAAGTAATCAACAGAAGTTGTAACCTGTGCAAACTGTTTGCGTCAACTTGCAAGGCATAATTTACTTTAATTGATGCAGAACATTTGTATGTTGTACATTTGTTCCCTGAAGAAGACCCATTTGTAATATTCTGAAATTTCCTGTGTTTCAGTTTTTGCTAACCTAAACTTTAAATTTAAACCTCTGGCAGTTTACTACTTACCTTTTCACTATTTTAGGTCATTTATTGCATTTCAGTGTATTAAATTTGAAGAAAAACTGTGGTGTTCTAAAACTTTTGACCAGTAATGTGTGTGTGTTTGTATCTTGAGCAAGAAACCCACAAATGAAGTTACTGTAGTTCCCTACTACTGATATCCTGAGACAGTGTTAAGGTTTAAACTAGGGTAGTATATGCAAACTAAAACTTTTTTGTCTTGTTCTCCCCTCAGGCTGAACATACTAACGTAAAGCTTTACATACAACTATTACAATGTGACAGTAGTACAGTATTTTTCCCCATCCCACCCTTTGAATAAATTCTTTCTGCTCTGTATTATTGGTGCAGAAGGGCTTCTCTTTCCCCAAGAGTTCTAAAAAGTCAGCTTTGGGTAAGGTGGCAGCAGTATTTTAGGTATTAAAAATCTTGCCTGAAGAAGTGGCCTGAGTTTCCTCGAAAGCTTGCATATTGTAATTTTTCTAAATGGCCAATAAAAGGTGTTGTTTTGCTTAACTTCTCACGGTATTAAAAACTAATCCCTCAACCCATTTTTAGATTTTGCATTCAGTTTTGTATCTCAAAAATTTAATAAAAAAGGACCAAAAAAGGTTTTAGTTTGTATGGAAACTGCATTCTTTATTACCTTTATGTTTTGCACTTTTGTGCCATTAAGTGTCCTTCAGGAGGTTTTTTTTATATTTTAAGGAATTAGTATACTAGATTGTTTTTATATTACAGGACATGACTATGTCTGAGCCTCAGGTTAAGTGTTTTAGTCACTTATTTGTAATGTTTATCTTTCCAGCCAGGGCCAGAAGATGTGGTACGGCCACGAACACACAACACACACGAAACACACCAATCTCGTAATGATAGACCAATCAGGTGAGTCTGCTGTTGCTCACTTCCCTAGACTAATTTGTAAATGTCAGGCCATGAGCTATATCTCTGTAATGTTTTGTGTTCCTTTGCACTAAGCATATGTGTAGATCAATGTGAAGCCACTCAGTTCACTAAAAGAACAGTACTTAAATTCTTCAAAGGTGTTTGGAAATGTATTCAAAGTTATTCCTCAATACTTTTTATATGTCAAGTTCATTAATGCTAAGAGTTGAATCATTCATTGCACAATTCTGTTTAAAGTCCTATATTAGTAGATGTTGCAAATTTTATATGTTAACTTTAGAAATTTTAAAATATAAGGTTCCATAAGGGTTGGACCCTTTATGACCCTGACCAGTTGCTCATCAGTGGTCCAAGCCTACTTTTTATAAATATAGATCTATTGTCTATTAGCACATGTTTTCACCTACATCTTCATGTTATTTCACTCTTATGAGCCTCTTTCCAGTCTGTGTCATTACTGAGAAGTAGGAGTACTGATCAAGGTAGCTAGGACATTATCCATCAAAAACATTTTGCTAATTCAGTAATATTTACTCTAATGTAAATAATAAAGTGGGTGTATGAATTATTGTAATTATTTGACTGTTGATGGCCTCAAACCTTAAATCTGGCATGACCATAAACATGGTATTTTAAAATTATAGGCATTTTATTGTGAAAATAGTAAATGTTATAAGAAAGGTAATGACTACATACAAACGGAATAAAAAAAAACAAAACTTTTTTTGTACCAGTCTTCTGGTGCAAAAGATTAGTACAGATTTCGCCTTTGTCTCCCCTAGGTATTGCTTTTATTTGTTTTTCTTAGTGTCATATTAGCATTCATTCCTATCCTTTCTCTTTCCTCAAGAGCAAGGTTTTGTCGCTTAGCACACCAACTACATCTGTATGCATCATACCAAATATGGCCATTTATACCCTCTCTTGGTGTCGTCTTTGCTGTCAGAAATAACTCCTAAATGACTATAACCACTATGCAGCATTTATTATACTCCCATTTTCAGTGTATTTATACTACTACTATTTTACATGGCATCTTATGTAAAACTTTTTCATGAGATTCCGTTTTAGTATCTCTGATGCCAATAAGACAGAGAGAACAAAGGTCTTGCACTGCATCTATTTGTCCACCCAGATGTGTGCTCTCACATAGTGCATAAAAATGTCCAGCCCCTAAAATCCCTAGTTCCTATGATCCCAGTGAAATATTTTCTTAATTCCTGGGTTTGCAGCATGGAAAACATGCAACTTTAACACCACTTTCACTATTGCTATCCAGCCAGATGCAAGATGCGTCACCAATAAGGGTGGATGTCAGCATTTACTGTTGTGTAAAATGTGTTTTTGAAAATGTATATTGTGTTGCTTATTTTAAAAAATAATTATTATATTTATTGGTAAAGTGGCTAGTTGCCAGGAAGTATAGTTAAGAGTAGCCCCTTTGATGCCTTTGAATCTTTTACTTGACAGTATTCTGCTAAACATGAAAAGTAGAATGACTCACTTACTCATTGTGAATGCAATTGTCAGACACAGTTCCTGCGCTCTCAGCTCCAAGTGGGGTCAGAAATAAAAGAAAAAGAGTAGAAGACAAAGTAGAACGTTGTTAAGAGGTTCAAAAACGTTGGCGCGATACACATGCAAAGCAGGTTAGAGATTATGAAAGTACTAAAATTCGAAAGTGTCAAAAATACACTGTGTTATTATTTCAGCAGCACTAGGTGTAAGGCAAGAAGCACACATTTCGCCTCCTTTGCAGGGCTCAGTTGCACAGCCAAGCACAAAAGAATGTACTTAGTGCAATCCGTTAACAGACATTCTATAAATAATCAGTTTAAGTAAATGTGTTTATAAAACACATTAAACTAATCATAGGCATCATGCTTATTTTCAAATCCACAGTGACCAATGAGAACGTTTAACTTGCACATGTAAACATGGATTTTTAAGAAATCAGGTTTCTTCCTTAACCAGATTATTCACCTTATCCTGATTATGTGTGTGCATGTAAATGCACTGATAGAAGTTTTAACTTTGTTCTTTCTAGGAAAGGTCAGGAAATAGTTGCTTAAAATGACACTTTCCCTGTCTTCTGATCAGTAGTGAAGTCTGTAAGTCTGAGATCTTACTAAATAAACTTTCAAGATAGGAGTTTGTAAGCTGACAAAACATTACTGTAGACAAAAAAGTGAGCTGCTAAAGACAAAAATAAATGTAGTCCCTTAGTTAACTTCCATACTCCGGAGTCATTTAGTAGATGAAAGTAATGGGTTGAGATTATTATAGTTACGATTCTTTGAGCCTGTTCTTAATCCATCCAGATTGCTTTACTGTTAAGGCATTAGCCCATTGCATTACTTGCATGTAGTACCACTGTGGGGTGGTTTGCTTAACCCTTAAATTCCACTTTTTCTCACCTAATTTATATTCCATTCATGCATTTGTTTGTAAAATTCTGATTCTGGAAACTTGATTATAAAAAAGTGAACAAAAGGTACCAGAACGAAGCCAACATTTCTTCATTCATGTACATATTGTTTCACTAAGGTGTAGTAGGGATTTCTATCTTGTAAGACTTGGGTGCTGTACAAAAACAACCCATGAACAGTAATGCAGTTTACAATATTTTTTTTTTCTATATCACTTCATACTTTTGTCTGCCTAGATTTACAAGTTTGAATACACAATTACTAAAGGCAAAGCAGCCCCTTAGAGTGGAAAATACTATTATTGAAATCACAAACATAGCAATGTTGAACGGTGAAGAGGAAGCTTTTCACTCTTTTTTTGATTCACTACTTATTTTCTTGGAATGCTGCGCTCAAACCAAAGAAAGCATAATCATCAGTGATCCCCTCTGTTGTTGAGAAGAGCTTCTCAATTATTTAGTCTAATTTTTGTTTCTTTTCTTAAAGACCACCTCAACCTGTGAACAGCTATGAGAATGTAAGCAGTGGTTACGACTACCCTAGATCACCCTGCTCGTCACGGCCTATCTCTCGTTCTGAAGCACCATACAAAGGTGAGTAAAAGGAGTCTGTGACTTTGTTTGTTGATATGTAGCATTTGTTTTACTGTAATTTAGCATAAAATGCTACTTCTTTCTAACTAGTTTAAAAAACAGGAGAAACAAATTACCCAAGTGATAAAAAGAGTTGTACAAAGTAAATGTCACATTTATTTGTGACTAGCAAAATACCCGCGCTTCGCAGCGGTGAAGTACTGCCTTAAAATTTTTATTAAGAATAAAATTAAACCTTTTTAAACTGAGGGAAAATATACCAATAATTATTTGTTAAAGATCTCTTTGTATGCCACGTTGTCAGTTCAGCCCTCCAGTTGCAATATGACCAAGCTGTAGCTGTGCGCTGAGCTTACTCTTGAGCATGCAACGTACAGTTGGCCATGTGAAAAGTAATCTTGTTTCACATCTCACAGCTTGGATTGCTGCTGTCATAATCGGTTTGAGTTTCATGGTTTGTTTCAGTTACGACAGTATTTGTAGGACTTGTGTTGAAGAGACATTCGGCATCTGTCAAGCGTTGTAAGTATACAACCAGTTTCATTGATAACTTCACATCCAGCTTTTGAGAGTTTAAACATTTCTAAACATCAAAGTGTCCACTACTGAAATCGTCACCTGTGAATCTAAGATGTTTAAGAGGCATTGGCGGTTGTCCAAAGGTGTAAAATATTTGGCCATTTCGGTACACTTAAGCATTTCACTCTTCTAGTGCTCCTGTGTAGTATAATTATCTCCTGTACCGTCATCAGTCCACACCTTGAACCTGTCCCAGTCATTCAATACATAAAGACACAATGTTCCTCCGGATATCAATAGTGAGCCTGATATGGCCGTGCAATATGTAACAAAGAGAATGGAAAAGGCAGGTGCCATCTCCGGGCATGGAAACCACTTGGTAAGTGACAGTTCTTTGATTGGTGGTGATCACCTCGATAGACATGTTAATGGGGGTACGGTTGGAATGATAAAGGAAATGGGTACCTGAACAATGTAAATTAAGTCTAAAATACCTATACAATAACTATAATCGTAATAAATGAACAATAAAACAGCGGAGAAGCCGTGGATTAAATAAAAAGGCTGTAGTTATCAGCAGGGAGACGTGAATACCGTGGCGAAGCAAGGAAGGGAATGTAGAGACTGGAGCGACAGACGGCCTTATATAGGCAGGCAGCCAACAACGTGGGAGGTGTTGGGATGGGGGACCCAACGCCGCCTCACACGGTGACCAAGCTGCAGGCTATGGACGTATATATGTACGTAAGTAGGATTCAGTTAGCGTCGGAAACCCGCGTACCAAATTTCTTGAAGATGGGCTCATAAGTAACAAAGACTGTTGAAAAGTTCAATATGGTGGCCAACAGTGGCATCATATCACCAAAATAAGTACCAAATTTCAGCCTTCTACCTATGAATAAGAAAGTTCAACATGGCGGACGTTGTTGACCGTTATGACCGTTACGCGTAGAATTTCAAAATGAAACCTGCTTAACTTTTGTAAGTAAGCTGTAAGGAATGAGCCTGCCACATTTCAGCCTTCTACCTACACGGGAAGTTGGAGAATTAGTGACGTTGGAAACTTCAATATGGCAGCCGACAGTGGCATCATACCACTGAAATAAGTACGTACATCGGTTTTGGTTAGCGCAGGGAAGCCACCTACCAAATTTCGTGAAGATGGGGCCATAAATAAGTAAGTTCAACATGGCGGACATTGTTGACCGTTATGACCGTTACGCGTAGAATTTCGAAATGAAACCTGCTTAACTTTTGTAAGTAAGCTGTAAGGAATGAGCCTGCCACATTTCAGCCTTCTACCTACACGGGAAGTTGGAGAATTAGTGATGTTTGGAAAATTCAATATGGTGGCCGACAGTGGCGTCATACCACCGAAATAATTACGCACATCGGTTTTGGTTAGCGTAGGGAAGCCACCTACCAAATTTCGTGAAGATGGGGTCAGCCTTCTACCTACACGGGAAGTTGGAAAATTAGTGACGTTGGAAAGTTCAATATGGCGGCCGACAGTGGCGTCATACCATCGAAATAAGTACATACATCGGTTTTGGTTAGCGCAGGGAAGCCACCTACCAAATTTCGTGAAGATGGTGCCATAAATAAGAAAGTTCAACATGGCGGACGTTGTCGACCGTTATGACCGTTACATGTAGAATTTCGAAATGAAACCTGCTTAACTTTTGTAAGTGAGCTGTAAGGAATAAGCCTGCCAAATTTCAGCCTTCTACCTACACGGGAAGTTGGAGAATTAGTGATGAGTGAGTGAGTGAGTCAGTCAGTGAGTCAGTCAGTCAGTGAGGGCTTTGCCTTTTATTAGTATAGATAGTATAAATGGGTGAAGAAGGGGTTTCAGGTTTGTCAAAGTTTGAAGTACCATCAACAGATATAGTACCCAAGTATAATTGGAGGTGTGTAAAAATTTAGTTTGCCATAGACAGTAATGCAAAGTGAAAATCAACTTTGGTGTTTCGCCCAAGACAAATTAAATTTTAATAAATAAGGTCCTTTGCGGTGTCAGATTTGTTGGATGTTCAGAATAGTGTCTGAAGTCTTAATATGATAACTGTAAAAAAATTTCCTCTATCTCATGATCAAAATCACTGAACATAAATAAATGCTTACAGACTGGCCCTGTAAAAGATCTCTCTCATTTCATTTAAGATGGTGGTTATACTCAGTAGCATCCGCTCCAGAGGCATAATTGTTTGGCAACTATGATAACTCTTGAGTGCTAGGAGGAGCACTAATTCAGAATGAAACAGGTAGAATGAAAGAGGTAAGACATTATTTAAAGCAATTGATCTTTTTTATCATTTACAGTAAGCTTTGTACTGTGTTTTACCAGCCTGTGTAAATAAGCTACAGGCTAACGCTGAGGTGGATCCAGATGACACTGTATGCATTGCAACTAATTGTATATGAATGTTTAAAAATCTGAAATGTTATGAAGAAATTAAGATGATCTCAATTAATAAAAACCATAGAATAAGTGCAGTCTGTTACTAGTTTTTCAACATAAACTAAAAATAAATGTAACTTCCAGGGGAAGAAAAATGAAGTACAACTCCAGGTTTAACACTTTTCGATGTTTATAGACGTTAATCACTCACTGTCCAAATCTTCTTTGAGCATCTCTAACTGAATTCTAACTGTTTTTGATTAGGTCAATTACGAGTGATTTAGCACTTTACCAGTTTGTATATAATTTGGAATATTGTTTAATTATTAACTTGTTAACCCTGAAATTCCTTTGTAACTCTGTGAACCACTAAAATCTCCATTGTTGTTGGTGATATATATTGCCTGCTAAACTGTAATAAGCTAAGCTAAAATTCTCATCTTTATGTAAAGTGGGCTCTTTATGATATACTACTACCATTTGCTAATCATTAATACCTGATTTAATGCAAAGTGTCAACAGTTTATGGAGTGGTCGCGCTAATGGGGTAAAAAATTTTCACGCTCATGTCCGTCTTAAACTTCTTTAATAACTTGTCTATCAAATGATGACATCAAGTATATTAGTATGCTGCTGCTGGAGTATGTGAATTTCCCCTTGGGGATTAATAAAAGTATGTATCTATCTATCTATCGATTGATCGATGGTATGTGCTACTGAAGAAAACTGATTTCCCCATAGTCGTCTTCCTTTCAATACCAGGAGGTAACATGGAATTATCATTCAAAAAATGTTTGCCAAATACTGTATAATTACTCCAATAACTTTTTGGTTCTAAAACAGAGAAACCTGAAAGTATTTTTGAACAATGTTGATTTTGTGAACTACATTTACTTAAGACTTCTGTATCAACAGTTTTGGATGAAGTTCATTTTAAATTGGGATTTAGTTTTGCATAGTGCTGTGGAATGGTTAAGCTCTCTTCTTCTTTCGGCTGCTCCTGTTAGGGGTTGCCAAAGCGGATCATCTTCTTCCATATCTTTCTGTCCTCTGCATCTTGTTCGGTTACACCCATCACCTGCATGTCCTCTTTCACCACATCCATAAACCTTCACTTAGGCCTTCCTCTTTTCATCTTCCCTGGTAGCTCTATCCTTAGAATCCTTCTCCCAATATACCCAGTATCTCTCCTATGCACATGTCCAAGCCAATGCAATCTCGCCTCTCAGACTTTGTCTCCCAACTGTCCAACTTGAGCTGACCCTCTAATATACTCATTTCTAATTCTATCCATCCTTGTCACACCCAGTGCAAATCTTAGCATCTTTATCTCTGCCACCTCCAGCTCTCTCTCCTGCTTTCTGGTCAGTGCCACCGTCTCAAATCCATATAACATAGCTGGTCTCACTACCGTCCTGTAGACCTTCCCTTTCACTCTTTCTAATACCCGTCTGTCACAAATTACTCCTGACACTCTTCTCCACCCATTCCATCCTGCCTGCACTCTCTTTTTCACCTCTTTTCCAAAATCCCCATTACTCTGTACTGTTGATCCCAAGTATTTAAACTCATCCACCTTCGTCAACTCTACTCCCTGCATCCTCACCATTCCACTGACCTCCCTCTCATTTACACGTGTTCTGTCTTGTTCCTACGGACCTTTATTCCTCTCCTCTCTAGAGTAAATCTCCACCTCTCCAGGGTCTACTTAACCTGCTCCCTACTATCCTATCGCTACAGATCACAATGTCATCAGCAAACATCATAGTCCACGGGGACTCCTGTCTAATCTCATCAGTCAACCTGTCCATCACTATTGCAGATAAGGGCTCAGAGCCGATCCCTGATGTAATCCCACGTCCAACTTGAATGCATCCATCACTCCTACTGCAGATCTCACCACTGTCACACTTCCCTCGTACATATCCTGTACAATTCTAACGTACTTCTCTGCCACTCCCGACTTCCTCATACAATACCACAGCTCCTCTTGAGACACCTTGTCAAATGCTTTCTCCAGGTCCACAAAAACGCAATGCAATTCCTTCTGGCCTTCTCTATAAACTTCGCCACCAGTATCCTCAGAGTAAACACTGCATCTGTGGTGCTTTTTCTTGGCATGAAACCATACTGCTGCTCACTAATCATCACCTCACTTCTTAACCTAGCTTCCACTACTCTTTCCCATAACTTCATGCTGTGGCTCATCAATTTCATTCCTCTGTAGTTACTACAGTCCTGCACATCCCCCTTATTCTTAAATATCGGAACCAGTACACTTCTTCTCCACTCCTCAGGCATCCTCTCACTTTCCAAGATTCCATTAATACTAGAATTACCAGAGCCTATAAAAAAACTTGAGGATCCGTCCCACCTTAAATTGCTTCGCACCTTTCCGTCAGCGTCTTTTGTCCTGTAAATGTGTCGATAAGCAGCAAACCGCAAGCAGCAAAATGATACCTTTTATAAATACTATATTGTTACTTGGAACACTTGCATTTCATGTGTGTTCCGTGTCTACACCGATCTATGTAAACGCATCGTTAAAACAGAAACGTTTTTCATGTTTTAGTAATAATTGACAAAATGTAGACATGAAGTGTATAATGTGTGAAGCCTGAAGTCCAAATATCAAAGAAACACTTTCACAAAAGGTAAAAATATAACAGAACAAGTACGCTTCTATTCAAGAATATAACTGCAGAAAAAGAATCCGCGTTAAGGTGCAACATTGACACGCATTTGCTACGACTGCTTCGGTGGTGCAACGGTATCAACTGTTGACTGGTAATCAAAACTTCACATGTTTGACCTCGGACGAGTCCATTTTAAGAAGCGAGTTGCTCTTATTCTTACTATTTTAGAATAAAAACATACATTTGATTTCAGTCTGTAACAGCCGATGTATTTTATGATACTTGTAAAGCTTAGCTTTGTTTTTGTTTTTTTTCAGTTTTATTCTCTCGGTCGCGTTCACGATACCACTCCCCCCTCCCCGCATTTGACACTGCTGTTTTCACATAGACACGCTATAACAGAGATGAACTCAGATGATGACGACGGTTCTACATCGAAGCAAGAATGCACGTCGCACTTTGCCATCACTGTATTTTGTATAAGTACATGGGAAGCTCTGCACTCTATTTGTGAGTTTACGCTGTAGGAAGTAAGTAAATAAATAAAGGTAAATAGGTAAATAACATTCGATCTTACATACAAAGTACAGTGACAGCAGCTTCCACCTTCAGCTATAGACTCTTCGGTACGCAAGCGACTCTCCATGTTAGCGTTTAGATCTGAAAGGTGCATGTGCCCAAAACATTAACATTTATATGTTACTTACATAAAAGCGAGATCGAATGTTATTTACCTTGAGTTATTTACTTACTTCCTACAGTGTAAAGTCACAAGTAGACTGCAGAGCTTCCTGTGTTTGATTGACACAGGTATGCTCAAAAAATATGTGTAATGCCACAAAAAGTGCCTGCTGACACTTTAGTAAGCAAGCAATTGTACAAGAAGGCAGTTAGACTTTTTTTTGGGGCACATACACTGTCCAGATCTAAACACTAGCGTGGAGAGTCGCTTGCGTACTGAAGAGTCTAGAGCTGCAGGTGGAAGCTGCCGTCGCAGTACTTTGTATGTAGGAGCCAGATCGAATGTTATTTACCTACTTACCTTTATTTATTTACTTACTTCCGAAAACACATGAAATGCATGTGTTCCAAATAACGATATAGTATTTATAAAAAGTGTAATTTTGCTTGACTTCTCACTCTATACAACTCTAAGCAACTGACACACAGGTAAATAGACTTGAGCTGAGAAAACTGTGCGGCGGTGGGGGGATGTGATAGTAGGCTGCTTGCTGCTTATCGACACATTTACAGGACAAAAGACGCTAATGGAGAGGTGTGAAGCGATTTAAGGTGGGACGGATCTATGAGTTTTTTCATAGGCTCTGGTAATTCTAGTGTTAAACAATCTGGTTAAAAACTCCACTGCCATCTCTCCTAGACAGCTCCATGCTTCCATAGATAGGTATGTCATTGGACTAATGGCCTTTCCATTTTTCATCCTCTTCAAAGCTGTCCTTACTTCCTCCTTGCTAATCCGTTGCACTTCCTGATTCACTATCTCCACATCATCCAACCTCTTCTCTCTCTCGTTCTCTTCATTCATCAGCCTCTCAAAGTACTCTTTCCATCTGCTCAACACACTCTCCTCGCTTGTGAGTAAGTTTCCATCTTTATCCTTTATCACCCTAACCTGCTGCACATCTTTCCCAGCTCGGTCCCTCTGTCTAGCCAATCCATACAGGTCCTTTTCTCCTTCCTTAGTGTCCAACCTCTCATACAACTCATCATACACCTTTTCTTTAGCTTTCGCAACCTCTCTCTTCATCTTGTGCCTTATCTCCTTGTACTCTTGTCTACTTTCTGCATCTCTCTGACTATCCCACTTCTTCTTTGCCATCCTCTTCCTCTGTATACTCTCCTGCACTTCCTCATTCCACCACCAGGTTTCCTTTTCCTCCTTCCTCTTTCCAGATGTCACGTCAAGCACCCTTCTTGCTGTCACCCTTACTACACCTGCTGTAGTTTCCCAGCTGTCTGGTATCTCTTCACTGCCACCCAGTACCTGTCTCACCTCCTCCCTAAACTTAACCTTGCAGTCTTCCTTTTTCAACTTCCACCATTTGATCCTTGGCTCTGCCCTCACTCTCTTCCTCTTCTTGATCTCCAATATCATCCTACAGACCACCATCCTATGCTGCTTAACTACACTTTCCCCTGCCACCACTTTGCAGTTTTCAATCTCCTTCAGACCGACTCTTCTGCATAGGATGTAATCTACCTGTGTGCATCTTCCTCCACTCTTGTATGTAACCCTATGTTCTTCCCTCTTCTTAAAATATGTATTCACCACAGCAATGTCCATCCTTTTTGGCAAAATCCACTATCCTCTGACCTTCTTCATTCCTCTCCTTGACACCATACCTACCCATCCTCTTCTCCACTGTTCCCTTTACCAACATACCCATTGAAATCCGCTCCAATCAACACTTTCTGTCCTTTGGGTACACTGTTCATCACTGTAATAAGAATGTAAGTTTAATGTGACTGTGCTCTGTACAAAAATTATTTTACAAATCCACTCACATATAGAGGCCAGGCCAAAGTTAGTACACAGAGGCTGTCAGCATTTAGAAACTGCTAGTCTAGCATTTGGAGAGAGAAGAGAACAACTGCGAAAATAGGCATTGTACTATTTCTGTACGTTAGAGATGAAATTGAATCCTTTCCTTTCCTTGTTTAGAACCTAAGTAACGGCCTACACGTGGAAAAACCAGTACAAAAGGCTTGGATAGCAGCCAAACACTTCAAAGCCAACGGACGGACGGATGGGCGATATCATCATCTGTCCTAAAAAGCCTTCCAGCACAGCAACGAAAAATTGGCAGACTGTATAGATCAAGATCCCACCTTGGTATTGTCTTGCTATTATGGCTTCCCGCCTGTAATGCCGCGTAAATCGTCAATAAAGAAAGCTGTTATTCTCTTATGTGATTTTTACCGCCGTATTACTATGGGAGGGATATCGCCTTTTAATATCATATCTCTATATTTTTCGGTTACTTAAAATGCCGCAATTATAAAAGAACTTATTCCAATTAGGGAGCTATATTGCACCCTAAAAGAAAACAATCACTTCATCCAACTCTCTCTAAAAATCTTCTTTCTCACCCATTTGCACACCCAACTTGCAGTGCATATGCACTAACAACATTCATCATCACAACTCCAATTTCCAGCTTCATAATCATTACCCTGCCCGACTCTCTTTTTTCTATCCTTAAAAAAAAAAACAAAAAAAAAAAAAAACAAAACTGCAATACGTGCAGCAATATGTGAACTGTTATCCAAGATCCCAGCAAGCTGGATTACACATATGATAACTGCATGACGATAACAAACCTTACTCCAAAGGTTTGAGCTTTTGAAATGCAGCTTCAGAGGCATACCAGTCTCAAAACTGAAGGCAGGCAAACCATGATGCTATGCTTTAAGAGGGGTTCCAGCAGATTTGTCTTTGCAATGAGTATCTGTGTAAATGGAGACTTCAGGAACCCCCTCACAATTCGGGGCCAAGGTAATTGCCTGTCCTGCTGGTCATGCCCCTGTAGCTAAATCACAAAGAGACAACAATGAAAATCAAAATTTATTGCCTGCTTATTTCCAGAGTAATACATATTTCAATACCTTTCACATTTGTTCCATCTGGAATTAACCTTATGCTGCCATAAACAAAAGCAGCACACAACAGAATGCATGAAAGTGTTTAGAGCTGTTATCACCAGATACTATTCTCTATATATGTTTACAGCAACTCTGGAAAGTATTTATGACACATTACACAACTTACTTTCTTGCTCCTGTAGGTTGTGGGCAAGTGTGTGATCTTCTAGGACTGCAAAGTCTCGACATACTGAAATAAGAAACAAAACAGATGAGATCAAGGAATCTTTTGGCTGCACTATAACATAAACATGCACGACAATCAAATGCAAGCCTCCCTTGCTTTATGAAATTCTTGAAAATCCTTTCATGTAATGAATTTATGGAAAACATTTTTTGAGCATTTCCTGGCCCCAAAAATGTCATCCCTTTATGTTTAAGTAACAGAAATAAAATTTGATAGAATCAGTTTAATAATAATGTCATTCATCAAAGTAAACTAGCAAGACTTTTCCCCTTAATTAAATAAATTCTGTTCACCCACACTTTACTACTTCAGGTTTTACATTCAAAGGAACGACCTTTCACTTTGGGTTTATCCTACTATTTTGCAATCTTTTTTGGTGTCATGATGATCAGGACAATGCAAAAAGATATGTGAGCAACATAAACAAGATCCTGACTTTACCATAGCATGTGAATGTACAAATGCACTCTGTAGCCTATGGATTCAGCACCACCTCATTCAGCAAGTTGCTGGGAGTACAGTCTATAAATGCAGTACAGATTGAGTATTCATAATCCATAATGCCTGGGACCAGAAGTACTTTGGATTTTGGAATATTTGCATCTTCCTAACACACCCAACCCTCAATTCCTCCAAACAATGCACTTTAAACCGCTGAGAGAGTTCAGGGAGAGAGCAAAAAAACCTGATGGTGTAAGAAACATACAGCGTTAAATGGCCGTTATCTATCCAGGACCTCAGTACCACAAGGTAACTGAAGCGTAATGATAATTTTGTATATTGTGAACACTGCAGCGACAGAAAAGAACAAGTAGAACACTGCAGCTAGGTGACTTCATGTGTTTGGGAAGTGCTTCTGTCTGCAATTATATTGTTTGTCATTTTCACTACTGCATCACTATAAGGCATAACAATAGCAAATACGGTTTAGATAAGCATTGTGGTCCACATATATATGTCGTGTTACAGTGCTGTAGCTATATCCTGGCATGTATTCTTGCTAGAGAATCACATCTGGCCCTGCAAGACTAGGTGACAAGTGAAAAGTCAAGCACTGAAGCAAAATGAATAAACTTTACTTGAATGCCCTGCACTGTAATAAATCACACATAAAATCAAATGAGCTTGACGTAATATTACAAAAGAAGCACAACCACTACAGATTAATTAAAATGTACAAACATATGCAAAGACATAAATACATTATAACAATGCTCAAACATAATAAATAATAATAATAATAATAATAATAATAATAATACTGTGAAACAACTTAAAAGCAATTCTTTCTAAAGGTTCAGTACACAGTTGGAATGAAAGTACATCACAATGGTAAAAGCCAATGCTTTTAAAGGCTGAATTTGAGAGGATGGAATGAGACTGCATCAGAGGATGTAATATTATTGTATTGCTGAGGACAGAATGGTGAGTGCATCATTAAGGATGACTCAAGAATTTTTCTTGTTAGCCTAATAGCATTTAATCAATACTACAATTTTGACTTTGGTACTGATACCAGCTTTTGCACCTCAGTACTGGTACCTAAACAATACTAGAGCAAATATCGTAACTGTGGATGGTACACTAGGGAGACTCAGACTCACTCATACAAAGCTAGAGTAGGCAAGATTAAGAAATTGCTTATTTTGTGATTGATGGCTATTTTTGAATTTTCTTTTGTTGTTGGTTTGCTATAAAAATAAGCCAAATGTAATAAGCTTCAGTAGAGCAAAATATTCAGAGTCAACACTGACTAGTCCATAACTTCTCTTTTTAGTCAAAGGCAATTCTAACCATAAAATAGGACTTTCAGCTTTTATAATAAAATATAGCTTTGGTTTGCACTATAAAGATTAATCTAAAATGTAGCTGTGGGGGCTAAATAAGCAGGACTGGTACAAATAAGAGTAAATATGTTACAATGAACTAGGGATGCTCCAATCAATTGCCCACTGATTGAAACCGGTCAAGTTTCACTAAAAAAAGACTTGATTGGTGATCTGTAAAAAGGCAGATCACAAAAAACAATATTTTCAGCCCCTGCGTACCTAACCTTTATGGTAATTTGGTTGTGTTCCTTTACGCAAGGTATCTGAGACAGCGCTTTTTTCCTTTTACAACAAATTTCCTACAGTGGATATGAAAAGCTACGAATGGAAGCTTGTGTTATCAGTGAACAAGAGGAGACTACCGTAATATATTAGCCTTTACATTAAAGAAAGTGGGGTACAAAAAAAAAAAAGCTTGAGTTTGGACAGTGTGCTTGTTTAAAATGCAGCAGCTTACACTTCTATTAGGAAAATGAAAGGATAAAGATCAATTTGAAATTGCTCCTTAACAAACAATATGCTTTTTTTTTTTTTTTAAAGATTTGTACTGTGTTTAACATTTATAGCTATGTGGCATACAGCAAAAGTCTTGATAAGAAATAAGTACTACATAGTTAAAATGGTAATCCATATTTTATAATTACACCTCAAAAATTGACAATGTCTAGAAAATAAAAACAACTGTATAAATATAGTAAACTAGCCAACCCGTGGCGTAGCATAAGCCGCATAATTATTCATTGATGGGTGAAGACTTCCTGAAAGACACAGTTGTCCAAATGGGGTGGGTTTGAGGATACGACTGTGAGTGAATGAAAAGATGGAACTCTGGAGAGAGCAACATACAACTATCCGTGACTGAAAACTGGTTTTGGCAGATACAGGCACATCTTTTTGAAAGTTTGGCCCTGTGCCTTATTAATTGTCATTGCAAAGGCCAATGTAACAGGAAATTGTCTGTGTGTAAAAGTAAAAGGCAAATTTGAATCTGATGGGGTCATTGAAAACCGGGGAATAAGGACAGTTTGTGAGGTGAATAAGGACAATAGCTTTACACTCCAGTACAATGCGGTGAATGCTGGTAACAGAAAGTCTAGTGCCATTACAGAGACAGGAGGTTTCTGAGAAGCATGACGACTGAACCAATTTTAATTCTGAGTTTATGCGGAGGCATGCCAGTGGGAGTAAGACTATTAAGGCGTGCGGGCGCATGAGCAGGCAGTACGCATGCCTCGAGAACGAGGGTGGACGCGGAAGGAGGATTAGACTTGGTGGGCGGGGCTCCGTCGTGCGTATCCCATGGTCGGGCGACTTAGTGAATTATGTATATAGATGTGTATTTTAACAGCAAAAAGCTGTAGTGCAATTATTTATTTAAAATCATTAAAGCATATAAGTGCATGTACTGTATATTTGCATTTAGAGAGAGAGAGAGAGAGAGAGAGAGAGAGAGAGAGAGGAGTAGTGTTTAATTGCCAACATCAATTAATTGGTTGTGTGAGAAAATATACTGTGAGGTTTCTAAACTCATTTGGGAATTCCCCCAACGGGATGACACGCCGAAGAGCATCCTGAAGTGAAATCACCACGTCTGTGGAAAACAGCCTATCTGTTGCTGGGGCAACCGCAAGCTCACAGTGCTGCAGCAGCTTGCCACAGAAGCAGATCCAAGCTGATCGCGGTTGCGCTATAAGTGTTTGTCATCAACGGGTGATGTAAGGAACATTACAAATGCAGGGAACAGTATTACTTGGCCTGTAACCTGGCCACGACCCTGTCTGACTGCTGTGTCTGGGAACAGGAGAGTGGTAGATCCCACTACAATAAATAACCATGCTGTTCCTGTTTCAAGCTGAATAAGGCTGGTTTTGCTAAAGTACTGAGATTCAGCCTCATGTTTTGGAGTGCAAGACAGTGACTTGCACATTAATATATATCTCGTGGCCATGCCAATACAGCGGCAGCTACCAGAGCCTCATCTTGCTCTGGGTTTTGCTGTATTTCTTGGGGATCCACTGGTACAAGGAGCCCACTTCTGGTACCATTTGATGTGCAAGTCCCTGTCTTGCACCCCGCAAGGCTGAGTCTCAGTACTGTAGCAAAACCAACTTTATTCCACTTGAAACAGGAACAGCATAGTTATTTATTGTAGCGGGATCTACCACTCTCCTATAGACTAACATAGCAATCGGGCCAGGTTAGTGGCCAAGTAATACTGTTCCCTGCAGTTATAATGTTTTTGCATCACCGATCGATGGCAAGTGCTCATGACCGCAATCTTTTCGGATTTGTTTTTGCGACGAGCTGCTACAGTGCTAGGAGCCTGTGGTTGTCCCGGAAACCGATAGGCTGTCTTCCACAGATACAGTCTGCGATTGCACTTTGGGACACTCTTTGGTATGTTGTTCCGTTTTGGTCTGGGGGAGGGGGCCAAAAAGTGTTTAGAAACCTTACATCTCCCCACTCACCTTTGTCCACTGGTGTGGGCATAAAGACCGTCCATGCCGGGCTCAGCCAGATGGAACAGAAAGTTTGCATTGGTGTGTACAGCCCCGGGACGGTGACGAACATCAAAAGCAAACGTGTGCGAACTAATAGACCACAGAGTCAGCCGGGCATTCATATCCTTCTGTTTGTACAGCCATTGTACCGGGGCATGGTCAATCACCAGGGTAAACTGTTTTCCCTAGAGATAGTAACAGAGGGTCTCCATCTGTTTGCAGAATAAATTCCTTCAAAAAGTCAGGACTGCACAAAACTGGGAATGATGGTAAAGCAGCTTTTAGGTCCGCGAAAGCTCTCTCACAGGCATCGGTCCAGACAATACTATGATTCTTTCTGCCCTTTGTCAAGTCCGTAAGGGGGTGGGCCTGATCTGCAAAATTGGGAATGAACCACCTGTAATAACTTAGCGAGCCCGAGGAAGGCACAAACCTGCCTCTGTGTTTCAGGATGGGGATATGCGAGCACCTCCCCCACCTTGTCCATATGAGGCTTGAGCAAACCCTTCCCAATGGAATATCCCAGAAAGCAGGTTTCTGACATACCCAGCTTGCACTTCTTAGGGTTGACTATCAACAGCTCGTCCATACGTGGCATCACATATGCATCAAACCTGGAAATCTTATTCAAACATCTAAAATCAATACAGAACCAAACCATCGGACTCTAAAACAAGTACAATTGGGCTTTGCCATTTGCTTTTGCTCAGACAAATAACGCCTAATTGGAGCAACTGTTGGACTTCCCTGTGTATGACTTTCCTTGTGGCTTCGGGTTGGCGATACGGGGGCACCTGTATGGTAATACCGGGTGGAGTGACAATCTTGTGTTCTGCAATCGTCTTCCAGCCAGGTGTTGCCAAAAAAACGTCCCGAGTTCCCTTAGATCAGCAATAGCAATTCCGCCTTCTGGGTGTCAGTTAAATCATCCCCAAAAGCAATCTCAGTCGGGGGGACCACTATGGCCGTGCCACTCCTTTAAAAGAATAATATGTAAAATTTGTATGGGTTTCTGCCACCCAGGAATTCTGACTTTATAATTCACTTGGGACATACGGTCTTCTATCACTGCTGGCCCTTGCCATTTGGCCCGAAATTTATTTTGGATCGGACATGATCAACACCGGCACACAATACCCCTTCTTAAATTCTCGGAGTTTACTCGTCCCGTCATAATTACATTTCTGTACCTCCTGCTTGCACTGCTTATGTTCCACCAGAAAAGAAGACAATTTGGCAATCTGGTCTTGTAGCGAAACAACCCCCCCAAGGGGTTGCCTTGCGAGTCCCCATCCATTCTTCCCGAAAAATGTCAAAAACCCCGTGCGTTCGCCGGTCAAATTGTAGTTTGAAAAGGCTCATCCCAATTGATGCTTGCAGAGCTTCCCAAACAGCAAACCATAGGAAAGGTACAATAGTATCCCAGGTAGTTGGATCGTCATGGGCTACCTGCCGAATCATGTTTTAGGGTTTTATTAAATCGTTCCGTCAGGCCATTCATCTGTGGATGATAAACCATGGATTGTTAATTCCGAAACTTTTGCATAGCTGCTTCATGATATGAGATATAAAGGGTGTGTCCTGATCAGTGAGAATCCCGTGATGGATACCAATATGTGTGAACATATCCAAAAACGCTTTTGCAATCCCATTACAACACTGCTACTTCTGGGTATCTTGTGGCATAATCGATTAACACAAGCATATACTGAAATCCACTTTTACTTCTGGGAAATAGGTCAACAATATCTAATCCCACCCTCTCAAAGGGGATGCCTAAAATAGGCATCGGCACAAGGGGTTCCCTGATGGGTCTGTAAGAGGAAACTATTTGGTAGTCGGGGCAGGCCTTACAAAGTTGCTCCACATCCCGGCTTATATTCACCATATTTCAAAATATGTTCCTTCATATTTTCCACGCCGAGGTGACTCCCCAATACATGACTGTGAGCAATTTTTAAAACTTTTTCCCTATGCTCACTTGGAACTACCAACTGCTTGATACGTCCATCGCCCATACAAACAGAAATCACCCAATACAAAAAAACATCCTTAAGTAATAATAATTCTTTATTTATTTAGTTATACAGGACAACATATAGTGAAATGCATCTTTTTGCATATCCTTTGGGGTCAGAGCGCAGGGACAGCCATTGTACAGCACCCCTGGAGCAATTGAAGGTTAAGGGTCTTGGCTCATGTGCCCAGCAGAGTATCATCTCTTTTGGCAGTGACGGGGATTCGAACTGGCAACCTGCGGGATGCCAGCGCAGATCCTTAGCCTCAGAGCTACCACTCCGCCTGTAAATATTTTTTCCGTAGTCGGCCGGATAAAAAATGTGGTGTGGTGTTTTAAAATTTGGGTCCTCTCTCTCCAGATCATATGAGTCATTTGTGACATAGGCTTGTCTGAATGTAAAGTCCAAGTTGTTATCGGCTTGTTGTAGGCAAGCAAACTCCGCCTGGACAACAGTCTCTACTTCCTTCGTGTTTGATGCAGAATTGTAATCACCTCCCACTGCTATTTTGTTTTCATCTGGGTCCGTATTTAGTGCCCAGTCTGGGGAGGCTGTTGGAGCGTGTAATGGCGTTGAAAAGTTTCCCAGCTGTCCCGGGCCTTCACTTGAGGATTCATCCCTCTGCTTGATGGACTACTCCGGTTCAATTTCAAACCCGTTTCCTTGACTGACATTGTCTGAGGTGAGCCCATCTCTATCCGCCATGGAGTTAGGTGCTCTGCAGGTGGCCAAAACCCATGGGAAGAGGGCATTCACTTTTCATATTAGGACTGCCCAGGGTGAGGTGTCAGAAATGGCAGTCCAAACCTTAAAGTTCTTCCCTTTAAATTTCAGAGGGACTAGAGTGTTCTACCGTGTTAGCCATTACGAATGTAGAGAAAAGCCAAGCAAAATGACAGCTTTTATTGGCTAACTAAAAAGATTACAATATGCAAGCTTCCGAGGCAACTCAGGCCCCTTCTTCAGGCAAGATGTAATACAGAAACTGAAGTTCCCTGTGTTTATATCCACACACTAGGACAAGAAACAACATTGGTAAATCTTAAATGTAAAAAATTTACAGGTTCATTCAGGCTAAGATTAATTTAACAAGAGAGAGAACAACAATGTATGGTCAAGATCTTTGGATAAGATAACTGTCCAACAAAGTCCTTTGAAGTCTGTGATGAGTTTTTCAAAACAATATGGGTCTGTAGACAGGTTATCTGTGTCAGTCTGAGAGATGCAAACAGTCCTCATACCTGGCTATAAAACAGATATAAAAACAGATTGAACATCACATAAAGGGATAATTTTCCTGCAGATCATCTAATGTTGTCTACCTAATTCTCTGCATGAAATGTCCTGACACTGCACTCTATGTGGGAGAAACTGGACAAACACTCCACCAGAGAATGAATTTTCACAGATTCCACATTAAACATGGCAACACAGATGTTTCTGTAGCGGCCCACTTCAACAGCCATGGACACTGTGAGAGGGATTTTAAAGTCACAGTGCTTATGGGCAACTTCAAAACACAGCAAGAGAGAAAAGGATGGGAAGTTAAACTCATGTTAAAATGTAATACATTACAACATGGCTTGAATAGAGACAAGAGTTTTAATATGGAACATAAAACTTCTGTTTGTGCTTGGTTATGCGGGAAATTAGTGAAAAAAGTTTTTTAAAGGTATAAAAAAAAAAAAAAAAAAATGGAATTGACTGATCAAGAAACATGACATCTATGATTGGTACTGGCATTAAAAAACTTGATCAGAGGATTCCTACTCTGAACTACAATATTAGAAATTAATTCAATTCACTTTAATATTTCCCAAGAGAAAGCCCATATTGTGCAATAAAATACTTGGTTAACACTAGAATTACCAAAGCTTACAAAAAACCCCGCAAATCTGGCCCACCTTAAATCTGATCCCACCTCTCCATTCAACGTTCTTTGTGTAATGCGTCGATAAGCCCAAGCAGCCTGCTATACCATCCCCACCACCGCTTTAGAAATGACAAAAACCTCTCCCAACTGAAGCCTTGTTTATCAGGGAGTCCTAGAGCTGTATAGGCTAAAAATATATATAGCTATTTTGAACACATGCATATCACGTGTGTTCTGTGTCTATAAAGATCTACTGTCTAGTTAAGTGTAGGATGACACAAATGTTGAACACATTCCTAAAAGACAAACTTTTTTCCATGTTTTAGTACTAACAATAATATTTTGACATGAAGTGTATAATGTGTGAAGACTGAAGTCCAAATATCAAATAAGCAATTTCACAAAAGGTACAAGTGTGGTTTTATTCAAGACTATACCCGAAGAAAAAGAAACCTCGATTTCTTTGGTAGTATAGTGGTAAGAGCTGCTGACTCCTATTCAGAAGGTCCCAGGTTCAAGTCTTAATGTGTCCCAAAATAATTGTTTTGAGTAGTGAGCTGCTCTTATTGTTACTATTATACAATAAAAACATCCATTTTGACCCGAGTCTATAACAGCTGGTGTAAATGTATGGTACTTGTAAAGGTTAGTATTTTTTTTTAATTCAGTTTTATTCTCTCAATCGTGTTCATGCTCACCCCGATCTGACACTGCTGTTTTCAAATAAGGACAAGCTATAACAGAGGTGAACTCTTATCGGAGAAAGAGAACAGAAGTTCTCCCTGCAAGAAACGTCCACTCACATGTAAGAACAATACAGCTGTACCAGGCGTAATGATGAAAGATGGCACCGTTTTGATGCAGGACGAAGTCTGGCGTCATCCTTCCAAACAGTCTGCTCTACACCTGTCCTTCAAAGAAACAGCACGACTTACAGAGCTCACCAACATATCGTGCAAACTCCTATTTGTGATTATGTTTTGTTATGGTCTTTACATTAGAAACATTTATGTTACCTATATAAAAGCCAAATCGAATGTTATTTACCTTGATTTATTTACTTATCTTCCTACAGTGTAAAGTCACAAGTAGACTGCAGAGCTTCCTGTGCTCTCTGTTGTATGAATCTTGTTTTCATGTAATACTCTATGCCAACATATGAAAACGAATTGCTTAACACTAGAATTACCAGAGCCTACGAAAAAACTCGTAGGTCCATCCCACCTTAAATCGCTTCTTAAAACCGTTCTCACCTCTCCGCCAGCGTCTTTTGTTAATCTAAATGTGCTGATAAAAGAAAAGCTGCAAGTAG
>JANRMT010062813.1:104861247-104886639 GCA_026402145.1 Polypterus bichir lapradei | reverse complement strand
GGGGGGATCGTGGACGCGACTGAGAGAATGGAACTGAATTAAAAAAAAAAAGCTAACCTTTATAATTATCATGCATTTACACTGGCTCTTACAGACTGACTGAAATCAAATGTATGTTTTTATTCTAAAATATTTGCAATACATGCATGCAAATACATGCAATATTATTTGAAAAAGAAGAGCGTCAGATCGGGTTTGAATACACGCTGACGCTGTTACAGAAGGAGTCTGCCTATTCAGTGCAGCAGTTTCAACGCACAGTACATGCAATATTATTTGAAAACGAACAGCGTCAGATCGGGCGCATATTCAAACCCGATCTGACGCTGTTTGTTTTCAAATAATATTGCATTAGTGAGATGATGTTTTTACATATATTGTCTCTTTCATTCATCTTGCGGTTTGTAATCAGTGACCGCGTGTTTTTTCCCCGATCTTGCCAGTTCGCACATGTTGCTGTATGGTGGTGTTTCTTTTGTACTCCAGGACATGCAGAAGACAGAATAGTACAGAGCAGTAAGTTCAGCGCTATATGCAATCAGACAGGCAGAGAAGGCACTAGATATATAAATAAACAGGGAAGGCATTGTATAATAGATATATAAAAAACAGCTAAGGGGATAGATATATAGATAGGTAGGAAGGAAAGGCATTATATGATAGGCAGACAGGGAAGCTCCTATATAATAATAAAATTACTGTTATTGCTATATAGATAGACAGGGAGTTCAGGCGGGCAGAACGGCGAAGGTTAAAAATAAATAAATAAGTTTTCTCCCTAGCGGAGGTTCGAACTCGGATCTTTTGAGGTACAGCAAGTCTGCTGTGCTCTAAGTGACGAAATCTTTCCAGTACGCCACAGAAGCTGTTGTAAAAGACCTGAACCTTTTATGAAAGTGTATTTGCTCTTTGGCTGTCAGGTTTCATACATTTTATAGTTTATGTCTACATTTTGTGACATTTATTACTAAAATATGAAAAAGTTTCTGTTTTAACATTGTGTTTACACAGATTACTATAGAAACGGAACACACATGAAATGCGTGTGTTCCAAATAACAATCTATTATTTCCACTCAAACTCCACTTCACTCCCAGATAATCGAGCTCGGAGAAGTTTGTGCACGTTCTGAGTCGGTGGGGGGATGGAATAGCTGGCTGCTTGCAGTTTGTTTTTATCGGCACATTTACAGGACAAAGGAGGCTGGCGGAGAGGTGAGAGCGGTTTTAAGAAGCGATTTAAGGTGGGACGGATCTACGAGTTTTTTCGTAGGCTCTGGTAATTCTAGTGTTAAACAAGACTAAACTACCAGAGTTGGCTTAAGTAAGCCATCCTAAAACACAAAAAAATGAGTTTTTCTACTTTTAGCATAAATCACCAGATCACAAAAGTTTAAACAACAGCACAGGGATTCGTAAAAAAAATTTTTTCACAGCACTCTAATCTTTTGAAATTCACCATAATGTAAATAATAATTTAATAATTTATAATTAAATAATTTAACTAACATGCATCACCCTCTGGGGGCCTTGCGTGTTGTCCGAGTGTATTTTCCGACTACAGTTAGAGCTGCAGTCCAGTGAGGGAGAGATTTTATTTGCAATTTGGCTTAGTGGTTGATGGGTGCCCACAAGGTGACACTCCTCTGGTCTTGGGTGACTTTTAATGCAATCAGTGGCACTGACAATGCTGGTTATGAGGACTGTGTCAGACCCCATGGGTCTGGCAAACATGGTGAAAGAGACTCCATGTTCCTTGATTCTGCAAAATGCCAGGGACTGCACATCACTGGATCCTGGTTCCAGCGCCCTGAGCCACATCATTGGACTTGGTACTCCAATATCGGTGGTGTGATGAAGGAGATTGACCACAACCTTGTAAACAGATGCTGGAGGCTCCCACAGCATTGCAGAGTCTACAGAACTATCCAGTTTGTGAATTCTGACCACAGACTTGTTGCTACTGTGAAGATCCAGCTTAGGTCAAGTAGGCTACTACCTACTAGGAGAATTAGGTTGCACCTGGCCAGACTCCAAGATCAGGCTATTTCTAATGAGTTTGCATGGTTTTTGCGAGGAACTTGCAGATCTGGGTACAAATACTGATCCAAATGTGATGTGGGAGACCTTCCACTACAAGACCCTGAAGATTACTGAGGGTTGAACTGGTGTTGCCAGTGTTCCCAGAAAGAGGTGTTTCATCTCATACAGCACCCTGAATATCATCAAGGGGAGTTGCAACACAAAGCTTAATGGCAACTCTAGAATGTACCAGAACCAAGAAGGACAACTGCGAGGGCTCTGAGGGCAGATAAGGAGACGTTTGTTAGAGGAATAAACAAGCGAGTGGCACACCATCTGTGGTCTAGCGACCCATGTCCTGCTTACAGAGAAACTGCCTTAAAAGGGCGCCCAATGGCAACCATTAATATCTATCCCTGGAAACGGGACACTGGTAAAGGGAGCAGAAAATAGGTAAAAGATCTTTGCAGAGAACCGAGGACCATATCAATGCTTCTTGTGAGAAACTATAGTGTTCCTACTTTTTACTCTGCCTTCTGTTTAATGTATATATGTTTTAGGGTCGACTGTGTTAGGCCGAGTTTATACTTCACGTGACACGACGCATGCTGCAGCGGATGCTCCTGCTACGCAAGCGTACTGTTTATACTTGCTCGCTTACTTTACGTAAATCTGGAGGAATCCACTAGGTGGCAGTGTGAGATATTATCACGGTAAGAACAGGTTCGGCTTCACTGTGTTGTGAATTGTTTGGAACACCCATTAAATTCCGATGACACCTTACCGCAATATCTCTGGAAAGGATGTTTAATGATTAAATCCATCAGTCCAGGGATTTGTGCATCTCAGCTAGCATTGGGCACGAGTCAAACAATCACTGGACGAGGCATCAGCTCATCACAAGGTGAATACAAGCATTCACATACACTAGCGTCATTTTAAAGTAAACAAATCTGCATATCTTTGAAAGGAAACCGGAGCACACTGTGGAAACCCAGCAGGAAAACATGTAAACTCCAGGCAGGGAATATCAGCAACATGACTCCCTGCAAGACAGCAGCGCTAACGCTCTGTCACCGTGTCACCCCCATGTGTGCAATTATTAACAGTATTCATTATTTAAATGAAATTACTGATTTATCTTTAAAATGTAACATACATACTTTAATGCATTTCATCATGAAAGTGATATCAAGTATAAATCTAAGTATTCTAAATATGCAGAGAGTTGGAATATCATACATTTAATGTGTTCTGTGTGGTGATCTATTGCTGTTTGCCGCTGCGGTCAGGTCTGCAGGAAGCCACAGAAAAAAAAGATTGCACAGAAGACAGTATGTGATACTTTTAAAATGTATTGTGTCATTATGATCGTGAATATGCGACGCCTGAATATAAAAGCACCACGAATGCATCTGTATGTTGGCATTTTGCTTCACCACTTCAAAACATTTATCAAACATCGAAGCGCGCACACCAATCTCGTAGGATCCGCAAAGCGGCTTTCTGTCACATGTAGATAGTAACCAAAGACTCTGACGTCACATTCCAACTTTTAGCACACTGCACCCCTCGACTTTTTGCTGGTACTGCAACTCGTGCACGCGTTGCGTTAATTTCTGAGGAACTGCTAAGAGGATGAGTGAAATGGATGTGGACACTTACGCGTTCTGAGCGTGAAGTATAAACAAGCCCTTATTGTTAATGCAGTAGAATAGGGTTTTTCTTGGTGTAAGCATGGCGAATGAACTCCCTAAGAATTGCTTAATTTCTTACAGTACTTAAGAAAGCATTAGTTTTTCAATGCAATTCATAATTAATTAGATCAGTTGATTCTTTAAATTCTTTTAAAAAACAACATAAAACTCATCTGTTCAGAAAGGATTTTAACTTAACCTAATATTCTGCCCCTTCTTTAAGTTTACCTCTTTGTTCTGATGCTCAGGATAATTTATGTGTGTGTTCTATCACAAAGTATGTTACTTGATCAGGCTTTTCTTTTTAATATTGAATTTAGTATTTTACTCTGGTTTATTGTCTTTTAATCTATTAAATGCATATCTTGTATTTATCTGTTTAGTGTTCTATACAGGAAATATTTATATCAAATGTTACATACATCCTGCTGTTTAAATAAGCACCTTCAGCATGTGAAAGGCACTATATAAATAAAATTTATTATTATTATTATGATGCCAACATGCCTCTATATTTGATGATATTAATTAAACAATGAGGCTAAGATACTATAATCTGACCAGCATGTACTCTATGAAAAGTTTGGCTGGCTGTCTAAATTTGTACCACTGCAGACTCCAAACCTTACATCTTCTAACAGCAGTCTGCTTATTATTCCAAAAGCCAATCATAATAGAAGTGGTGAGTTAGCTTTCTGCTATTATGCACCAAAAATCAAAAATACTTTACCAACAGACATACGCCAGGCTAACACTGTGGACCATTTTTAAAAAATCAGAAAAACACACTTTTTTAATTTAGTCTTTTTGTAACAGTTTAATTCTACCCTTCATAAACTAGATAGCGGCACAATGGCACAGGGGGTAGCACTGCTGCCTCACAATTAGGAGACCTGGGTTCACTTCCCGGGTCCTTCCTGCGTGGAGTTTCAATGTTCTCCCAGTGTCTGCGTGGGTTTCCTCCGGGAACTCCGGTTTCCTCCCACAGTCCAAAGACATGCAGGTTAGGTGCACTGACCATTCTAAATTGTCCCTAATGCGTGCTTGGTGTGTGTGTGCGTGCCCTGCGGTGGGCTGGTGCCCTGCCTGCGGTTTGTTTCCTGCCTTGCGCCCTGTGTTGGCTGGGATTGGCTCCAGCAGACCCCTGTGACCCTGTAGTTAAGATATAGCGGGTTGGATAATGGATGGATGGATAAACTAGATATGCATGGAACTATCACACTCTTTAATAAAGGCAGGACAGTCCACTTTTTGATTAGGAAAAGGTGATGGGTTTTAAAATGAAAACCAGAATCAACATAGACCATTTCCAAAAATAATAATTATTAAACGAAGTTATACACAACTAAAGGCATTCAGGTAAATGTGTTTATTACTAAATGCCTACATTAATCAGGCTTGAAATCAACATTTATTCAAAGAAAAAAAAACTTTAGAACGCAGTTATCTTTTATTTTTGTACAGATTCCAGGTCTAGCAAAACAAAGTTCTACAAGGAAATTTCCTCATTAAACTGCTACAGAAAATGTTTAAATATTAAAAATCACAACTGTGGGAAGAAGGCTGATGTGGCAAACCCTTCAACTAAAGTTATAGAATATACTTAAGTTACTGAAACTACAGATGAGTTTTTACACATTTGACAAGTGTTAAAAAAATCTAATCAGTTATACATCTGGCTTAGATTGGCCTCAAAAAAAAATTCTGTTACCTTCTTCTAAGCTCAAATTGACCATAAGCATATTCTCCTTTCTGCCATTACCTCAAAAGCAGTCAGGGGTTTTATGTGGACATAAAAGCTCACAACAAAGACAAGTGGCAATCTATGCAACCATATGAGTCTTTTCTAAATACTGCCAGTATTTGCCTTTTCACAGTCATGTAGGAGTGCACTTTATACAAACGTGAAGCATCTCCTCTGTTACACTATTAAAAAAATGGTCTGGTATCTCAAAATGTGACACACACTAAATATATCATACTTTCAAGAATCAAAAACGTCACTGTAGCTATGACAGCAGCAGGACACTCAAAAGAATCCTTCATGATACAGAATAGACTACTACTGTACATAAACTAACCCCTCAGAGGAAGAAAACCAACCTTGGACTGTTAACAAGGAAAATCCACCACTTCCCACATAATCAGAAAAGTGCAGACTGAGATTTCTGTGCTCACAAACTCTGTTTTCAGAAGAATCCAATAAAACTGAACAACACATGCTCTGTGAGTGGGTGATAGAAAAATCAAAGACTAAACACCAAGAGCAAAGCCTGCATTACTGATGAGAAATAACAGGATAGACAAAATGCACCATAAAAAGATGGACACATCAAGAAATGCTGGCTTAGAAGCTAGTTGTTTATTTTCCTAATTACTATAAGTTAGTAAAAGAAACATTAAGGTACTGCTGACCCAGAAGTATTTTGCAGCAATAAATATTCTAAAGGGAGGGACAAAATACACACTAAGCTTTAGATTTCAGGGAAGAAAAAACAAGCTAAAGCCTGTGTCTCATCCCACTGAGATGAACATAACAGAGCTGTTAGCATTAATTAGGAAAATTTGTTTGACAGCAGTCCCTGCTCTCCACATCAGCTGTTGAATTTATTAATCCTAGAAATTCCATCATGAATCTGAAAACAGTGTTTTTCACAATTGTATCTGCTCATCTCTATTCCAGGTAAAATTCTATATGATACAGTTGTAGACAAAATGGATCACAAAATAAAAATGTACTTGGCTACTCTGCAGTAAGCCAATATAAGAAACTATTACGCACAACGAGGAAAGTTTATAAGGACCAGATTGTGAAGGGGCCATAGTCAAGTAGGTAAAACTATCCATCTATCAATTATCCAACCCGTTATATCCTAACACAGGGTCACAGGGTCTACTGGAGCCAATCCCAACCAACACAGGGTGCAAGGCAGGAAACAAACCCAGGGCAGGGTGCGCACGCACACAGACACACACACCAAGCACACAGTAGGGACAATTTAGAATCGCCAATGCACTTAACCTGCATGTCTAGAAGATATAAAAAATAAATCATAAAAGATTACACTTTAGTAGTAAAGCCACTGAATGCAAACTTTGACAGCTTGAAGGGCTAGTATGATAAAAAAAAAAATCAATTTTTCTGCCAATCTCTACTAGTACTTTCTTATTAAAAGTTACCAAGAGGAATTAAAATTGTATTATGTAATTAAAAATATATCCAGGAGTGCTGACAGGGGTATGCCCGATTGTCTGACAAACCCTTGGACTACCCACTCAGTCCAAAGTACAGTGGGTATGTGATTTGCTTAAGTTCAAAATACATTTCTTAAAATAACATACATCATTAAGTACTATATATTTTTGTTTAAATTATGTACTGTGATTGGAAAGCCTAGGGTATGTGCGTAAGAGAGACAGAATATGCAACAAGTCTGAAATTCAATGTATATAGTTTGTATGTAAAAAACACACACAGTGTATATAGAGGCTTTCATATTGCTTTGAGATGACAATGATGTGACCCTCATTTTCAGTGAGGGATTCAGAAATTAAACTCAAGTGAATCACTTTGTTTGCAGTACCAAGCATAACTCCATTAAAGGAATGTAATGCACATGGCTGCAACAGTCATCATTTTTCTAACTGGCTTATTTCAGTTCAGGGACAGAGGGGGCAGGTGCCTGTCCTGATAGCACTGGGCACAAGGTAAAAGTCAGCGGTGATGACTCCACCTCAAATGCATACATATTGTTAAAAGGCCTATTCAGAGTCATCACATAGTCTAAATTGCATGTGTGCATTTGTGATTTTAGAGAAAAACCAGACTATCCTTTGAAAGATCAATATAGGCAGTGTCCAGCTAAAGTTGTAGCAGACAAAAACAGAGGCAAGTTTTAAACATAATAACTATCTGTGCACCCATGGTTAATCTACAATGATGAAATGAGCTGCTCCATATGTTTATATCAAAATACAATTTAACCAGTTGTGATAATAATGCTCATTGTTACAATATCTAATTCTAACAAATGCAGCAAAAGTATATATGAAACATATCTGTATGGCAAGAGAGTAAATGAAATGCAGTCTTCTGTTACAAGTAATTACTGCAATTATGGTCACTAAAGCTGGCTAATTCTGTATCAGTAGTACATAGAAATAAGCAATAACAATGTCTGATCACTTAAGTGAATCTCCTTGAAAACAACAGAACACAGACATTTTTACAGCAGTTCAGAAAGAATTAATCTTCAAGTTACAAGTTTGCTTTAATCTTCAAGTGACAAACTTTGCTTTAAAGCTTGGCCAACTATAAAAACAAAAATATGAAGAGATGTGGGGAATTAAAGCACTGGTATTTTTTTAAGGGTTGACTTGCAGTTTTAAAACATTTGCTTAAATAAAAATATTATGAATAAAGTTTGCATTCACGAATTCATGTGGCACTGATATAATAATGTATGAATAATTTTTATGAATGATTTTACCAAGTATTTATTTTTCAGTTACAGATCTGAAAATATCAGTGAATACAGAATCATTAATTATAAATGCTATGTCCACACTCCCCCTCCATGCCTTTACAATGAATATAAGCCAATGATATTCTCCCACTTTGTTTTTACATTGGGAAAATTTATGCCTCAAATGAAATTTAGGCTATACTGCTTGAGACCGGATTATAAAGTGTTGGGGGGTACATCTATGCTAGCAGAATAGTTAGTTACAGCACAAGACATACCCATTTGCATAGGCCTGCTTAAAAACTAATTTAGGACTCAACTGCAAACACACATTTTTTCAAAGCCTGTAAAACCAAACAAAAAAAAAAAAAATACATAAATAAAAACAATGCTTAAAAAAAAAAACAGACCCATTTTTCAAACTGGATCCACTTCTTTAACACTTATGTCATATGGGCACTCATTAGGCAAGCTATTTTAAAATTTCAAGTCTTGTGTGAATTTTACTTTAATACACACCAGTTTAGATTTTTGATTTTAATTTTAGTGAAAGATGAGAATTATTTTGGCAGCCAACTACTTAAAAAAACTTAATTCTGAGGTAGGTGTTGATGGGGGAGTTTCAAATTGACATACGAAAATGTTTTATTTTGTTATCCTCTTCCTCTTTTTGAAACCAGTTAACAATTTATCACGAAAATACTTGAGGGGTGGTTATACCACAGGTCATTTAATTTATTGCAAAGCTGTAGCAGCTGGTAAATTATTTGTCTTTTGTATGTATATGCAGCAGTAAAACTGAATAAAATGCAATTTAGATACATGCACAGATAAGCAACAGGACAAGCACCATGGAAAGAAACTTATGTTTGCTATGCTGGAATACTGTTTTCTTCTGTAAAGGCTGACTAATCAGGGAATGAAAATTTATAATGAGCAGAATCCAATTAAGGAATGACTAAGCAATAAATACTGTACACACATATCACAGCTCAATTAGAGTTTGCTTTTTCATAACTTTGTTTCCACCCATCCACACTAACTTTTAAGCCAGTGTTTTCAGAAAAACACAGCTCTAGAGAGCAAATGTCTCTGTTTTTGGGGTTAAAAACACTAGGGTAGCAATGACAAAAATGCAAAAACAGACACTTCTGCGTTTTTAAACAAAAAGTAGTACTGTGGACCTAGCCCAGTTCTTGCCTGCACAAAGTTAGATTTTCTGCAGTGGTGATCCCTATTTGCCCTGCATCAACAGCTATTTAAAAATGATATTTTAGATATCCAAAATGTGAACTTGACTTGCAGGAATATACAAGTGTGTGTCCTGAGATAAGTTCCGGCTTCTCTGTGATCCTGCTCAGGAGAAGTGGGTTTAGAAAATGGATGGATGGACGGACGGATCCAAACAGTGTCACAGCTTATAGGTGAACCTTTAGAAACTAAAATAAAGAGCTGCAGCAATCTAAGTTCCAGCACATGAGGTTTATAGAAATCAAGTGATTTAACAAAACTTGCTATAATTTTTTGATCAATGTTCCCATGTACAGAAAAACAAACACAAGCTTTATATAGAACATAATTTTAATTAGATACTTTAAGCTACTCGAAAGAAATACAACGCCTACAGACAGCTATGAAAATGATGGGTTTGCTTCTAGATTTCTACCAAATTGCTGTGTGCAATATGACTAGACGTCTGTACAACAAAGACAGTCCTCATTTGACCTACCATCTTAAATAAGCTTTTCATGTCAAACAATTTGATTTGCAATTTACGATGAATTAATTCTCTTTTATTATTTTCATTTCGATTTGTAAGTTAAGTATTTGATCTGTTTTGCACGGCATACCATCTTACAAAAGATATAATCATGTAGAAGGAAGATTTAAGCAGAAAATAAAAAGTATCAGAAAATATTAATAAAATTTTTAAAATTTTAGTCTCTGCTTTCTGCATTCAATGACCCTTCTTGAAAGTGTGATAGAAAATGCTGCCTTCAACATTATATATTAGGGGAGCACCAATAATTATTCCTTCATGCTCTTGCTTGCTTGTTTTTTGATTTACAGTATCCTCCACTCCTCAGTTTAAAATTACGAATCAAACATTTCAGATCTGATTAAAGTGCACATTGAAGACTTTCATTTAATGGTATTTGCATATATTTTGGTCTCACCATGTAGAAACTTTTTCTACATGGTTCCCCCCCCCCCCCCCTTTTCAGGGCACCATAATGTTCGTCATAATGTCAGGTGTGTTTCACTACTTCATTAGTGCAGGCATAAGACACCTAGGCTTGCTCCTACCTTACAAAGTAGTCTGTAGTTGCCATTGTTCAACAGTGAAAGTCAAAGAAGCCATTATAAGGCAGAAAAAACAAGAACAAAACCATTAGTGACATTGCTAAAATCTTAGAATTACCTAAATAAATTTTCTGAAATATCATTAAGAAGGAAGAAAGCACTGATGAGCTCAGTAATCACAAAGGGACTGGTAGGCCAAAGAAGACCTCTGCTGCTGATACCAGAAGAAATTTGCAAAAAAGTACTTGAGAGTGCAGAATTAAAAGACCTTGTGGACAGACAAGACAAAGAGTAACCTGTATCAGAGTGATGGCAAAAGCAAAGTGTGGGGATGAAAAAGAAATTTTCAAGATCCAAAGCATACCATCTCATCTGTTAATCATAGTGGTTGGGGGTATGCCAGGTATTGGCACATTTTACAGTGGGGGAAATAATTATTTGATTCCCCTCTGAATTTGTAAGTTTGCTCACTTACAAAGAAATGAACAGTCTATAATTTTATGGCAGTTTCATTTAAATGGAGAGAGACAGAAAAGCAACCAAAAAGACAGAAAATGCAACAAGATTATAAATCCCAAACATATTGCTAAGGCAACACAGCAGTTTTCCCAATTCTAAAAAATGTAGAATTCTTGAATGGACAAGTCAGTCACTCAATTTCAATCCAATTTAAGTATGCCTTCCATATGCTGAGGAGAAAACTTAAGGGACCAAGTCCCTGAAACAAGCAAGAGAAAAAGGCAGCATTAAAGGCTTGGCACAGCAATACTAGAGAAAGGCACAGCAATACTAGAGAAGATACTCGGCACCTGATGATGTCTATGAATTGAAGACTTCAGGCAGTCATTGCATGCAAGGGATATGAAACAAAGTAATAAATATGTTTGCATTAATATGGCTACCACTGCTATGTCCCAAACATTATGGTGCCCAGAAATGGGGTGAGGTCACCCTGTTGAAAAAGTGTTAACATTTCTATATGGTGTAACCGAAATGAATGCAATACCCTTAAACTGATGTCTGCAATGTGCACTTTATTGATGTCTGACTCATTTGATTTGTAAATCAAGGAAAAACGTGTCTTTATCCCAAACATTATGGAGGGAAATGTATATTCACAAATCTCTCTCAACTTGTGATATGAACACCTTCTTTCAGCATGCCACATACATAGAATATGAGCTCAACATTCCACAAAACTCTTTCCATTTCTTCAGCTTTATGTGTAGAATCCGGAGAAGACGGCAATCGTATTATGTAAAAAAAAAAAAAAAGAGGTGGATAGAGTAGCCAAAAATTGTACTCAAGTAAGAGTAGCGTTACTTCAAAGTAATATTACTCAAGTAGAAATAAAATGTAGTCCACCAAAAACTTACTCAAGTAAGAGTACAAAAGTACTTGGTGAAAAGACTATTCAAGTACTGAGTAACTGTTTGAACATAATAAATGATTTATTTTTTAGAAATGTTGTAATAAGACAGACAAAAATATAAAATAATGTGCAAATTCTGCTATTTCCAAATAATAAAATAAAAAAATGAGTAAAAAAAAAAAAAAAAAATCACATCTTTACAAAATAAAGATGCCTAAATAACACACACAAGTTCCAAACCTCAGTTTTTCACAACAAAACTTTTGAAGCCGATGCCTACAGTAGGTAACATGTATGTTTTAACAGTGCAAACTACTTATAGTGACGAGATATCCTGTACACTGACAGTATAATACTGGATATGCACTTTGTCCGCGGTGCCAAAAAAAAAAAAGGCCAGTTTCAAATCCATAAAGCCGTGTCATTTATTGGCTTCCTGCGGCGTGTGATTAAGGCCCACAGAGACGGGAGTGTATATATACGGGTCAGCACAAAAAAGAAGGGGGAATCAAAGAAAAGGAGAAAAGACATGAGGTTAAAAGACATGAAAGGCAGGCTTAGTAACGCCGATCTGGTTCTTGCAGTGAAGCTGAGACCGTTTAGCAGTGAACAGGAGCCCCGCATGACTAAAAAGTCTCTCACAGGCTGCAAGACGCAGGAAGTTTGTGTGTGGTCATATGACTGCATGGCTACGTCTGATTGGTGAAACAGTCTTGCAGTAGATCTACTGGCAACTTCTCTCTTGCAAAAATATAGTTTAATGTATAAATGGAAAAAAGTAACAAGTCGAGTGTTGCCCAATGTAGTGGAGTAACAGTAGCGTTTCTTCTTTACAAATGTACTCAAGTAGAAGTAAAAAGTATGGTGCAGTAAAACTACTCTTAAAAGTACAATTTTTAAAAAAAGTTACTCAAGTAAATGTAACTCATTACTACCCACCTCTGAAAAAAAAACTATTTTTCTTGTATTGTAGGAGTCAGCACGTTATGAGCAGTTGTAAACAAGTTAGGCAAGTTGTACACCAAAGGAACAACACGCTAAATATGAAATGCAAGTTCGTGAATAAGTTAACAGTTTACTTTAAGGCTTAAACTGGCTTCACATACCATCCCTCATAACAGGTATGATTACACTCCTGAGATAGCAGTTTGTCTAGAAATACCACAAAAACAGGTGTATCATGTCAAAAGAGCTAGGTGGAAAAAGAACAGCATTTTGTTATGCACCAAACACTTTCATACAAGGATTCTACTGTGAAGATGAGAGCATAAGAAATATACTGTGAAATGTAATACAATTGCAGAAAAACTAAGGCGCAGATCTCCAAACGAATTGTGTAGAGATTCTAGAGAAACTAACATTCAGCTTGTGCAGAGTAAATTACAGTACTTGGCATCACAAATACACTGTCATAGTTGCTCAACAAACAATTCACAGGAAAGCATTTGTGTCAGGCATAGTCACAAGTATTACGCGTAACGAACAGTGGAATAAAAAGTGCATGTAACTTTTTTTTTTGACCACAAGCAAATTATCTTTCTTAAACTCATATGTGTAATGATTAAAATAAACCATTTGGGGTCTCACTCATTGGGATCAGATCCAACAAGATACCAAATAAGCAGTATTGTGAACAATCTACAAATTGAACAAACAAAATATGACAAAGAATTTAAAATCTTCATTAATTCATTGTTGTGAAAAAAACAAAACATTAGGAATTTTTGTGCAGTTATACTTTTTAATTTCATACAAATGTTTAATATCTAGGGTGGCCTAATCTCTACAATATTGGCACCTGAAATAAATGCCACAAAATCAAAAAGGCTGAGTTAAAATTTTATTTGATGATTGACATTGATAAACCTTGATTTCTCTCCAAAGGCATAACTGCACTGATGACCTTACAAACACTGCCATGCCAGACCTAAAGACATTAATCAACTCCACCCTGATACAAACTTTAAAAAGTATAAGGCTGACACAAATGAAGGTCTAATGAACTTTAACTTGTAAGTGAAAAAGCGATATACAAGAACAATTTCAATCATAAAGAAATTAAGCATTAATTTTAACAAGCTGCTATTGCTTGTGGCCTCCAGGTACTATTTAAGCCCTGAATATATTTAATAGGATGCATTATGCACATGGTGCCAGTTCAAGTTTCACCCCCTTGATATCTGCTACCTGGTTCTACAGTCTTCCCGCACCACAAAACATGTTTCATCTAGGGAACTTAAAACAAAAATTTTTTAAATGTCAGTTTTAAAAATATATACTGCATTCATGAATATTAACGCAAGGATACCCCTATTGAAAACTTAGTAATCCATGCTTTTATAGTGTACAATAAACTGCATGAATACAGAAATATAGTTTTCCTATGAGGTGGAAGAACAGGGTAGCTCTTGGAGTCTAAAGTGCATGCTAAGGCTTAATTTGACAGAGTATCAAAATTGTCCTCTAACATTAGGACAATGCCATACATCAGAGTGAAAGGGATACACACTTAATCACAAGGTGGAGCATTTTTAATCTGCTTACAATGGGATCCCTACAGTATCTGTATTAAACACCAGGGGCCTCATGTATAAACAGTGCGTACACACAAAAATTTTACATAAGCCCACACACACATCGTGATGTATAAAACCTAAGCTTGGCGTAAAGCCACACACATTTTTACGCTAGCTAAATGCTTGGCGTACACAAGTTCTCCGCTCGATTTTGCGGACTGGCGTCACCCAGCATCAAAGCAATACTTTAGTTCCAGTGTGGTTTCCCTTTCTTTTTTAGGTCCACATCCCTGACACGGCTTTATCAAATACACTAAAATTAACTGCATATTGTTGATTAGTTGAAGGCATCTGACTGTAATTAACCTGTAATAATATAATGGTCCACAGAATGGCCAAACTATTCCAAATACCATAGCTGCTTTAGCGTTGTTTCTCTCAATGCACCACTCAGAGTATTTATCCCACTGTATCCGAGTGTGGAATCACAGCTCTACCGCAGCTGATCAGACAGAGAATTATCGGTATACAGCATCAAGCACATGCTGCCTCAGCCATGCGCACAGTCTATTGAACTGCTCTCAAACGGCAAAACCTTCAGAGCCTTTCCTGTACTGACCTCGCGGCTCAGAAACAGTTTCATCCCAAGAACTATAAACGCTCCTTGTAGAACTATTTGTACTTATTAGTACAATCACCTCACTATAACTTGCAATACTGTTATAATATTGCACAACCTGAGCCACTTTATATATATATATATATATATATATAAAAACACTTTTTATAAGTCAGCGTCGGAATATATAAAGTCACTCCTGAATATATAAAGTCAGCGTCGGAATATATAAAGTCATTCCTGAAAATATAAAGTGAAAACTTGAATATATAAGTAAGCGTCAGAATATATAAAATCATTCCCTATTATAACATCAAAGCCTGATTATATAAAGTCAGCATCGGAATACATGAACTCATTTTTGAATATATAAAGTCAGCGTTGGAATATATAAAATCATTCCCGAATATATAAAATTTCCGTGCTTGTCATTTCACTCGTACTAGTGAAAGGTAAACTTCGACAGAAGCCACTCAGAATCGATGGGGCTTGTGAGGTTCGTCCAAAAAATGCGCCCGTACAAAAAGAATAAATAGTGTTCAAAATGCCGAGCACATACATCATTTTCAATGAATTAACTGAACAGTGGGGTTTTTTAAAATATTTTTCTGAAGATGTTTTTGTTAACTTATTTCATTACATTGTATTAGGAACTCACTGAGTTTAATAAAAAGGTGCCTGAGTTGTTTCAATTAATATCAATATAATCTGACTTTAAATTTCTATATTCAGGAATGAGGTTATATATTCTGACGCTGACTTTATATATTCGGTAATGACTTTATATATTTTAACTCTGACTTTATATACTCAGGAATGACTTTATATATTCTGACGCTGAATTTATATAATCAGGCTTTGACTTTATATATTCGGGAGTGACTTTATGTATTCCAGCGCTGACTTTATATATTCAGGTTTTGACTTTGTATATTCAGGAATGACTTTATATATTCTGACGCTGACTTTATATATTCCAGAATGACTTTATATATTCCAATGATGACTTTATATATTCCGATGCTGACTTTATATATTCAGGAATGACTTTATATATTCCGACCCTGACTTTATATATTCAGGAATAACTTTATATATTCCAATGCTTTTTTTTTTTTTTTTTTTTTTTATGTTATCAGACCTCCTCTTGCCCGCCCACCTCCACATCCTCTTTGCTTGTGAACTGCCGCTCCGCTCCCGCTATTAGCATGTACAGCCCCCTTTCGCCCGCCCACCTCTCCATACTCCTTGCTACTGTATTAAGCTGCTACACCCCCGCTATTACCATGTACAGCCCGCTCTCGAAACCCCACCTCCCCATACTCTTTGCTTGTGAACTCTGCTCCGCCTCGACACCCGCTATTAGCTTTAGCAGTATTTTCCCACCTGCCCACTCGTCCCTTGCCACGTGCCCTGTGCCTGCAGATATGCAGCTGTCATCTCACAATGTCATGCGAGATGACAGCCGGGCGCTTAACTAAAATAAAAGATGCTAGGGAGAACACTGGTATGTTTTTCCTCGCCTCCATTTGGTATTGGGAGTGGCGGCAGGTGTGTGTACATGTGTTTCTTTAAACACTGACTGGGACTTATGCAGCGGAAGAATGTGGAATTTGGCGAATGCACAGATTTATGCTTCTGGATTTTTTTGTGCGTACACATATTTCCACTTTTGTCCATACATCATGTTTTAGTGTGAATTCTATGCACACAGTTATGCATGAGGCACCAGATGTCATTTGATCCTGATTCAGTTTGTGAAAACACAATACTGTCTCAGCGTATCAGTCACATCTAATTCCATATATTGTAGATCTATGGCTTATTGACTTAGTGAATTCAGAAGGTAAATTTTGAAAAAACCAGTAAGCAACAATATCACACAGTGTGCAGGAGAAATTAACGTAAGCAGGTTAGGCTGTGGACAGAGGATGACGATGGCATCAAATATACATAAAGATTAGATGGTTTCAAAGATATCCACATTGTTACTATCATCAACTACACAAAATAGGCTCAGACTGACAAGGTGGCCATACAGAGTGTGTTTTAACTCTAACTTTTTTATATTTATTCCCTTTAAATAAAATCTAAATGACAGTGTTTAAAAACAAATAGTAATTGGGTTTGATATAAGTAAGGAAAAGTTGGCAGTTCTACTCAGTAGTGATACCAAGTAAATCAACATTACGCAGTAAATCTATTAACTGTTTTATGTTTGGAATCTTTCAGCATTACCGCTAAACATCTTTTTTAAAAAACAATAAAGACATAATAATGAAAATATAAATGTTCAAGTACAAACCATTCCATAAGCAATTTCACAGAGCAGTCTAAAGACCAGAAGTTGACAAGAAGGTATCCAAACGAGAGAGTTACAGCTTAATAACAGAAGTATAGGATCAGGTATCTAACACCAGAGACATTTTTGAGGCAACAAACGCATAATGCTCAACAAAGCAAAGAGGCACATTAACAATATACTTCCAGAGTGCACTGCATAGACACTATAAAAGTACACCAATAGAGACTGTTGACCAATTAGATTCATTGGACAATGTGTAAACAAATGAGAGAACCAATGGTTGACAAGTATTACCAGAGCCAATGATACCAATATCACAGTTTAAACCATATAAGCAGCTGGGAACATTAAAAACACTCAAGAATCATTAGAATAACAACTTTGAAGCAGTCCTAGGCCATCCAACTGCAAACAAAATGCACAGCATCACATATATGCGCTCAACACATATTCTTAAGACTGTTTTTCTGTAAATACCTTTTACTTGTTTATCAAATATGTATTTAAAATGCATCAGCTTGTAAGCTGAGAAAATAAAAACAAAATATTATTATAATAATTCCCTGAATAAAAGCAAATACAGATCAGAGGGACATGCTGGTTTTACCCAGTAGCCACAGTTAGCCTTTAAAGCAAAACAGCTGTGTTGACTCATTACAGCTAATCGCTGTGAAGTACTTAGAGGGCAATCAGGGACAGAAGTCTGATCTCGAGGGGCCCATCTGGCAACATTCTGATTAACAAACTACTATAAGAAATACAGAAATGATGGTATTGCTCTTGATGGAATACCTCTAGAAAAAAAAAACACTATATACATTCAAAATACTGTGCAACTTTTGCACTCTTATCCTTTTCAGTTAGTAAATCAGTGTGCAGAAAAAAATGCTTGGTACTAGCTGAGTCTCTGGTGGTGCAGTGTTTGTCAAACCTCAGGGATAGATGAGGTAAATTTACGGTAAATTAGACAGCACTTTTATTTCCATATTTTTGATGCTGAAGAACAACCAGTTTATACGTATATGGTATCAGAAAAAAGAGTGTTTGATAATTCTATTCTGTACCACCTTTAGAATTTTTTAAAAGAATTATAACTAAAGTAATTATTATCCAGTTTCAGTTCATTCACCCATCCTTCTATTTCTGTAGGAACTTTCTTTATGTTTCCAGGTACAAAGTGAAACATCATCAGAGCTTGGGCTACAAGCAGTTTAAAACAGTTCAGCATGAAAATCAGATCCTACAACACCATGGTAGAAAGCCCACTAGCAATTAATAATAATAATAATACATTTTATTTATATAGCGCCTTTCCCATGCTCAAGGCACTCAAGGCTCAATTGCAACACTTGTGACAATGCTGGCAAACATATTTGCCCCATCAGTGGTGTTATGCTTCTTAATTATGTAAGACACCAGTTATATAGGGAAATGATCCCTCTGTTCACGGAATCGCAAATGAGGCACATTACCTGCATTGTGATCAAACTCGAAGGATCCCCATTGTTGAGGACCTGAGTGGCTAGACCAGACCAAGGGGACACCATGTAACACCCGGCTGCAGTAGAAAAATGGTCATTTCTAGGAAGTGGGACTGGACCACATGTCTGCCTGGGGGGGTTGCCAACTGGGATTCCAAAATGTTTTGTTGTGTGGCGAGTACAGCAACATGCTATAACAGTGTTTACTCCCCAACCTATCTTCACCTTTATCAGAACAAATGGGGCTTGGAAAATAACACCTAAAAAGGACCACTGTTACACAGCGGATAAACCACAGTATGAACCCTAGGCCACCAATTCACTTCCACCACTTATATTCCTGCGGCAGGACTCCACTTCTGTCTCTCCAACTGGTTGTACTGACTTGAATTCTCCCACAGCTCACATGGGGTCCAAGGCAACAGATCCCTCTTGCTTCAAACCTCCTTGAGCTGCTCCATGTGCTCACCCTCCCCGTTCTGTTCAAGCAGCATCACATTACTTTTGGTAAAATTGTTTGGTCTCCCATTATTTTTTATAACAGTTTTAGAAACTGGCCGACTAATGCAAAAGAATATACAATGATGAAAGTTAATTATTATTAATACAGTGGAACCTCGGTTCACGAACGTCTCGGTACACATACAACTCGGTTTACGACCAAAAAGTTCGTGAAACTTTTGCCTCGGTTTGTGACCACATACTCGGTATATGAACAAGCCAGTTTCTCTTTCGGTTTGTGCATGCCGATGATTTCCGCATGTGTTGCATTGTTCTTGGTCAGACGTGTGGGCTTGCACGTGCGTGCGTGCTTTCGCTGTGAACTCTTTGTGATCTATTTCATTTCCATTCCAGTTTGTACATGCCGATTACTGTATTTAAGCATGTGTTCAGCCTCTCCCTGTTCATTGTTCTCAGTCAGACGTGCGTGCTTTACTTGTGAACTCTTTGTGTGCTACTGTATTTCGTGTGCTTTTGCAGTTAACCATGGCTTCTAAGCAAGTGAAGAATGGTGAGAAGAAAGTTTTGAAGAAAACTGAAATCGAAGTAAAGAAAGAAATTATTGGAAAGTACGAGCATGGCGTTCGTGTTACTGATCTTGCCGCCGAGTACAAGAAGTCAAAATCCATGATTTCGACTATTCTAAAGCAGAAAGAATCTATTAAAGCAGCTGGTGTTGCAAAAGGAGTTACAGCATTAACCAGGCAGAGGCCTCAAGTGCTGGAAGAGGTGGAAAAACTGTTGCTAGTGTGGCTGAACGAGAAGCAACTTGCAGAGGATAGCGTAAGTGAGGCGATGTTATGCGAGAAAGCCAGGAAGATTCATGGCGATTTGCTGCAAAACTATCCTTCTACGAGTGGCGAAAGTGAGGAATTTAAAGCCAGTAGAGGATGGTTTGAAAAGTTTCGCAAGAGAAGTGGCATTCATAGTGTGGTAAGGAATGGAGAGGCTGCTAGTTCTGACGCTGAAGCTGCAAAAGAATTCGTGAAAAATTTCGCAAAATTAGTGGAGGACGAAGGCTACATCCCGCAATAAGTCTTCTACTGCGACGAGACCAGATTGTTCTGCAAGAGGATGCCGAAGAGGACCTACATTACCCAGGAAGAGAAGGCTATGCCCGGCCATAAACCAATAAAGGACAGGTTAACCGTTTTGCTGTGTGCTAACGCTAGTGGCGACGTAAAAATCAAGCTACTACTCGTTTACCAATTTGAGAACCCTCGTGCTTTCAAGCAGCACAATGTAAACAAAGCCAGACTGCCCGTGATGTGGAGGGCAAACACGAAGGGTTGGGTCACAAGGACGTTGTTTTTGGAATGGCTGCACAAGGCTTTCGCTCCCGTCGTGAAGTGATACCTCAACGAGAATAAACTGCCTAAAAAATGCCTTCTTCTAATGGACAATGCACCGGCACACCCTCCAAGTCTGGTCCAAGTCTGACCCACCAGCTAAACAGCTAAAAAAGACCAGAAACCCAAGAAATCACAACAGAGAAAACACCTGAAGGAAAACATCCCTCCATCGCGGAGCCAGACTCTCCCTCAAAACTGTAATCTCCCCTCCACCCAGTTCCTCCTCACTTCATGCCAGAACTCGACTCATGCAAGGTTAGTTTTCTTGGTGGTTTATTGTTAGTTTTTGTATTACGGATTTTTCAAATGTTCATTTTTCGGTTCTCAGCGTGAATTGTTGCAATGTTACTTTTCTCTTTTTTCAAATGTTCATTTTTTCCCCCTGTGCTTAAAACTCATTAAAAAAAAATGCTTACAGCAATCGGGTCGTAAGGCTATTAGCGTGAACTCCTGCAATGTTAATTTCTTGGTTGCTTATGGTTGGTTTTTAAATAAAGTTCGGATTTGTTCAAATGTTCATTTTTTTTCCTCTGAGCTTAAAACTCATTAAAAAAAAGTGTTTACGGCGATTGGGTCGTAAGGCTATAGCGCAAACTCTTGCAATGTTAGTTTTCTCTGTTGTTCAAGGTTTTCTCAGTGTTATTCAATGTTTTTACATTTAGTTGACTATTACGATGTGCATTCTATGGTATTTTAACTATATCTGTGGTTAAAAATCTTTAAAAAAATATATTTACATACAGTTCGTATGGTCTGGAATGGATTAATTTTATTTACATACAATCCTATGGGGGAAATTGCTTCGGTTCACGACCAAATCGGTTTCCGACCAGAGATTTGGAACGAATTATGGTCGTGATTCAAGGTTCCACTGTACAATGTTTATTTCATTTTCATTAATATTAACCAGCAGTAGAAAGTTATGCTAATGACCTGTATGTAACCTTTCCTTGAAAAAAATAAGTAAGGAAATTGGCAAAACCAAAGTGATCAAAACTGGAACCCAACATAAAGACCCTTTGTGCCATAAAGTTAAAAAAAATATATATATCTAGGGTCCAGAATAAACAAATATCACATTTAGCTTTGCCTAGTAAGAGTTCAGTACTTAAAAATTTAAGACAGAAAAAACTGCATCTTTAAAACATTTCAATACCTGGATGTGGTATACCAAGAAAGAAAATTTAAGAGTAATATACCCTGCTAGTGGACCCTGGTCCTGGCTTAAAAGCCTCTTCTAGATCTGGGTGGAATCAGGTCTGTTGATTGCAAGAACTTGACTACTGAGAGGTTAAGAAGTCAAGAGGTGAGTAGGTGTCAGAGGTGAGAAAGAATAAATGTATCTGCAGAACGTTTGAAAGACAAATTCAAAAAACAATCCATATGATAGACACACAATTCAAATCTTGTTTATGTAGACCTTGAGGGGCAAAAGGTTATTTGTTTCCTTTTCTGTTACTGCTTTTGCTTATTATAAAAAGAAAACAATGAATAGCCACTCATTTTTTTGGCCTCCCAAGTATTACAGCAGATCCAGAGGCTACATGTGGTAAGCACTGAATAAGATGCCAGTACATGCACATTTAAACACATCTTCCAATCTACTTCTTGCAGAATTTTGAACTCAGAGACGAAGACACAACTAGGAATGCAATGTTCCTGGCAAAACTTGTTTAATGTAAATAAATGAAAGTTACAAATACAGTGCACACATACATATTTAGGTATTTTACATTAGTAATATTTTATCACTTGTTTCAATATCTATGATTATTGAAATCTAATCTGACTGCTTAGAGGTTTAAAAAATGAGGTTAAGGGACACAGCACAAGTTGCGTTTTTGTTTGTGCAATTCGAAAGTGCCAATTATGGTGACTTAATCATGTTAAAAATATGCTTGGATTTCAACACCTTGAACTCCACACCATCATTCTCATTTCTTTCCTGTGTCTCAAAACATTTTTCTACAGAATGGGCATATGTAACATATCTACTGTACATCACCACTCTTTTTTCCTAGCGTTACTCCTTATTGATCTCTTTCAGTGATTTATGCTGCTTATTTTACACCTTTCTTTTTTGTTTAGCACTGCTTTGTATTCAAGTCTGTTACTCACTGTAATAATTCAATAGTGATAATTACAACAACTGTACACAGTTAGGGGCAGTATAAAACCACCTGTGCTATTAGGCCCTTCCCTCTACAAGTGGACATTTTTTCAGACAATTGTGTAATATTTCAGCTTAACACTGCAGCTAATGGTGTATTTTAAAAGTCAAAGAGAAAGAATGTTTTTGACTGATTATATTTTTGCATTTTGTACTTCAGTTCATAAAAGTTTTAAAATGCAACAAAACCAAATTATGAAAAATACAATTCATTCTTACACTAAGATATGCAGACTGCATGTACACAGGGAGAAGGAAGAAATATTCTGCTTTGTACACTGACTTCGTACAGCAGTTCTGGCAGATGGCATTTTTAATTCACACTGCAAGGTGACAAAACCACGGAGGTTTTAAGTAAGGCTGTGCCAAAGTGCTGGTATCATCAACAATCATGCATTTTGTTTAAATGGAAAATGCAAACAAATAGAAGGGTTTAATTTGTTTTGTTTGTTTTAAACAAAGATAGTATAGTATCTCTGAGACTATTATTTAACTAGTACATGAAATGAAATGCAATGCAAACTCATACAAGCTTTGAATTTGGCTGTCTAACACAGCATATGATGAACAAAACTAAATCCAACAAATTGCCAAGAGTTCTTCCATATTAAACATTTTGAAACAATGAGTCATATTCTAAAATAACACTACTGATTGAATACAAATGCATGTTTCAGTGGAGAAAAAATAAATAAAATAAATGTTATCAACAGAATTCTATAAATTCATATAATTCCAAACTGAGTCCAAAACAGAAAAATCAGTATAATGGCATTTTCAGCTTTGAATGTTGTGGAAAATTATCCATATTCTGCATTTATTTATTTGTATGAATTTATAAATTGCTCAGATAAGAAAAACACAGTGTGCAAGTACCGACACTTTCTTTCAGTTCTTATGATAGTTTTAAAACATTTATGTATGACCTTTTTGTGGGCATAGTTTTTTGAATAAGATTCAAATCATTTTTATGTATGCCTTTGTGTAGGTTCATCTATTGTGATACTGATAAAGAAAAAATTAAAAAAAAGAAACGCATTTTTTTTACTTTTTTAACTAATAACTGGTACCATCATTTAATATTTTATTAGTGCCAACTCTCTCAGAGGGACCCACAACTGACAGCAACGAAAACCACCAACTAATCAAAATTTTCTAGATAAAACATTGAATGGGAGACTTTTTTTAAAATATGTTTTCTTTGGGAAAAAAAAAAGGTATAAGCTTCTCCATTCAAATATTTTCATGGTACATACTATAATTTTAATCATACTGAATATATTATTTACTGTAACTGAAAATGCAATTAAGAACAACAGTTTGCGTTTATCTAACAAATGCTGATGTTGATAAAAATCTGTCACTGAACAGCTTAGTTTTTTAACAAATGCAAGACTTAAAATTTCATAAAATATAAATTATTTCAACATAGATACAGGACTTTCTTCATGCAGCATTTTTTAAAAGGTTAATTAAATTATTAATTAAGTACTCTGCTGGACTGTTGATGGTAAAGATAGTACAGTATTATGTATTACTGATGTGTTCTAACTGATGTCTTCTAAAGATACATTAATGAGAAAATGTGTGTATTTGCAAATATGATACTTTAATTTGCATATATTGTTAAGCAAAATATTGTTCAGTTTACATTACATGCAGTTTTTCTACTAACGTAAAAGACTTTGTGTTCTTTTTGCACACTGTCAAAGGCTGTTCTGACCCTGCAATCATTCACTAAACACTTGGTAAGGTACAGAATAGATGGCCAGAGTGAAAGATATACTGCTAGTTCTCAGCATCCCTTTTCCTGACTCGCAACAAACGACAGCTAAACTGTCTAAAAACTGTACCTATCCCTTAACAGAGTCCTGTACGGAGTTGGTAAACCACAAAAAAATACATGTATTGAGCATATTCTAGGACTTTTAATATGTGATAGGTTTGGGTTACATTATTCACTATGGTTATGTTACTGAAAAATCCCAGAGATACAGAAAACTTGGATACTGAAGCATTAAAATGGGGTTAGGTTCTGGTGGGGCACCAGCTCAGGAGGAGGCGGAGTCAGATGGATGCCCTGGACCTCTGCTCTTGCCCCTCAATGTGTTGTAACTTAGATTAATTATGCACATGCAAATATGGTCATCAAACTTGTTAAACATGTAGAGAACCAGCCATAGACAAGAACATTCTCAGGGCAAAACAAAAATAATATGAAAAGCATGAACGCCGCTTAAAATTGCAAAAACGACTAGGAAATGAAACTGCTTTAGGGCAAACAATACAAATGACAGTATAAATTTCACAGAAGGCCACAATAATTATAATGTGGAGAGTGAATTTCTTACCTTGTATAGGGTGACCAGACCAGCTCGGTGATAGGTACAGAAAAATTGTTGCAACTGCGAGAGCTGCATTTTGGTATGGTTAGAACCTGCACATGATTAGTTCCCTAAAAAATTATCAGCATTGTTCATTTACTCACTTTCACTCTTCACTCACAATTCCTTTTATGGACTACTGATTCAACATCTCTGTATGGACTGAGCAGGCCATGTTATTACTAACAACCTATCCAGAAACTG
>JANRMT010062813.1:104841214-104860847 GCA_026402145.1 Polypterus bichir lapradei | reverse complement strand
ACACACACAGACCATTTTTAAAGTATGTAAGAAATGTAGACACATAACTAGCAGGTTACAAAAGATAATCTTATGAAACAAACTATTAGTAATTAAAAATATTAAACACTTAATATGTACATACAAATAACTATGTACAAATAAAGTATTGTAAACACTATCTTTTGCATTTTGTTTTATATTTTATACCTATAAATACTTTTTAATAAAATTGAAAAGCGCATTTAATAAGGAAAAAAAATAGGTGGTAAATTACAGTATATTTACATTTAAATATGAAAACAATGCAGTATAAAGACAACTGTGCTGCATGAAAGATCATATCCATTAAGATTTTAACACACATTATTAGTAAAATGGTGTTTTTGTTTAACTACTGCTTGTAAACTCAAAATTCATAACAAGTAGGTAAGCAAGAAGACAAATAAGTTGATCTGTTATATGTCAGGTAATAACAGAAAGAAAAGCAAACCATGCCTGCATGCATAAGCAGACAACTGGATTAGTAGTTAAGTATAAAACTTAAATCCTGAGATAGCACATACTGCTGTCTGTTACACTCCTATATTCTTCCGAGGTAAAAGAGACTGAGGCAAAATTGCTTAAACCATCTTAAGCATTAGATTTATATGTCTGATCTGCTTTTTGAATTTTACAATACCTCTGACATCTAAAAATTCCTTACTTACTATAGTATGTTAGGAAAATTATTCTACGAAAGGATTGATCTTCAGAAATTGCTCAGCTTCTCTAGCTGTATTGGAAAACACATACTTTACCATAAAGAATAGTTTTCATTCACCCTTGATAAAGAATGCAAACAACTCCTGCATTTAGCAACCATTATTTATCATTTCTGTGCATATTCTGTACGAACTAGGAAAAACATTGCAAATACTCAATTGACAGACTGAAAGTATTTCTTTAGCTGTATCCTATAAAGTACTTTCTCTTTATTAAGATAGTAAACAACAACTAATTATGAATAATTTGAATTTTCTGAGAAGTTGCTGTATTTTACTAGGTGATCAGCCGGTCACATTCATCTGTGAATCTTCATTAAAACTTTCTTCCAGCACTTTGCGATTAAAAAAAAAAAAAATAAAAAAATAATAATTCTTGTCATGTGTTGCTGTGCGTTTAAGTACTAAAATGCTAGGCAGAACTGGTCCATTTAGATTATCAAAAAAAAAAAATCACTTAACTTTTAATTAATTTTTTGTTAAAATAAAAAAAAACTGTAATGTGGCTGTTTAGTTATCTTTTCATCTGTCCTTTAAGGTACTCCGAGTTTAACCTAGTAAACTGAAGAGTAGTAATATAGGGGCATGTAATGCACTGAGTGTATCACATATCCTAAATGTGAGGCATTATCACAAGGTCTAATTATGTTTAAAAGGTATACGCAACAAAAACACTGTTGCTATCAAATGAGAACCTTTGTTTAAAAGAACTTAAAATCTTCAAAAAACTAAAAGTGAGTAAGATCAGTAGCATATGAAGATGTACTTTACCTTTTGTTAAGTTCTGCTTAAAAAAAAGGCAGTTTATTAAAGTCATGAAAAAAATCATTAGTTATGAATTCTTTTATAGTTAATAGATAAGAAGAGAATGTCTGAATAATTTTATATTTGGCATTCAGAATGTAGTTTATAAAGGTTAATCAAATTATTTTAAAAAATGAAACAGAAAAGCAAATAAATTCATGGAAACCTGAAAACTTTGTTTTTGAAAGAGGAGGCGATTTTCCTCAAGTAACAATAAATGAGGGAGATTTTATAGACATGATGAAATTTTATTGTTTTTTTCTTAACAAAAATTATACCGAACATTGTCACTGAAACATTATTATATTAGTGCCACATTAATTAGCAATCTTTCAGGATAGTTTCACTGACAAATACCATTTACAAAAACTAATATTACAGTTGTTTTCTATCAACACACTTTTCAAATTAGGTCTGTCAGATTTATGACATTTACTGCTCTAAGATTTAAGTTTGTATCAATACAAAGAGAACACATTAGCTGGTTAATAACGCTGAATGAAAAATAAAATGTTAAACATAGATCAAATAAATAATTATTAAAGTTACAAATGATTTGTGCTTTAATTTTCTAAATTGTTCCCTTGTTTCATGTGTTCCCACTTAAAGGCTGCCTCTGTAAAATCAAACATCTCAAAGTAAAGGTTTTTAAAACACTCTTTGTATATTGTTTTCAAAGTACCTCATCTCAGTGATTAGATTTCTTTTTACTTATTCAGATTTAGACACTGAAAGAGACTGCATTAAATGTAATAATTACTCAAACTTTTCAAGAGTTCTGCTACATTGTTTTTTACACCAATGAACAATATTTCAAAAACCACAAGTATAATGTATATCAATTCATTCAAAGCAATGAAGCAGGCTGTTTCAGCTAGAGTTGTCAGGTCAAAAAAAAAATTAAATTTATTTTTAAAAAGTCTTAATTGAAGGCAAAAGTAGAAATTCAACTGTAAAAAAAAAAAACTGCAGTTGTTTGCTTACATGCACTTATTCTGGTAATCGAGGTACTCCAGATGCACTGTGCAAACCTGCAGTATTTTAACGTTTTATTTTTACACTTCACTTCCACAATCAGCTATTTAGTAATTTGAAAATGGTCAGCTTGTTGTTTTTATTAATAAACCTTAAAAAGTACACACCTTCACAATGCAGTTTTTTTTCAATTCCACAAGTGTACTTGGAGTAGTTTTTCTAGATGCTTCTCTTGTGCTCTAAAGATACCAATTTGCATCTGATTTTGTCCCACTAACTCTTACACCCGAAATCCTGCCTCATTAAAACAAATGGGAAAAAACACCAACTTTTATTAAAACAATTTAAAATCCCAGAGCCAACAGGCTGAGTTCTATAATTAGTCTCCATCTGTTTGACACATAATGCCTAAAACAATGAGATATCATGAAAAATATTGCTGAATTTGTAAAGGAGAAAAAAGTAAACAGTGTAACCCTGACTGGATACCATGATGATCTAGTAAGCCACAAAGGAGCTTTTCTGGATGGGTCCACAGCTGCCAAATGACTTTTTATTCTGAATGCTACAGTATCAACAGCATACTGCCACTGCCCGTTAAACGCCTCCAAAATAATAAAAAAATCCCACCTTCAACCTGCCTGCCTCTCACCTGTTCTCTTACTTAGCTCGCTATTCTGAACCTGTCAAAGTCTTAATAAGTAACCTGTATTCCTTGTGACCCTAGTCAGGACAGCAAATCATAAAAGCAGCCACAAAAAGGAGCTCAAATCCTTACGAAACAAACATGCTGGTGCCGACTCTGTGCTCCATTACATCATTAATATAATTTTTTTTTTTTTTTCCATTTGCGATGTCACTGCTTATGACAATGCTGTGTGGGTCTTATAGCACTCTATTGGTGTCCGTAGCTTGCAAACATATTGTGAATGTTTAAATAGCAGTGAAACCAATAGGATTTATTGTGCCACTGGGCCATTATTTATTTTAAATATAAACTTTATAGTAAACTACAAACATATATGTATAATGCCCAGGATTGTTAACCTAAGTTCAAATACTGTATATTTGAATATTTACTTATTTTCATTTGGAATATTTAAACCATATTTTTTATTTTACATTCGTAGTTTCAGCAGCCCCGCTAACCATGCATCTCTGCTGTTACTAATGCAACATATAAATCCCAATCCTTTGCTCTCTTTGCTGTTTTCTTGTCTTAAATGTGGCAGAGTTGGGTTCTGTTAAAGGGTGGTGGGGAGGATGCAAAGTAATGGGTTGTTTTAATTCTTGCTAAAATGTGTCATGTTTTCTTTAAAATGTTGTCCCTAGTATTTCAGTAAAAATTAAATTTAAAAAAAATCATATTACAGTGCTCTGCTTCATCTTTAAAGAAGCATTATGAACTGAGACACACAAATACCTTGTCAAATGTGGATTTATTAACTTTTACTTTGAAATGAACAGATAGAACAGTACGAGCATTTTTGTTCCACATTCCATATGCACTTGTTACAACTGTAGCTAGCAAGTTTTTTTTTGGTGGATTTTCCTTGTTTTCATCTCTTCTCTTTCATGTGGGGTGTGCATGGGTGAGCTCCATAGCAGAAGGCAATCCCATTCAACTTTCATTCCCACCTTGCACCCTGTGCTGCCCAGATACAGTATGTCTCAAATCCCTTAAATCCTAAATTGGAAAAGCAATCAGAAAAAGGATAATTGAATGAATGGATGGAAAGACACATCCAATGTAGAATGCAAAAATTTTTTATCTCTTATCTGACCTGTGAATAGTGTTTTAAAAGCCAGCAGTCCATTGTGGTTTCATTTTCAGGTCTTGAAAATTGTCCAATACATGTTTCTTAGCAGCAGTGGTAGGTGAAGTGGTGGTGAGGAGATGAGTCAAAAACTCATGTATTACAAAAATACATTTGGAAAATACCACCTTTTTGTTACTTTATGTGAAAGCAGCATACTCTTCTCTCATGTAACTCAGTTAACTTTTTACGATTATGTAGAACATATGTAGATTATCACATTTTAACTGTAACGTCCCCACTTCCCATGCTGCTGTAGCAATCATCGTTATGTTTTCATCATGAGCTACACCATACACAGACATTTCAACCAACTCTCACCATCACCCATTCTTTGTTAATTTTATAACTCGCCCCTTGCAGTTGGATGTGGATCCTGCAAGCAAAGAATCTCAAGACACCACTTCACCATTTTTGTCAAAAAGTGTTTCAGAGACACCATTATGTATTTTAAAACAAAATGTATGTGGCATTAATGTTTGCCCCCTTGAGAACTCTAAACCTCTATTGCGGCATTTATAACTTCTTGCAGGATCACTATTCTGCATTTTGCTTTTAAAGAAGTGTTGCATCAAGTGGATTAGTTTATTATTTAATCATTTGTTTCTTTTTACATGCGAGTATCTTACTATATGCCTCTTCATATTAAGCCGTTTCTAAAAAGCCTATTACATTTCCATTACAGTTGTACATAATGTTTTTTGTCCATCAGAAAATCAGTATTTCTTGACTGCAGATTGCCTACTTTTTAAATATTTCCTTATAATTTATTAATTAGTTTTTAAAAATCAGACTAGTTCAGAAATCCATTAGTGCCTATGTAAAAAAAACCATACAAAATAATAATGCACATATTGCTAAATATCATTATTTTCATTTTAACCTTGGATGTGCAATACATGACAATAATAGGTCTGATTAAGCAAAGAGCTAATTTCCAAGTAGTGATAAAAACAGTAGGACACAATGACATCCCTTGACTCACTGGTTTTTTTTTTTAAGTCACACTGATAGTGCAGTCATTAGTAAAAATTAGAAAAGGTTCAACAAAAGGGCAAATAAAGCATGCGAGTTACAGATTAGCGGCACTACAAAACACTGACAACACTAAATGCTTTTTGATTCAGACTCAGCTCCTCTGGCTCCAGTAGCAGGAAGGCTAAAGGAAGACAAAGTTTAACACATAACAAGTGGTATCCCTGACATTCATGTCTTTAACTGTGAGCCAGATACACAAAGCCTGTTACAGGAAGCAACATACAAAGATAACCAAGTCAGATGGCAATCTGAAAAATTCTGCAAAGCTGTACTGCCATATTGGGTGTAATTGAAGGCTCTAGTTAATGCATTACAATTATAGCTATATTCTAATATAGCAAAGAGTTGCCTTCCTTGGCACTTGCTGTGTTCCTCACTTTACACGTATGCATCAAAATTGTGTTTTGTACAGTTTGAATATTGAAAAATATGCAAAAGCCAAAAAAGTAACTAGTTGTTACAGTTTTATAATACATTCCAAGTCAAATGGTGTTACCATTCCTTCAAGAATCGATGGTTTTGAGCAAGATGTCTATGCTGCACACATGTACCGTGTAGATGGATGACTACATCATATGCGTTTTTGTCCATTTTAGTGTGGATGAAAACACTTATGTAAACAAAATGTGAAAATGCTAGCATAGATGGAGATTATTTTCTTTTAAAAACACAATTTTAAAATGAAAATGTAGTAGTGTGGAGGTAGCCTTAATCTATTTGAGTAAAAAAGATTTACCTTAGAAGTGCCACAAAACAATTCATGTATAAAAAAATAATTAATCAAATATTTTATCAATTAACTGGTTAATCTAATAATTTTGTTTAATTAACTCAAACAAGCACATGTACTTGTGCTGTATTTGAATATTTATTGGATAATATACAGTACAGAAATCTGAAAACATCAGGATTTGAATAAACACAACTACAATAGCTAACAAAGAGACAAACAAGACAACACTGTTATTAATAAAACACTAAAGACAAAAAAGTCTAAAAGTAAAAAGTAATATTTCTTAATTAACAAGGGATTTGCTTTAACAACTTGCTGTCAGCAGTCCAACCTGAAACAAGACAAAATAATTAGGCTTTTGGTTTCTTTTAGACCACAGTGTTATACTGCATCCATCTTAAATTGAGATGTTATTCATAGACATCATGAACATAGAGTAGATGCCATGCATATCTGGCATAAAGCAGCTTAATTATGTTTTTGAAATATAAATAGTACCAACTGAAATAATATTGCAGGAGATGGGCAACTCATATCTCCCGAAGAGAAGACCAAGGTTAAAAAAAAACAATTTTCTATACCTTTGCAACTGCAGAACATTAAATAATTATAAGTTAAACTTCTCAGCAACATTTCACTTTTGCACTGCCAACTTTGGTACAGATTTATTCTTTGTTCTGTAGAGGAAATGACAACAACACGAGCATTTTTTCTAGTTGTTATTGTCATCATCACATTAAAACATTTACTTAATATTAATAAAAATAGTAACAAGCACTTGTTCATTTTAAATTATTGATGTTAAGTGCTTTGAACATAAGCGCTTTGCATAATATAACTAAAATGTATTAATTATTATTGTTGTTTGACTGCATTTTTTCACTTTTTCAAAAGCAACCTACTAAATGTCTTATTTAATAGGTTACCATGTAAGTGTGCATTAATAATCCTTAAAATACTTTGCAAAGGGTTCAGTGCAACATGCAAATTAATTCACTGGAAAATTTTCTGTTTAAAAAAAACAGCAATAATAACAATCTGTTTCAGAAAGAGGAAGCAAAGAGAAGAAATGGGAGAAAACTCTTTATACCGTCAAAAACTTCATAAGCAGCATTTAGGGCAACTTTATGTTAACTGTACGTCAACTGACAGGGATCGCAAGGCCTTTCCATTGACGCAAGGACAGTGAGGCTGTCACCAACCTCTCTGCATTAACTTGAGAATGTGCAAAGAATGCAGAACCATCTTAGTTAAGACATGCTAATTTTCATATCTTTTTAGCGTTTAACCCAGAATTTTATTGAACTGTATGGTCTGCACATTTGGCAATCTAAACAGCAATACAAACTGTCTCTCTTCAAAAATGCCAATTTTCCAGCAGCAGCTATCCACGACTGGACAGTTGCATGTTGCTGTGCCGTAAATTCTTTACTTTGGAACAACTGTGTGAGGTGCACTATGTTAAAAAAAAAACATACATCAGCCTGGTTGTCTATTAAATGTGATTAATTTATAAATTAATGTTCTGAAAAAATACGTAAAAATAACCTTTATATAAATGTAGAATGTTATTGCTGCTTAATTTTGTCAATCGCTGAAAAGTTTTTTTTTTTTCTGGATCCACATGATGACAGTTGAAGTGTTACAAGTTGCTGGCCCCGACATAAATATCTGGCTAGGAGTGAAAATGCAACACTGACTGAAACAGAGTAGTCTATTAAATGCAGTTGCTAGTTTTATCATAATTAGCTAGTCTATATACTGAATCATTACTTTACTTTAGTGCACTCACAAGTAATGGTGCTAACTGACAAATACTTAGCTGACAATTTATTTGTTCAGTGAAAAGAAATACCGTGGTTCTAACTTTCTTCGCAACGCTAATCACTAGCATGAATTTCTCCAGTTGACCTGCTTCACAACACTAAAAAAGCTATTTTAGAACAGCTAACCAACTCTAAGTGGGTTACTTCGGGCACCATTGACTTGCCCTGTGCTATACTTCCTCTTCAGGTGTTTGTTTATATGTTGAGCAAGTACTGTTGTGGAGTACCACACAATGAATAAGCAACCTCTTTCAGAGATTTTCAGGTGAAATACACAGAGAAGAGAATTTTGAGTGATATTTCAGAAAACCTTCTTTCACTATATGTGGTGCAGCTGCGGCCTACTCAAAAACAGTACAGAGAGTCTTAGCATTCTGGCACACAATGAAGGGAAGGGGCAGGGACAAATGGCCGATTCAGAAAATACAATTTAACTATAATTTTTAGTTAATTACATTGATTAATCATGATAGCACTAATTTCAAAACAAAAGTAACTCTGTTACATGAAAACATATTTAAATATTTGTTAAACATTAGCACATTAGAAAATAATCTTATCAAGTGTAATTACTTGATTTCTAGTGTAATGTCTAATCTATATTTTCTGGCTAAAACCTGGTTCAGACAGTATTTTATAAATCAAGGCCTCACCCATTGACTATACTTTTTCCATAAGCCAAAATTAGGAGTCTTGCTTTTTGTATTTTTAAATGACAAACTTCAACTATCTCAAAACATGTAAGTGATAAAACATCATTTGATGTGTCATGTTACTCCTTAAACAAACAACTCCCCTAGTGTTTAAGTAACTTGCATTGAGAATCTGTTTAGCCATCAGGAGTGGCTGTGTGACAAGTAAATATGGAAAATATAGAAAATACTCACACTGAATAACCTCTATCGAAGGTAAATTTGAAGCAGTAAATCAATCTATAACTGAAGTTTCACAAAACATTTCTTTGTTTTAAGATAGACAAGCCTGAAAGTTCAACAACGGTTTTCTATGGAAGAGTTTGAAATTTCAGTTGTCCGTACAGCATGCTGTATTCAAGACATTTCAATGAAAATCAAACTTTTCAGACAGATTTTCATGAAGAAGTAAGTTGGGTGAATTTCAATAAAATTGGTCCACTTGGAGCCAAGCTGTTTCATTTGGACAGGCAAATGCAATAGGTGCTTTGTACATTTCAGATGAATGCACCTGATCTGATAAAATATAGCAGGGATCATGAAAGAGACTGGCCTGAAAAAAAATGCTCCAGATGCTTTAGTGTTCCAAATCTTCCTTCTTTTTCTTTACATTTGTTCCAAATTTAAGGCTACTTCTGTGAAATCGACTTAAATATAAAAAATAGACTCACAATGGGCTTCTTATGCTATTTGCTTTCTTCAACTACAACACCAAATATTAGAGGGACCTAATGCAGTAAGAAAACCAAAATGTTTACTAGTCTGCACTTACTGATACAATTAAACATTTTATAGAATTCCTCTGCATCTTCAGCTCTAATTACTACACTAATATACCGGTAGCACAAAAATATATAAAGGTCTGTTGTATATTATTTAGAATAAAAGCTAAAATAAGAATTTTTTTAATTATTAAAATAAATAACTGATAAATGAGCTGTCAGCATCTGTATTTAGTACAAATGGATCACAGCATATCAGTCCAAATAAACGTCTTAGCAAATATAACTTCGCAACAGAAAAAAAATGACCATTGATTTCTAAAATTAACAAATTTCTGGACCTTTATTGCAAAAACCAAAAATACCACCTGGACCAAAATTTTTTTTAAAAATGTATCCACTTTCAAATATAATACTTTTCTCTGGAATCAGAGAAAAACATACAGCCCTCTAACTCCAGCTTTATTTTTAGAACCACGTTTACAAGAAATTTCATTCATGTTTTTCCCCAACCCAACACAGAAACCACCTTAATGAAATTCTAAATAAATCCCATTTTGGTAAACGCTATGACTACTATGCTTTCAGGCTAAAGAGCAACTTACGACAAAATTCACCATAGGTAACATTCTATTACAATGAGACCTTAACTAGACTGTCAAAGTACACGTTCTTAAGGTCCTTTACTTTCACTGTTATAATTTAACCAATCATTTAAATTTAGACTGAAAATGTGGGAGTATTCACTAATTCCTTTTTTAGTTATAGTGCCCAAGGTTTGTCAGGACTCAATGTGGGGATAAATGCTGTTCTATTTGTATATTTTGGCATAAGGAAATGTCTTTAATAAACAAAATATTCAATTTCAGTTGTTTTCAGTTGTATTGCAATGATAACTGGCTGCATTTACACCTGACTTAAATGTTTCTATGCCCACAATATACTGCATTAGTGAAGTGAAACTGTCAAAATAAAATTTATTTTCATAGAAAATACTGCAAGACTACTATCAATGCAAATGGGTTAAGTTTTAGTTTTGATTAGTCAAAATGAAATTTTGTCATATGTGAAATTGATCTGTTAGTCAGTATTTCCTAACTAAGATCCTTTTCTTTATTTTAGACACATAGTAAGCTTAAGGTAATTTACTAATATTAAGGATATGGAAATACTTGTTAAAGATACAATAGCTGTTTCAAACAAATGATTGTTGCCAACTTTTTTTGTTTTTAAATCATCTAGTACCATCCAACAGTCAATTAAAAAACTTACATAAAGAACCATATGTAAAAGTACTTTACTGTCTTCTATTCACAGTATATGCCAGGTTCTATATGCGCATTTTGATATATAAAACAAAACAGCTACATACTACTTTATTTTACCGCCTACTCCTAATGACTATATACCCAAACACCTTCTCAACAGCATCCCCTCTAGCACCTATGACACTAGGAAACTAATTACTTAGAATATCACAATGTATTAAGAAATACGTGTGTGTGTGTGTATATATATGTATCCCTTACAGGAATCAAACCTCAGATGTCCGCGCCTGAGGCGAAACCTCTGACGGTGTGTCGTGACAGGTTGTTCACTTACTTGACAGGGTGAAGATCAGGAGAAGGAAAGGTGCGTACGCCTGATGAGCCCCAATTAGGGCGAAACATGTGTCATGTACTCTTTGTATTATTTGGCAGCTACTGTATGACATGTCCATGATCTGCTTCTCGCAACAGAGAATGCGTGGTGGATGTTTGCCGACTGGCCGTCCAACCACAAGCATTACCTGGTAGGTAACCACCCAAATAAACAGATTTCGGTCAGACCTATGGATATACATATATACATACTGTACATATACATACATAAACACACATATTCTATGAGCATAGATAGCCTGATTATGTCAGTGGAAGTAAACTAAAAAATAAATTTAACCAAATCTGTATTATATCCCCAGTGCAGAGATGGACATTATGCATTATTCAGAACCCATTTCAATTTTACCTTTAACATAACCCGTACATTGGGTAAATGCAAATAACCAACTGCTTCCCCATGCATGCTGCCAATTTTGCTCATCGCTGATGTAATTCACTGTCGTAGGTGGCTGCACTACTCTTACTGGGCTGAGTTCCACTGTTTATTTAATTTGTTACTATAAATGTTTTCGCCATCTGTTTCCAGCCTTGCTCTAGTCTCCTTCCCTTCTCAATTGCAAATGTTCTGTTATTTTAAGAGGGGAGGGGTGACAAGAATTATAAAAACTAAGAAAGAGAGAGAGAGAGAGAGAGAGGGGCTCATTTTGTTAACTAATACTGGTTTGTTATTTTCAAGTTTAAGATTACTGTCATGTGTACATAGTACAGTAACAATGTTTGCTCTGAGAGAGAGAAATAATACAATACCAACAAAGACACACACACACAGAAATATGTAATTGTATACATTATATTGTGTATACATACAAGAATATGTACAGTATTATTATTACAAATAGCTGTTCAGTAATCTTACATGGACGAATACATACAGGGGGTCCTCGGGTTACAACGTTTCGACATACAACGTTTCAAGTTTACAACGCTCACTCCCATAAAAACTTAAAAAAATTGAGACATGAGAAGGAATAAAGGTAAGGATTTTTTTTAGACTCATTTTTTCTGTTACTACAGTACAGTGTACAGTACAGTATATTTATGTCCTTTTCCTTTTTCTGAGGCTTAGATTTTGTGTTTTTATGTTCCGGATTATGATTTTGCAAATGTATTAAGATAGGTAAGTTACTTAGGCTAGAGTGTGTTTCGACTTACACCAAAATTCAGGTTACATCACTGTTGTAGGAACGGAACTGTGTCGTAACCCGAGGACCCCCTGTACAGTATTTGGTTTTATGACTGACAATTTAGTAATCTTAAGATCCATGCATTCAATGAGAAGTCAAGCAAAATGACGAATTTTATTGACTAACTGAACCAATTACAATATGCAAGTATTTGAGGAAACTAAATACCCTTCTTCAGGGAGGTTACTACTACAGACCTATGGATTGAATCTGTCCCTAAAACTAAAGGTGTGAATGTAAATGACAATTATTTGCCAGAAGGAAGCAGTGAGAAAATCGACACTGCCAAATGGCTAAGGTCTTTAATAATACAGATTTCCTTTTTAAGCCAGTACATATTGCATATGTCATTAACAGAAAGCAGCTGGGTGCCAGTATAATATTCTCTCCTGTCTTCATCACTGTCTGCAGTGCTTTATGTTCTTAAGCTGAGCAGATGCCACATCAGGATGTTATGCAGACAGTAAGGATAGACTACAAGTTTGTAGGAACAGATGGAGAAATCTGAGCTTTCCTCAGGCCTCTGAGGAACTAAAGGCACTGGAGAGCCTTCTTGACAAAAGACCAAATGTGTTTTTCCCACTTCACTTCATCACTGATGCTCAACCCAAGAAATGTAATGCTGTTGACCTTCTAAACAGCATCCCCTCCAAGTTGACTAGCTGCTTGGTTTTGCTGACATTAATGATGAGATTATTGGCCTGGAAACACTGAGTCAGCAGGTAAATCTCATCCCTGCAGGCTGTTTCGTTATTTTTGGTTATCAAGACTAAAAGTTGGAATTGTCTGCAATTTTAATGATAGTGAGTGTTGTAGCTGTGTTTGGCTAAGTGGAAATGTAATAACAAGGGCAAAGGTTATGAAATAAATTTAGTCCAAGAAATACATAAAATATAAAAATTCCATCTTAAGGAAAAAGTATGAAAATAATTCTTCATGTAAAATAAACTAAAATAAACTAAATAAAGTGCTATTAAAATATAAACAACACACTCAAGGAAATTAGTCAAAACTCAAATATTAACCAAATAAATGCAAATAAACACAAAAAATTAGGCTGATTGAGGAGTAGCTAAAATATAAAATTACAAGACAAATCATTCAATGCCAAAGGACAGAAAAAACTTGAACATAAAATGCCACTATTCACTACATGCTCAAGGAAAAAGGAAGATGAATGCATAGCTTCACATTTGCTGATAGTCAAAACAAACAAAATTCTAAACAATACAATACCCCCCAAAAAATAGAGATTTCTAAATATAAATTTCTAAACATGGTGTGACAATTCCAATAGTGGTCACAAAAAATTACAATGCAGCTTAATAAAAACTATACACGCTTGGTGGGCGTATGGTGTATTTCTACAAAGGATCAAGAATGGCTGAACGTAATTCCTACAAGGCCGAAGCTGGGATTTGCACATTTTAAACAGAGGCTAAATAAGAGCAGCACATATTCCTACGTTAACTATAAATACCTTATAAACGTTTATGTAATCACCGAACATTGTGGGGAGGCAAGAGACATTTCACAAACTACACGACCCATAACTGCAGGAAATACCGACACGCACTTGAACAAGGCATTTGAATTCAGCGCACCAAAGTGGAATATTGGGGGAAAACATTATTTGTGCTTACGTGACACTAAAACGTGCATTTTTTTGATAATTGGCAGGCCTTGGTGGCACTTATAAGAGACGCATGGACACGCCCCCATCTGCTCATATTTAGATACATCACTGCCTTTATTTAACCTCAGCTTTTCAAGGAAATCCTTTCTCTTCTCTGTGCGAGTTGACACCTAAGGGGGGGTGGTTGTGGGGTTGGGGAGCTGACAATACCCCCAACAGACAAAAGCAGTTCATGCAAAGGGGTCAAGCTCCTCTAGCAGACTCCAATGCAAGTAAGCTCCAGATTCCCCGATTTGTTCAGGATTTCAAGCAGGTGACGTAATTTGTACCACTGGTGCCGATTCAATAAACTTCAAGCTGGCAGTCAAATGAACCAGTAAACTCCATTCTAACTGGCACTAAAAAAATAACCCTAGTTGACTATTGACAGAACAATCCCGAAACTGCCGCGGAGGCGACATTATTTCGTTTGCTTTTGTTCCCTACGCACCCACTATGACATCCGCCAGTTTATCATCTTCACTCTCAACGTAAGAAGAACTGTACATGACAAATACTTAAAAACGCACAAACATGTATATATGTATTTTAGTCTGACTCACTTTGTCTGTTTCTCGCTCGCTCTCTTTTACACAAACTCACCTTCTTTTACTCCCGGGAGTTTTTTCTGATCAATGCTGATATCAGCCATGTTTCCAATACGGATCACCCAGTGTTAAAATACAAAATAAAAAAAATCCAGTCAGAAGACTGGTTTCGTTAGCTCTGCTACTTTCAACCTCGAAGAGCCTTTCCCTACTGACCGAGAAACTCAGTCTCTGCAACACAGACCAAGCACTCACTCACTACAATCGATAAGCTGCGGCACATCACAGCAAAGCGAAGTCGACGAAAGCGATGTACAGGGTGCGACATAGGCCAAAATGCACGCGAAGTTGTTCACGTGTGTAAAGCCCGCCCGCTTACCCATTGGATAGGGTTACAACTGCCTCCCGCTTCAAAACTACTCGCACTAAATGAACAAGCATAAAATTATGCCAATCCAAATGAACATTTCTGAATATCTCTAAATTAATTTCAGATGGACAAAAATTCCTTAACAAAGCATAAGCAGTAATGTTACCATAACTGAAATGTCAATAGGTAATACTTTACTTGTCCCAAGGATTATGCAGGTGGTGGCTCCTTTAAAAATCTAAAAATAACACGGATTTCTTTATTTTTTTAATTAACTATCTTGTGAACTGTACTGTATGTAATCAGTTTTCACAAACTGCATATCCTCTGGTAGGATTTGCCTACAAATTTGTACTTGAGGGGTATTTTTATATAAATAAAAATTTAAGTAATAGTGGATTTTGTGCCAGTCCTAGTAGTTACAGGCTATTTAGTTTAACATTTGTCACTGTTAAATCAGTGGTAAGATTTCATTAACAGCACAATTTTCTGAAAGCCTTTAGCCTCCATTCAATCATTTTTCAGATGATCCAGTATGACATTTCTACTGTTTTTTGCTTTGCTTTAGATTGTTACTGACCATGTTTTGGGACTGTCCTTTTGTCATTACATCTTAGTTATTTTTTCTGTAATTCTCTTTTAGTGATTCTTTGCATTGATATTCTCTTGTCTTGTCACTTGTGCTAGACATCTCATGTCACATCTCTCTCTCTTACTCCTCCACAGCAGAAGATGCTTTCTTTAAGCACCATCACTGCTAAATGTACAATGACCTCTCACTGGAAAGTCCCTAACTTTCTCGTCTTTGATTCTTGGAAATCCAACCTGCAGGGAAAAACTTGGGGGTTGGTGGCAGAATTGGCACTCCAGCCACCATAAAGAAAAAAAAAAAACTCACACTGTTCTACTCCATCTGAACTAGTGTGGTGCTGAGGTGTCACCCGTTGCATGGGTGCACTCGGCCCTAACCTGGATCCTGAGTTGGTTTGCCACATGGTGGGTGCAGCAATGTGCTGTATCAGCGCATGCTCCTAACCTCTCTCTCTTTCTCTCTCTTTTTATAAGTGATACTCCTGAATTTCTCCTCATTAAGGAAAAATGTGTCATTCAACCATAGCATCATAACTGGATGTCTTGAAACCTGTAGAATGGGGAGCTCACTCTTCGTATTAGCTTTTCATCTTTCTGTCCTGTTGTCTCTTCTTCATTTAGTGGTGGGCAGCTGTCCTCCATCTCATAACTGTGCAGGCTTAACTTAAATTTTTACCATATTCCAACTTTTTCACAGGGCAGGGGTAGCGGGGTGAATGTCACTGGAGAATTTTCTGTTCTTTTAATTATAGTCTTGGAAAGTTTCACAGTTTTTATTTTCCTGTTTGGCCTTGTTCATCTCAATAAAAATTTGATCATAAAAAAAAATCACTGAAAATGCATGTCAAGACAAAAAACTGTCTGCCCAGGATGGTCAACACAGGTTTAGACAGGTTATGTTCTTTTTTTATATTAAAATTCAACAAAATGACAAGTAGCATTAGAGAGTAGAATATTATTAGTTTTAGTATTATGCTATGACACAGCAGCTCTTTCATTAATGTAAAATATTTAGATAATGATAGCTAGTAAAATTTTTAGATTAAACTAATTAGGTTATGATCATTCAAAGTCCACAACAATTCTCTAAATTTCTGTAAAGTTTCCTCCGCATACAATACATAAATTAGCAACTATCATTAACCCTCTCATGGTTTTAAATATGCGTAGTGTATTGCCCAAAGGTGGTGTTCCATTTGAGGTTGGTTTCTGCCTTGTGAACAAAATTTCAGAGATACACTCTGCATTGGAATGAGCATGTTGAGAGAGTAAATAAATGAATGAATATCTTATAAGAAAGATTCAATGATAGTTGTAAAGTGATCATGGTTCAAAGAAGCTAGACAGGGTACATAAATGATGAAAAGAACTAATAGAATATTGGGTTATATATCATGTTGCGTGGAGTACAAGTTAAATGAAATTATGGATAGAATACTTAACACACTTGTGAGTCCACTTTTGTAATGTTTTCTACAGTTTTCATCTGTGCATTGCAAGGAGATAATAGCTCTAGGAAAAACAACCAAATAAGAGCTTCTACATATATGCTAAGACTGCAGATTAAGAATTTTGAGGAAATAATGGAGCTGATTAATCTTTTCAGCCTAAGCAAACAGAGATTAGGAAAATACATGATAGAATGATTTTCAATATGAAGGCAATAAGTAAGGTGGATACATTCTGTTTCTTTAAAACGGGTGTTTTGTCAATGCCTTAGTGCATAAAAGGGAAGTTATTAACAGCATATTTTTCACAACTGTTAGAGGATATTTCTCTACACAAACAACTATAAACAAACAGAACACATCACCAAACAGAGGGAAAGGAGTATCTTGGAGACAAACTACCTCAGCAGGCTCATTTACATAAGACTTTAGCCAAATGCAACACATACTAACAAGGTGAAATTCAAGATGGTACAGAGGATAAGTAGACACTAGGAAGAATCGGTAAACACATGGATTTTTACTCTTTTATTGTATTAATTTTAAAATCACGTTACAATAAATAAGATATTGATAAATCAGACTGTAGCCCCTACTAAATCCCATATATTTTTCATATCAAATAATTCTCAACAACACTACCTGCACTAAAATTGTACAGCAATCTGAACAGAGAGCATAATATAATATAATATAGTACTTCATATATATTGAGACATCATTAATGTGGAGATTCAGCCTGTATATTTTAGGACAGCTTTAAGGAATACTTGAAAATTCTTAAAATGACAATTACTCAAAGAGATAATTAATTTTTTTTTCTGTTTTTAAGTAAGACATCCTTTTACCACTGAATTAATAAGTTTGAGTCAGGATTCCTCTGAGTGAGTAAGATAAGACAGCAAGCAAAGAGTATAGTGTATAATATCATAATATGTTTTTGTTACAGAATGTTGCTTTATAATCAATAATTCAATTAGGTGTTTTGGGTTAGCTGCAAATACAAAAATGTATTTAGGTGTAGGTGTAGAACTCATTGTGTTCTAAGTAAAGAGCATTCCCATAACAAATGATATAGAGAGAGGCAGATGTTTGATGACACTGTTCACAATTTAGATTCTTTTCTTGGATTTTTTTTCAATAACTGTAGATGTGATAAATATATGCATTTTACAATTTTTATATAATTATGCTAAACATTGCACAAACTTTTATTATCTTGTTGATGGCCACATTCCATTCATTACCTTTGATTTTAATTAGCTAATGCACAGTTAAAAAATCAGTGTATATAGGAGTCAGTTGACTGTAAGATGTCATGGACAGTTCAGCAAGTTAAGATTGATCATTTGGGAATAAAAGTGTTAAAATCACTGAACACATTCCAGTGATGTGCAGGACAGATTATTTGGACACTCTATATTGCCCAAGTAAAAGTGAATGTGGGTGTATGCGTTAGTGTGTTTTGTAGTAGACAGAGTCCTTATCCAGGGTAGTTTCTTGACTTGAGGCCAATGCTGGTAGAATAAGTTTTGCCCTTGTTGACCCTAAATTGGATAAGGCAAGCTTTGAAGTGGATCATGGATGAAGGGGTGGATTGTAACCATTAGATTCCTAAATATCATTACCATTAACTGAGGGAGAACTAAGTGCTCATAATCAAAGGGGAAGCCAAGGATGTTAGTGATATTAATATTAAAACGTAAGGCTCTTGGCATTGTGAAATTGTGCCACATTAAGAATAAAAAGGTGGGCAGGCCTCCAAAAACTACACAAAAGGCCAGACCTGCCCTTATTTTTTAATTAAACGCTGGATTGGCCTCTCCAAAGGCAGCCTATCCTGTATTGAAAAGGCAGGCTTTCTAGCCTGCACAGGCCAAGAAATGGGGCTTAGGTCAATTCAAAATGTCTAAAAAATGTTCTTTAAAAAGAAGAGGGAAAACTGTGTAAAACATTTGGTCTAAAGGACAAGCAAAATGAAAAATGTTTCTTTATATTTAAAGAATTAACTTGAACATTAAAAAGGAAACTGTAGTAATGGTCAAGAAAAAAAAAAACAATTTTATGTTTTAATGCAGAATGGAGAAAAAGAAAGCAATAGTGACCAATGCTGTACAACAGCAAACAATGCACGGGAAAAATAAAAAAAAATCTCATGTTACTCTTGTTGCATAATCCACATGGCTGTTATTCAGTAGTATTCTCAAAATCTGCTGAAATAGTGTTAATTAATTACTTTTGGAATTATCAGCATGCACACACAGTAAACAGGAACCCCTAAAGCCTCATGGGAAAGACATTCTGAATTAAAGAGAAGTATTTTGACAAATTAATGAGGGGGAGAGATGGATTTTCACTTTAAAATGTCATTCCCATGAGGCTTTAGGGTTCCTGTTTATGTGTGCTCTGAAAATTCTGGAAGTAATCATTTTGCAATATTTAGCAAAAAAAGTAGTAATTTTGCAGATTTTGGGCATACATCTGGAAAACTGACATGGATTATGCAACATGACTAACATGGATTTTTTTTTACTTTCTTTCATGGACATATTTTGTATTGTTTTTCTGCTATACAGCATTGGTCACAATTGCCTTCTATTAGATTACTAGCAGAATACCCGCGCTTCGCAGCGGAGAAGTAGTGTGTTAAAGAAGGTATGAAAAAGAAAAGGAAAAATTTAAAAAATAACGTAACATGATTGTTAATGTAATTGTTTTGTCATTGATATGAGTGTTGTTCCCATATCTATATCTATCTATATCTATATCTATATATATATATATATATATATATATATATATA
>JANRMT010062813.1:104759077-104822458 GCA_026402145.1 Polypterus bichir lapradei | reverse complement strand
TAGTGATGAGTCAGTCAGTCAGTCAGTCAGTCAGTCAGTCAGTCAGTGAGTGAGTGAGTCAGTGAGGGCTTTGCCTTTTATTAGTATAGATATATATATATATATATATATACACACACAAATCTAAATACATATCTACATATATATATTAGGGGTGGGACTCGATTAAAAAAATTAATCCAATTAATTAGAGGCTGTGTAATAATTAATCTTGATTAATCGTATGTAATCGCACACGTAAATTTGCCCCAAATCGCAAATGTGTTTTTTTAATTTAAAAGGGTTTTAGTGGGCGACAGAATCAAATAATAGACATGGACATGAATATTGTAAACTCAAGCTCTTTTAATTTCTGAAAAAAAAAATGCTTTTAAACTGCATTTGAATTCAAAACAGAAACAAAAATATCATCCCTGGTTAAAATTGGGCAGACTTAAAAATAAAGTGGTAGTTTAAGTACTTTTAAGTACATTTTCAGAATGGTATTGTCTTTAAATAATAATAACCAAAATTTCAACATAAAGTGCAGTTTTTCTTCTTAAAAAAATAAGTCAGAAACATAAAAGGTAATTTGACCAACTTAATCTTTAAACTCTGAGTAACCTTAGCCAAAATTATTTTGTACATTAGGCTAAAACAGTGTGATCATTGAACATTTTGTAATTAGATGTAATTAGAATTACTAACGGTCATGGAAGTCCAATGATCCCCAGTAAGAGCCACAAAGTCCGCTTTCTGTAATGCATCTAATTTTGCTTGCTTTTCACTGTGCACAAAACCATGCCTTTATCAAGGCTTCGCTCGCGTAGTTTTTTTAAATTAAATTTTCCTCCGATCAGTCGTAGGAACGCGCTTCATCCGACTGTAAAATTTGTGTAGCTGTGATGTGTGCATCAGTGTAATCGATATACCAGGAAATCATGCATTGACAAAAGTTCCCCTTTGCTTGGAATTGAAAGTGTGATTAAATGCGTTATTTTTTGTTATGGAGTACATGCATCGAAGCTTCTCAGCTGTGCTTGTGCTAAGAATAGGAAATATTTAAAAAATAACGTAACATGATTCTGCGTTAACCGCATATTTTGTCATACGTCTCAAACCAAGGAGATGCGAGGTTAAAATGAACCGAGAAGCGCGCGTACATACTCAGTACATCCACTCTCGGGAATTGAACCTCGGACGTAGGCAATAGAGGCAAAGCCTCTACAATTGCGCCACGGTGTATGGCTTATCTACAGTATTTGAGAGTATGTAGATCGAGGTATATATATATATTCGCAGCGGAGACATAGTGTGTTAAGGAAGCTATGAAAAAGAAAAGGGAACATTTTAGAAATAACGTAACATGATTGTCAATATACAGTAATTTTTTGTGAGTGTTATTGAGTGTTGCTGTGATCAAGGATTCGATTATCATTATTTCTTTCAATCAGGTTCGTATTTGTAGGATGTGTTGTGTTCAAGTTACATTCCGTGTTTGTCAATCGTTGTAAAGATGACAGGTTTCATTCATCGATTTGTTTCTTACTGCATCAATAAACAGCTAGTCTTCTTCTTTATCTGAGACCTGACACACTGCATGCACGGGTTTTTTTTTTTACACTGTCTTCCTTTAGCGGGACATTGACTTTTTCCACCGTGTGCTTTGTTTCCGCAGTAGCTGCATTTATGAATATGCTTGTATGTATCACACGCCTCATATTTTTTTTCTGCCTTTTCAATTGTGTAATTCGGTTTTTGTTCAGCGCTCTTCGGAACTGTTGCTTTTTGTCTGTGCACTGCGTCAGTTCACGTGAGCCGCTCGGTGTATATGCATCGAAGTTTCCCAGCTGTGCTGCTGCCATGTCGTGCTATGTCCATGGCTGTATCTAATGCTACCGAAGTCCCAGTACTTAAAACTTTCTCTCGCAGTTTCGCTGTGTTTGTGCCAAACACCACCCTGACCATCTCATCTTCCTCTGCATAAGCACAGTCCTTCACCCGTGAATATTTAGTGGCAGTTTGCTATTGGATTGCCGCTGACGGACGGCCTTATATGGGCAGGCACTAAATTACAAATGCCAGCGGCAGCCTGTCTATGAACTTAATTTAAAGTTTAGGTTTACATCGTGCTTTGTTTCCGAAGTAGCAGAACTCATGAATATGGTTGTATATGTCACTCGCTCGCTTCTTATTGTTTCGCTGCCTTCTCAATTATATAATGCATGTTTTCTTCAGCGCTTTTTGGGCCTCTTCCTGGTTTTCTACGTACTGCGTGATTACGTGGGAGGCGTGATGATGTCACACGAAACTCCGCCCCCACGGGTTTCAAGCTCATCTCCATTACAGTAAATGGAGAAAAACAGCTTCCAGTTATGACCATTACGCGTAGAATTTCGAAATGAAACCTGCCCAACTTTTGTAAGGAAGCTGTAAGGAATAAGCCTGACAAATTTCAGCCTTCTACCTACACGGGAAGTTGGAGAATTAGTGATGAGCCAGTCAGTCAGTCAGTGAGTGAGGGCTTTGCCTTTTATTAGTATAGATTCATGCTTGTCAGGGCGGCACGGTGGCGCAGTGGTAGCGCTGCTGCCTTGCAGTTAGGAGATCCGGGTTTGCTTCCCGGGTCCTCCCTGCGTGGAGTTTGCATATTCTTCCCATGTCTGCGTGGGTTTCCTCTGAGTGCTCCGGTTTCCTCCCACAGTCCAAAGACATACAGGTTAGGTGCATTGGCGATTCTAAATTGTGCTTGGTGTGTGGGTGTGTGTTTGTGCCCTGCAGTGGGCTGGCGCCCTGCCTGGGGTTTGTTTCCTGCCTTGCACCCTATGATGGCTGGGATTGGCTCCAGCAGACCCCCGTGACCCTGTGGTTGGGATATAGCGGGTTGGATAATGGATGGATGGATGGATACTTGTCAGCAAACCAAAATTGTACCCACGTTTGGAGCACAAAGAGAAGGTATAAAAATTGAACAATTTCATGGAACTCAAGGGCTTACCTATGGACGGATGGAAGACATTGCTCCTGTCTGTGCCTAGGACAATGCTTTCCCACAGTCTGTCAAAGACTGGAGAAGTGCTGATCGAAGGAAACCCTATTTTTTGACTATATATCATTATGAGTGATAAACCATTATTAAACAGAAGCAAGTATAATCTTCATATATATATATATGGGTTTAGGCTGCAGTTTCTAATGAATCTCTTCCCAGGGAGCATGTGCCCCTGTTGAATACAAGTGCAAAAGGGGTTAAGCAATGTTTTGGCCTTGATTTGCCAAAATCATGCCTTGAAAATGCATGAAAGCAACACAAAGACAGTGAAAAATATGACTTTATTTAAAATGGTGGCACACAGCCACAGCATCCAAGTTTTTGAATTCAAAATAAAAACAAACTATGACTTGTATGAGAAAACTTTTTGGGAATTTTCCTGTTACTTTTAGCTAGGAACCTTTTTCCATTTTTACTTTTGTCTGATATCCTTTGTACTTTAGCTAGGTCATTTGATTTGTTGGTATTGCCTGATTTTGCGATAATTATTTTTGATTAGCCCCTTTTTACATCCCAACCCCATTAAAGAGTCCTTCTGGAATTGTCATTTCTCCTATTTAGCAGAATAATACACAATAAATAGTAAGGGATTGTGAGAAAAAAAACATAAAACAGGTAAAAGGAAAGGTAAAGGAATGGAGAAAAATATTAAACAGAAAGGAAAAATGTAAATAGGACACCTGTAAAGGCACTGTAAAAATTCTAATATGTGCTCTTGTACTGAAACTTCTGTATATAATCTCATTTAATCATATTTCCCATACCGTACCATATCCTCCTTCTAATTCTCCTCTGGGCATTTATTCTACATTAGATGTCTCTGAAGTATCATCCCATGTTAAAGGCCTTCATAAAAGACTTGCTGAGTCCCACATTGATGCAATGAAACTTACATTACAAATGCTAAGCAAATCATAGAAAACACATTTTTTATGTGAAGTCATGGGTCATGTTCTCAGTGCTCTAAGCACCATTACTTATTATGTACAAGCAAAGACAAAACATCCTGCTATGCCTCCTAGGAGTGCACCACTCCCATTTAACACAAACAGTGATTCATCTACAAACTCAAATTAAAATAGGAAAAGGATTTTACAAACTCCTCCTCTTACATTTTTTGACTGAATCCTTGAATTTGGGAATAAATTGAAGTACTGCCTCATAGCCATACTTTATGTATGTATTTGGTTGGGTCTGTGTCACTAGCTTTCTCTTTTATATATCATTGCCACTCTCCTATTTGTGTCTGTTGCAAATCAGGTGCTGGAGGGTTACTGAACATATGATTGTATGTTAAGAGGCTCCTTTTTTAGAGTTTTGCCCTTTCTTATGCCAGTATTAAGAATTTATTAGCGAAACACTTTTCCATTTTGGCAACACATTCTTTTGTTTTCACCTTTAAAAACAGTTTCATAGTGATCACATTGGTGATTTAAGTTTCCTGTGTAGTGCTCTGCAAACAAACATTGATCTCAGGATGTAAACACAATGCTTGAATATTATCAGGAAGTTTCAAGTATTGGACAATCTTCTCATTTGTCAGCATGTATGTCTTGTTCTTGCATTTATCTTTGACTTTGTTTTGCATATGCATAAGCCATTATGTTTGCCTGCTGGTCAGTTGTTCCATGTTCATTACTACTTCTTCCTTGTCTATGTGCTTCAGTGTCTTTTCTTCTTGTTTGTCTTCGTCACCTAAACAACTTCTGCAATTTTCTTCATACTCAGCAAATGTTGCCGATCTTCTTCTTCTTCCTGCCATTATGTTGGTCAGCACTTTGACCATGGGTCATTGTGCTGTCATTTGTGCACTTTTAATGAAGTTTGATGTTTGATAGTCAATAAATAAAATACATTTAAAATTAGGATGCCTTTTTTATGATCACAATGTTTTTAAAAGGTAAAATATGGAACCTTTCGAGTTAGGGAAGGGTTTGTGTGACACAGCAAAAGGCTAAATATAAACAATAGTAAATTCTCTGCCCTTTATTAGAACATGTAAAAACATATAAATTCTGAGCACATCTTTAATAATCTTCACTTCTGTGAGAATGCATTTCTCCATCTTTGTTGTCCTTGCATTCTGTATCCTGAACCTAATGCTCAGCTGATGTAACTGCTCTTCCTTTTCTTTCTGCCATGTCACTTGGATTTGTGATCACTTTACCGTAATAAACACACAGCCACAGATCACTTTGCTATTTTTTTTTAATTTCTGGTACATACAAGATCATAACCTTTTGATTAAGACCAAGATTGAGTTTCTAGACCCATTAGTTTGCAAGTAATCGTGTGACAGATGGCCAGACCTTAGCATTTTATATATATATAGATTGACCTTTAACTTTGATTCTTAGCTAGTGATTTGCCTAGTGATTTTAGTTCCTGTTTGGATTTCCTGCTTCTTGAACTTCTGCTAGTTTTTGTACTGTTTGGATTCTGCTTCTTTAACAGATTGCTTTTATTGTGTATATTCCTCTGCCTGGCTTACGGATTTGCCTGTAAGACTACAGACTTGTTTAAATAAGTCATTTTTACTTGCATGGACACACTACTTCATCTCTGGTATTGTGACTAGCTGGAAATAAGCTTTCCAAAGCTTAAGAGAAATAGGAACAGAAAATGAACAGAAAGAAAGGACAAAAAAATCAAAAGCATACAATAATCTCTATGTCCTGTGACTAAATAGACAAAGTATCAAAACAAAAATGCTAAAAGTCAAACATAATAAGGCAAGAATGAAAAAAATAAACAAAAAAACTAGAAAAAGTTTCCTATAAACATTAATGTTTCATGCAAAAGTTTGTGGTTTTAGTTGCTCCCCAAAAGGTTGGATGATGACTGCACAGAATTACCAAATGTTTTGCAGAGAGATGCCACATGTCATTTGTCATGAAGCAAATGATTGGCAAGCACTGCACCACTGTAAACAATATAGCCACATACATCTCAATGTGTCAGTTCCTGAAATAAAATGGTTCCCAAAATGATGCCAAATATTATAATTCAAAGTATTGTAAAAATAAAATAGTTACATTAATTCTTTTAAGAAACACAAACTATATCACACTTTTTGAATCAAAATAGTACCAAGTAAGGATCACATGAGCTGTATTGTCCCAATCCACTGCATAACTATGGTGTGTGCAGTCAGTCGTGCTTCTGTTGTACAGTGTATCTTCAGCCAACTACTGCCTTCTTGTTAGTGAAGCAAGTCAGCTCACACCTGAAACATAACATTTAAGATGACTCTAGCAAGAGAACGCTTAGGGCTGCCTCTGTACATTTCCAAGGGTCCTGAGAAATCAAAATAAAATGTTCTAACCACTGTGTTTTTAAAATTCAGTATTACCACTCATTACAGAAGCATAGGTTGGGCAGTTGGTGCAAAGGATCAAGTTCAAGGCCTCCTGTCACTCAGACAGTGGAACCTTGACTCACAGGCTTCTAGACATAACATAGGCTGTGACTGCAGGTCTATTTGTGTAAATATGCTGAGATTAAAAAAAAGCAAACAAAACCCAAACTTTTTAAAGCTTTATCTTTTTATTGGATGTCTTAAGTATGCTGAAGAACAAAGCTGCTTTAGCATGCATTCTGTTAAAGCTGAAAGCTTAAAGAACTGTCATCTCTGATTAGTAGAGTTAATCCACTGGGGTGATTTGAAATCAGGGAAGAGTTACTGAAATGGTCCCCATTGCAGCCATTCAGTCAATGAATTAGCTTCATGTTTTATGCTATGTTTTGTTTTAATTTTAGTATTCTGGTGTAAACATATTATAAAGCAGCATAGTGACACAGTGATTACTTCCTAAAAACAAGTGAATTCCTGGTCCACACCTTTTTTTGTACAGTGTTCACATGGACTTACTCCAGGCCCTCCAGTGTTCACCCTTAAAAATGTACAGGTTACATTGACTGGTGACTCTAAATTGGTTTGTTATGACTGTGTGACCTTTCTCCTAGTACTATTTCAGTTTGGTAACAGGGTGAAATAAAAAATCATACCTTCCAAGGGCAGGACATATTTGTTTGGGGTTATTTCCCTAATTTTGTTTCATTATTTGTCTCCACTGTCAAAACTAAATGCTTTCTAAGATTATTTTCAAAAATGTAGACATCACCTGAGAAACTCAGGAACATTATACCATTATTATATCCTTATCTCTCTGATCATTTAACATTAAGTTTTTTGCTTTTTGAATTAATGCAAAAAGTTCCTCCAAAATCTGTTATCGGTATTCCTCTTTCAATTATTACACTCAGAATGAGATGTAATAAGCTCTTTAATAATGGAAACCATCATAAGAGAGTAGTTATGTCAACAGCACCACAATGTGGTCATGTTTATGTACAGCATTTTCAATTTGTAGAGCAATACTTCACACCCAAAGCATTCATACTGTAACTATAGTACAGTTCACCTGGCTCCTGATTGAATTGGGTTTTTTTTTGTCTTTGGCTTGCCTTCTGTTATTCACTTAAAAGACAACAGTTTACCTGTCTTCTGATTGAATTGTTTTTTTTTGTCTTTGGTTTGCCTTCTGTTATTCACTTAAAGGACAATGTAAAATGTTTAGACAACAATGTAATAAACTTGTAAACTTTCCAAAGCAGTAGTTGGGACTAGGCCAGCTCCCCTTTGCAATACATAATTCATCAATTCATCCATCCAGCCCTATGTCCATTTTCTAACACATTTATCAAGTACAAAATCCAAAGGCTCAATCCCAAGTCCAGCATCATTGATTATATACAATGTGATGAAATAAGAGAGACAAAACATCAAATAAGAGTAAGGGAATTGCCCCGTATAATATCTGCTGGTTTTTTGGTCCAAACGTGTTGAAAAAAATCAAACAGTCGACGGATTACAGTAATGGCATGAGCATTCATATAACAAAATGGCTACAGGATATGAGTTGGCAGGAAGTGATGTTAGTGGGACTGGAAATGACGTCATCTAAATGAGCCGGAAGTGGCGTCATCACAGAAGGAGTGGTTGGTAGGGAGCCATTTTCAGTTAACGGAAGTGTTACTGATGAGTGGGTGTTGTTATTATTTTTCTTTGGTTCTGTAGATACAGAGAGAGAGAGATATCAGTACCCCCATTCAACCCCCCATCTGATATTATATTGCTCACCTCCGGGCTTGTTGACTGACTCCTAAGTGCACGTGTGTGACATTACCCCACCCTCAGCCCAGACCCATCGGGTCAGGCGGCCTGAACCGAGAGGTCGTAGATCCAGGAGAGGGCTTCGGCGTTGGCCTGAAGAGTACCTCAACAATAAGTGACTCTGAACCTGTAAGGTTGTAATTCTAGAAACCACCTAGTGACATGAGGATTTGACTCCTGATTCAGAGCCATCCACTGTAAAGCGGCATGGTCCATCACAAGAGTAAACTCCCGTCCCAAAAGATAATATCTCAGTTGTGTCACAGCCTACTTGATTGCCAAGGCCTCCCGTTCCATCGCTGCATACGTAGTCTCCCTATCCAGTAGCTTCCGGCTTTGGTACATCACGGGGTGTTCAGCACCATCGATGCATTGGCTCAGCACAGCACCCAGTCCTGTGTCTGATCCATTGCTCTGGAGGATGAAAGGATAAGAAAAGTTAGGTGATTTCAAAACAGGTGCTGACGTCAGGGCAGTCTTTAAGTCAGAAAATGCGGCTTCAGTATTGTCATCCCACACCACTTTAAGAGGAGCTCTTTTCTTTGTTAAATTTGTGAGAGGCATGGCCCTCTTGGAGAAGCGAGTAACAGAGCGACGGTAGTAGCTTGCTAGACTCAGGAAAGCCTATACTTGCCTCTTAGTAATCGGACGGGACCATTTAATGATGGCATCAATTTTAGAACACTGTGGCTTTACCGTGCCACCACCCACCAGATAGCCTAAATATTTGGCCTCCTTCAATCCGAAGAAACATTTCTTTGGATTGATCCGTAGCCCGGCTTGTGCTAGTGTGAAGAGGACAGCCATAACCTGTCATACATGGTTGTTCCAAGTGCCGGAATAGATGACAATGTCATCCAGGTAGGCGGCACTGTAGGAATTGTGGAGCCGTAACAGTGTATCCACCATACGCTGAAATGTCGCTGGTGCCCCGTGCAAACCAAATGGAAGGACCGTGTATTGCTAGTATCCACTAGGTGTACTAAAGGCATTTTTTTTCTTTAGCGGAAGACGTTAAGGGAATTTGCCTTTACCCTTTAGTCATATCAAGAGTAGTTAGATATTGAGCATTACCTAGCCATTCGAGGAGATCGTCCACTTGGGGCATCAGATAAGCATCAAATTTGGATACCTGATTGAGTCGTCAGAAGTCGCTACAGAACCTCCATGAGCCTTCAGGTTTAGGAAGTAAGACGATTGGACTGGACCAGGGTCTGTAACTTTCTTCAGTGACCCCTAACTCCAGCATCCACCTAATTTCCAATTCCACTTCCGTCTTCTTTGCCTCAGGAAGTAGGTATGGGTGTTCTGTGACAATCACACCCAGGTCAGTAACCATATCATGTTCAATCAGCACAGTGCAACCTGGTTGTTTGCTTACTACTTCCGGAATTGGCAGGATAGCTGTTTCCAGCTCCTGACGCTGTTGCCATGACAAATCAGATCCAAAATTAAGCGGTTGATGTTCTACGAAAAATGAGCGTGGCTAATTGGAGGGAGGCTCTGCCTCTCTATCCTTACACGGTTTCAGCAAATTTACATGATAAATACTCTCGCTCAGTCAACGATTGGATTGTTTAACTAAACAGTCAATGAGCCCTTTTCGTTCCTTAATTTCATACGGAACTTGCCAATGTGCCAATAATTTGGAATGCGAAGTAGGAATGAGCACCATAACACGATCCACTGGGTAAAATTCTTGGAGGGTGGTGTTTCGATTGTAATATTGCGCCTTGTCAGCTTGAGGATTTTCTACATGTTCTTTAAGTACAGGTCTAATTTTAGCCAATCTATCACATAATTGCAAGATATATTGTAATACTAGCAAAACAACCGCGCTTCGCAGCGGAGAAGTAGTGTGTTAAAGAAGTTATGAAAAAGAAAAGGAAACATTTTAAAAATAACTTAACATGATTGTCAATGTAATTTTTTTGTGACTGTTATGAGTGTTGCTGTCATGAAGGATTTGATTATCATTATTTCTTTCAATCAGGTTCGTATTTGGTTTTCCTTTAGCTGGACATTGACTTTTTCCACCGTGTGCTTTGTTTCCGCAGTAGCTGCACTTATGAATATGGTTGTATGCGTCACTCGCTTCATATTCTTTTGCTGCCTTCTCAATTGTGTAATGCGTTTTTTGTTCAGCGCTCTTTGGAGCTCTTGCTTGTTGTGTGCGTACTGCGTTCACAGTCAGTTCACGTGAGCCGCTCGGAGTACATGCATCGAAGGTTCTCAGCTTTGGATTGTGCTATCTCGTGTGATCTTGTGATGTCCACGGCTTTATTTAATGTTAGCTCAGACCTGGCACTTAAAAGTTTATCTCGCACTTTCGCTGAGTTTGTGCCAAACACTATTCTATCCCTGACCATCTCATCTTCGTTTGCATAAGCACAGTCCTTCACCAGCAATTTTAACTCAGTTACAAAGTGATAAAAAGTCTCGTTTATACCCTGCGTCTTCTCATTAAACATGTATTTCGCAAATATCGTATTCGTCTTAGGCATGACAAACGGCTCAAAACGGTCATAATAAGTTTTTAGTACCTTGGCTTCCTCCTGGGTGAGAGTCCATGTGTTAAAAATGTCTCTTCCTTTTTCCCTAGTCCACAGGAGCAGGTAGCTGCATTTCTCACTCTCGTCTTTGCCTTTTAGCGGGCCAGAAAACATCAGCTCCACGTGCTGTCGGAACTTTTTCCATTCTCCCGGCAGGTTAAGAGAATCCCAGTCATTTCGTGGCGAGGGAACTCCAACAAAATCCATGACTTTCCTCTATTCTGACACCATGTCTTGTTTTCACAAATTGTGAAAAATGAAATGATGGTGAGACTTTCTTTTAAAGTATGCAGGGGAACTTTATTTATTACAGCTCTTACATTCACAGCATCCGTGCTCTAAATTAACTTCCATAATAGTAACCTTGAGGTCACTTTTTCTGGTGCCTTCCTGATGACATAGGTGCCTAAACCATGCCTGATAATAATACATTTCAATGACATATAAATATTACAGTGATCACCTCGATAGACATCTCACCACCCAAATCGCTGCTCGTGAATCTAAGATGTTTAACAGGCATTCCCGGTATTAACTTTTTGATTTGCCTGCGAATATTTAGCGGCAGTGTGTCTATTGGATTGCTGCTGACGGATGGCCTTATATGGGCAGGCACTCAATTACGTGGGAGGCGTGGGTATGGGAGAAGCAATATAGGCAGGCAGCCAATACATATATATGGCCATAGCCTGCAGCTCGGTCGCCGTGTGAGGCAGAGTTGCGTCCCCCATCACCACGCCTCCCACGGCGACCGAGCTGCAGGCTATGGCCATATATATGTATGTAAGTAGGATTCAGTTATGACCATTACGTGTAGAATTTCGAAATGAAACCTGCTTAACTTTTGTAAGTAGGCTGTAAGGAATGAGCCTGCCAAATTTCAGCCTTCTACCCACACGGGAAGTTGGAGAATTAGTGATGAGTGAGTCAGCGAGTCAGTGAGTCAGTCAGTGAGGGCTTTGCCTTTTATTAGTATAGATATTAGAGGATGGTAGGACCTCCTCTTCACAGTCTTCTTTTAGCATATCCAATAGACCCCAGGGTTGTCTTCCATACAGGAGTTCAAAAGGAGAAAAGCCCATAGAGGTCTGAAGGACTTCCCGATATGCAAACAGTACAAGGGGGAGTAACTGATCCCAGTTCTTTCCATCCTCACTAACTACCTTGCGCAACATCTGTTTAAGGGTTTGATTAAATCGTTCTACCAGCCCATCTGTTTGTGGGTGATAGATAGTGATTAATTTGCAGTAACTTAGCAACCTCCCTGAATGTCTCCGATGTGAAGGGAGTTCTTTGGTCTGTTAGTACCTCTTTGGGAATCCCGACACGAGCTAAAATTCCTACTAGTTCCCATGCGATTATTTTGGAGGTTGCTGAACGCAATGGAACAGCTTCTGGAAATCGAGTGGCATAATCCACCATAACTAAAATGCATTTATGACCACGCAATGAGGGTTCCAAGGGTCCCATGAGATCAACTCCGACCCTTTCAAACAGGATATCAATCAGGGGTAAAGGAATGAGAGGAGCACAGTCCCTCCTAGGAATCTGACAGATCTTGCATTCGGGACATGAAGTACAGAATCGTCTGACCTCCTCATTTATTCCTGGCCAATAAAATCTGAACTTAATTCGTTCTAGTGTTTTTTCGGTCCCCAAATGGGCTCCTAGGAGATGAACATGCACTAACTCACACACTTGTCAGCGATAAGTGTGTGGAATTAACAACAATACTCTTATCTCTCCCTCATATTCTGCCACCTGATATAACATCATTTTTAATAACAAAGTAGGGCATTCATGGTGGAGGATCTAGGGTCCTTTGTCCATTTACTGAAACTATTGCATTTCTTGCAAATTTCAAAGAATCATCGTTCCATTGTTCCCTTTTAAAGGAGGAAGGTGTTAACCTAAACTGAGAAGCTAATTCATGAATGGGATCATGGGCGACCTTAAGGGACGGGGTTTCTGACCTTCCAGGTCCTTTGGGAGTGGGTATGTCTCTCGAAGTGCCTGACGGACCCTCATCTCCATCTGTTTGTGTGTCTAAATTGGGCCTAAGGGAGTTAATACACTGTGTGGAGGCAGTTGGATTAGAGTCATCCCCATCCATAACCAAGCCCACACTGATAATAGGAGTAGTAATGTTTCTACCACTGTTATTGTCAGACCAGTCCTGCCCTAGTATCACAGGATAAGGTGGATTAGGCAATACAGCCACCACCATGCTTTTCATTAAATTATCCACCAAGATGACACATAAGGCGGATTTGTAATAATGAGTTTCCCCGTGAATACATTTTAGACTGATCTTGCTTTTTAACCATTGTCGAGGCAAAACATAACGGTGAGCAACAATGGAAATGTTACTCCCGGAATCAAACATTGCTGTTACTTTATAGCCATTAAGTATTACTACTCCCGTATAAGGGAGAGGCAAAGGGTTGATTAAAGCACAATACCTCTCTCCCTTGCCGTGAGGACAGTCCATAGGCTCCTCAGTTGGGCATGCGGGAAGCATGTGTCCAACCCTCCCACACTTGAAACAGCGGGTAGGGAAGGACAATTTTTCTTTTTTCCGAGCAGAGACTTCAGTAAGTGGGTGGGTAGGCTCTGAGTAAGGTACACGAACCTGTCGGGATTGGTGAGAGGACCGTTCTGACCCATCTGATTTGCAGACCACCCAGTGCTGCTCGACTACCTTGATGAGGTTGTCCATGGAGGTTACCTCCTGTTTGCGGACTTGCTGGGTGAGTTGGTCGGGGAGAGCATTAATAAAGGTTTTGCAAGCAAGGAGCTTGGCCATACGTTGGGCACTATTTACATCTGGCTTTAGCCATCAACCCAGTTTACCCCATACCTCGAAGGCTTGGGCTCGTATAGATTGCTCAGGATCAAACCTCCACTCTCACCATTCTCTTGCCTGCTGTGCCGCTGATACACCATAGTGTTTGTATACCTCCGCTTTTAATAAATCATAGTTAGCGGCCTGCTCCTCATTAAGGTCATAATAAGTTTACTCTGAAAAGGCCAAATTTACGTAGCTAATTAACCCAACATGTAAGTTGTCTCAACTATATTTATGTATTTACAGTATGTTTTATAATCACACTGATCTTCAAAGGTTTAATGATCATCAATGATATATTTCCACCAGTGCTTCTCCCTTGCTTTGGGTTCATGTTCTTGTTTTATGTATTTCTTGTTCACTTTTGAATCATTTTATGCACTATGCCTTGGTGATGTTCCATGCTTTCTGAGGGTCGTCCACTAAAAGGTGGGGGCAACCTGCCAGTAAGCACCAGGAACTGCCTTTCACCCTCTAAATCTAGAGTGTCTCTCATAGTTCCTGGCAGTTCATAGTGAATGAGCGCTGTATCCATAATACCATCATCAAAAGCATAGCAGCAATCTGGAGTGCAGGAATAGCTTCTTTTTCTTGCCCCCTTACACAGCTTGCTTTTTCTTTGGTGCCATTGCAAACCAACAGTTCCAAAGAGAATGCATTGCACAAGTCACTCGATACAGGCAACTCAAGGTAGGCAGAATGTGGAAGAAAAAATAGACTTAGGGGTCACATAGTCATTTAGGATAAAGTGTTTTGATATGCTTTCCACATTAAAATATAGGACCCATCTTAGTATAAAGGGGTTAGTAAATGTCAGAAACCTGCTCAGGCATATCAGGAAAGCAGATAAAGGCCAAGTGAACAACAAAGACAAGAATGTACAAGGAGCAGGTTGATGTAATACACCAACTGTATGATTAAGAGATCAGCAGCTATCCTGTAAACAATAAAACTGGACAGTTGTCACACACATAGGATTTCAAGATTAATATCTAAACTAAGAGATTTTGAAGAACAAGGATATGTAAAATGAATTTTATTTAAGCTGTTGTGCTCCACACTAAACACCTCAAGTCTTTTAACCAACAGCATGAAATGTATGCATTAATTGACACTGTATGTAAATTCAATAGTTTATAAAATTAACCTCTATATTTTATTTGTGGAACCATTCTCATTGTGTTGTAACAAACTGCTGTAAAGAATGCTCCATCCTCAGCTTGGTGCTGCAATTATAATAAATGACACAGATCTTCTGCCTGATCACTGACTCAAAAAAGTTTTATCAGACTTGCCTTGTTAGAGGATAAGTTTCTTTCTTTAATTAAGATGTTGATTTCTACCACAAGAAAGTAAGATTTTATATGGAGTGATTTTCATAATTGCATAGAACAAGAAATGGTTCTGCTTGATTATGTATCTCTCTATTATATTAAAAATGTTTTCCATCGAGTCCGCGTTATTCAGCCTTGACCACTCCCCCCCACACTGCTTGCCTAATCATTACTCCTACTCTGCACATCCTCTCTCCGTAGCACCACGTGACACTCTCAGTGCTAACTCGGTTATAATGGCAAGGCAGAAAAGCAAATTATCTATTCAAGAATGTTGAATTTTAGATTGTGATAGAAAAAGAGTAGCAAGAGGTGATAATGAACTTCGAAAAAAAGAAAATGAACAAAGAAGAGCTGCATATAATAAAAATCAAGAACAAAGAGAATTGTCCAATAAGCAAAAAAGATAAAAATATCCCAAACAATATGCGAACAGAAATGCAAAAAAGCAATGTTTATAGAATGTAAGTTAGAGAATAAAGTAATTTATAATATTGTTTTTGATGAAGCATTAATGTAATTGAATTTTCTCTTGGGTGTGTTTATATCCACAATATATCTGTTTTGTCTTTGTTGGTTTAAACTTAATTGTGAATTTTGTGTTGGTTCAGGAAAAATTTGATTTGATATAATAAGGGCAATTTTCTCCTTATTAAAATATCCAAATTTTATCTCCACCACTGGTATGGCAGAGGAACCATCTGGCTAGTTGAAAAAGATGGGTTTAGTAAAGTAGTTTCGGTATAAGACCATGGATATAATCAGATGTTAGCAGATTAATATTTTCATAAAAATATGTGTGGTATTAGATTTGGGGCCCTGTTTAAGAGTTGTATTGGCAATATAGACCATCTCTTTCCTGTTATTGGTTAAATATTGGTGCCAACATTCTTTATGTGCAACATGAATTGTAAACAGATTTGTTGTTCAGTTGGTATGGAGAGGTCTGTTGGGGACTTGGATTCCTGGCTTTTAAAGATGCTGTAGTAGTTGTGTGTCAACAAGTTATTACTTCTAAAATGAAAAACACTTTGATGAGGAGAAAATCTTTTCGTTCTTGCTCCTGTGAACATTTTTCAAATGGATTATATTACACTTGCTTAATGTGAGGGGGGAAATTAGATGTGTTGGTAACTGTGGACAAGGCTTCCTAGATCAATGGAAGTTATTCCCCACTCAGAATACAACTAACATTATAGCTGGGGATATTATTCCAAGATGAAACATACTGAAATTACTTGATTCTGACTAGGGAAACACCCTTTACTGATATATTGGCAATGGAAGTATACAAAGTGTTACGGTATGAGGTTGTTTCGTTGCCCTCTTCACCTACAATCTTCTTGCTTAGTCAAGAGAATTAACAGAATTAAAGACAGACTAAGTACTATGTACAAGTGTTTAAGTGGACAAATACTGTATATTGACACTTGTTTTAACTGGAGTGAACTTAAACAAATGACAGGAATCAGTCAACATGAAATTCTAACAAGACACTCAGTGGCTAAATCCAGTAGTTAAAGACTTACAAATGGCTAATATTCACTTATTGTCTCATTTAATACTACAGATATTGTGTGTAACTGACAAAAACTGTTTATCATTTTTTCGCTCAGGTTGAAAATGTCCAGACTCCATCACAAGGATGTATGCACTTATATGAGGCGGGGGAGGTTAAAGCTAGTAAGTGGTACCTAGGAAACTAATTGGAATGTGACATTTTACGTGATATTGTTTACAGACTCAACCATCAGTGTTTAAGATACATCTTTCTGGATTCATAATTTCCATTTCCAACCTTCTCAACAATCAGTCAATGATCAGGACAAGAAGCAAACAGCATCAACATGGATTGACCTGGTACATTAGGACAAGAAGAAGCTGACTTCTTTTGTTACTCAGCTGACCAATACAGTCCCAAAAAGGTGGCCTAGAAGTAGATGGAAGATGGTTTTATTTTTCATTACCTTAGTTCTGGTTGAGGGTCACTGTTATTACATACCATATCTTCTTATATAATACACTATCGTGGCTGTTCGTTTGTCTGTCCAGGATTTTAAATCACCTGTAGCTCGCAAACTGTTTGAACTATTGACCTGAAATTTGGTACACATATACTATGTGACCTCTGCTGTCCGCTTTCGGGGTGATGATTGACCTCCAAGGTTATCCCTCTTTTTATTTTTATTTTATTTTATTGTAGAATCAACTCTCAGCAGTGGCCGTTCATGCATACGAGCGCGGTTCTCATCCCTACCACCTTTGCTGTCACTTCCCCTACTGCAAAGGACACATGATGCTTCAGCAGGGCTTGAATCACAGCGTTTGCGTGACTTTTATTTTGACAAGTTATTGGGCGTCTTTAGTTTGCATAATTTAACTGTGCAGTTTTGCCGGGAATAGGAAAGGAACATGGCGACATATGGGGTTAACTAACAAGCACTTTGCTGAAAAGTGAACAAGGTTTTAATTTTTCTGGGTTATATGTAAAACAAAGGTTACAAATGTTTATGTTAAGTTATTTACATGCTTTTTATTTTGTACTTTGCCTTTTATAGCTCTTACGGTGTGTTTATGAAACAAGGTCACAAAATAAATAAAGGAAACGGTAATAAACATTCATAAACCATCAGTCTGAGAGTTGACTATCATTCAGCCGGGGTCGCTACACCTACCTCTTCATATCTTAAATCATTCTTGAGGCATATTGAAGACTTAAGTGCCAACTTAAGTGAAAAATTAAAGAAAACTTACTAAGTAATTGCAACACAAACACTGACTTAATCAGTTTTAATGTGAAAAGATACTGATGAAAGAAGAGAAGAAGCAGGCCGCTAGGGTGGAGAAAAGAAGAGCTGCTCAGGAAGTAGCAAGTGCATCAACCTCAGAGCAAATGAATGCTAAACATACAGAGACAGAGGATTAAAACTAGGAATGCTCAAGTCAAGTGTATTCACTGCACGTTATTGTGCAGTGCACTGTTACTGGTTTAATAATAACTTCTCAGACCCGACCAAACTGTTTTAGTACTACATACATTAAAACATTCTCTACAGGTTCAGCAGCCCAAGCATGTAAATGTTTTGTTTGGTTTATCAGAAAGTTTGAGGGTTTCTGTTCAGTATATCCCTGTAACAGATCATGGACTGAACGCTGCAATGTCCAGCTGAGGCAAGTGTGAACAGCTACTGGCCCACTTGCTGGGTCCAGTCTCGCTGGTGTAATTAAATGAAGGTAGTATGATCCAATGAGAAGGACAGGGTAAACTGCCTCTAAGTGCTGTAAGCGAAGGCCTTTAAGATGATGGTACTTTTTTGAGAGTATTGACTAGATGAGTGTAGTTGGCTAAGCCTAGCTGTTTGGCTGTAAATTTGGTATTTCAATTTGGCATTTCTTATCCAGGTGGGTTACTGGTGAATTGGCAAATAAAACTGCTGCCATGTAAAGCACCTGTAATTCTTTCCAGACCATACATAGTGGAAAGTCTTCAGGTTGTCCTTCCAGTTTCAGCCTTTGGACTGCACTGTGAAGTAGAATGATCCTCTCTGACCTGCCAAAAAGAATGGCATATGCTTCCATGGACTATCTCTGTTCTTTAGAATGACCTTACTATTTTTTAGCAGCACTTTCCATTTTTTGGGAGGCTTGTAATTGAAGAGTACCTCCTGTGTAGTATTAAGAAGGCAGGAGTTATCTGATACTGCTTCAACAGGGGGGTCTTTCGTTTTGTCCATCACAATCTCATTTATGTCATGCAAAATCAATAAATGGCAGCAGTTACAAAACATCTTAAGGTCTCACTCAGAGGCTTGATGACTTCTTCCAAACCACCACCAATGTTTGTTAATGTTTGTATCTAACTCTGCCTCTGCTCCTTTATGACTTGTTTAAAATTACTGCTGTTATTCCAAGAGTGTTTATCGTGATCAGATTAGGGACAGTATGGCATAACTGATGACTTATCTGCATAAATCTGTAATGGACTTCCTGGTATTACCTTCTCAGTGTTCAGAAGAATGGTGGTGGATTTGCTCCCCACCTTACAATCTTATGGGTTTCCCTGATCTTGCTTGAAGTTTTTCTTGTGAGGCTTCTTAAAATCCTATCTGTGTCATCATGAACTTGGATTTCATATTCTTGCCAGTCACAGAAATCAATTGAGTGTTGGGATTCCCACTTTCAAAGGATGGATGAAACAGCGGAAATTGCAACGTAGATTATGTGGAAGTTTGGCTAGTAACCTGGAAACATGAGAACCACACTGTAGTTCCACATCACCAATTCTTCCCTAATATGCCTACTAGAGAGTGAACTTTAAGTGCAAACAGCGGAATGGTTTAATATCTCCACTAGCTTTGAGCTGACCATCCCTTAACTTGGATATTCTTTGCAGAGCTAGCTGGTGAGGCTGTCCATATTGTTTACTGAGAGCAACCATAGCATTTGTGAAAGGATGTTGTGAATTACTGCATGATTCAGCAAGCAGCATTGCTTCTTCAAACTTCAGATGGTCCATAAGTATCTGAAACATGACTCTCACTGGGGCTTCAACTGGGAGAATACTATGTCAGGAATGGTTGGCATAGAACATCTGTATGTCCATTCATAGCTTAGGAAGACTCCTGATCTGTTTCTTAACCACTGGTACTCAGAGGAGGAATCCAGCTGTGATGGGTCATAACACTTCTTGGAGAATTCAGGTCTGGGGGTGATCCCATGGAGGATTTAAAGTCTTGGCTTCAAGCACTTCATACATGGACTGCTGGCTGTGTCCTTCACCTTTTTCACACTGCTCTAGGCTAACAGTATACAACTGTAGCATAGTGATGCTGAGGCTGTGGGATCAGGAACCTGCCCATGTGCTGCTCCCCAGCTTCTGACTTATAGTATATACAGTATGTAGCATTTTTCTTGGCATGGGGACATGTCTCAGCTCTGGCTTGACTGCAGAATAGAATGAAGACAATGTTGGTTGAGGCAGGGTACACCTGGTGTAACTGATGTAGCCAATACTTCAAGTGCTGAAGTTGCTGTTGAAGTTGCTCTGTTTCTTCTGTATGTTGGCATTTTGCCTTTAATGTTATAGTTTGTAAGTCATCGAATGGGGATTGTTACCCTTTATGCAGACTTTCTCTGTCTTCTGTCAATCTGTCCATCCTTGTGGTCAATATTTCCTGAGCTGTCTACAGCATTGGGTGTTAACTATGTTGACTTAAAGGTGATAAATGGTATTCCTCTAATATAGTATTTCCCTCTTCATTTTCAGCCAACTTCTTCGCACATGAGTGTCATGAGTTGGGTGGTGAAAAGGATTTAGCCTGGTAGAAACCTGTCATGTCATAGCTTTTCAAATTCATTGGAAGTGTTATTGGTCTTATTGGGTGTACACTAGGCATATCTTGCCATTGTTGTGACATTCTCCAGTCTTTGGTAAGTTCCAGTTAAATTCTGGCTCAAAAAGAACAACATCTTAAGGGCCTTCCCTTACAGCACCTAGAGGCAGTTCATCCTGTCCTTCTCATTTAATCAGACTATCCTCAATTTAATCACACCTGGGGAACTATTAAGACTGGGCCCAGCAGATGAGCTAGCAGCTATTTACACTTGCCTCTGTTGGGCATTGCAGGGTGCAGCCCACGATCTGTTGCAAGGATGTACTGAACAGCATTGTTTGTTCACCTCAATTCATAGCTCAGCACTTGTACAAACATGCTGGAAGGCTGTGGCAATTGGATGTGTATCCCTGGACAAGTGAAAGAGATGCAATTCAATCTCATCAACATTAAGCAGACATAGAACTTCTGGGAAGGAACACAGAGAGAGTTAAAGTGGATGGAGTGAAAAGGTATGCAACTCCTCTTCTTAGAATTAGGAACATGCCACAGGCTAAAGTTCCCAAAGAAGCTGTACTTCCTCATTTAAAAAGTAATGAAAGATGGTTTTTAAAGTCACCAGAACAAGCAGCAGCCTATATTGCAGAAATTCAAAGATTGGAGCAGGCTGGCCACACTCTTAGGCCCAAACAAGGTGCAGAAGGAGCCCCAAAAGTTGATACATCCCACATTATGTGGTCAAGCATAATGGGAAAAATAAAGTGGTGTTCAACTGTTCACTCCAATACAGGTGTAACAACCTTAATGAACTGCTATTTCCGGGACCAACACTAGGACCCTCACTGCTTACTGTACTGCTTTGATTCAGAGAGCACACTATTGCCTTTAGTAATGATATCAGTGGAATGTTTCATGAAATTAAGCTACTCCCAGATGATCAACCATTTGTTATCTTTGGAGAGAACTGAAGAAAGATTAATTGCCCAGAGTGTAGAAATGGCAAGTCCTTCCATTTGGAACTACTAGCAGTCCTTGCTGTCCAGTCTTTGCTCTTCAGAAGTGTACCTTTGATAATACCAACCCTTCTGATGATGACCACCAGTCTGTTTTACGTTCATTTTATGTGGACAATTATCTGCAGAGCCGGAACCTCTGAAGGTGTTTCCAAAGCCCTTGTTGACAAGCTGCAAAATCTTTTAGCTGAAGGAGGGTTTGAGTTAAGACAGTGTGTGAGCATTGTGTATTCAGTCATTCTGAGGTCAGGTCAGAAAATGGAGAGTGGTGGTCATACAGGCAGCCCAGAAGCTCTGCTAAGTCTACAGTGGAACTGTGAGTTTGATACTTTGACCTACAAGAGTCACTGTGTGGAATGTCCTGAAGATACATTGCATAGCATCTAAAGGACTTTTGCTAGTCAGTTCGACTCAGACAAAGATGCGCCAACTAGCCTGAGGGAAATTTCTTATCTGATGCCAAATGTGCGTACAGGTCTGAAGCTTACCTTCAAACAGAAGATCTACATTGAGGAATAGATATATTCTGTCTCACTGCCAGGTCACGGGTTGCACCAAGAAAGCAGCAGTCAATTCCCCATTTAGAACTATGTGCAGCACTGACAGGAGCTCAAGTAGCCAGGTTGTTAGAATATGAACTGTCACTCCCCATTCATCAGTTTATATTATGGATAGGCTCTATCACTGCATTTACCTGGCTACAGTCTGAATCATGCCACTTTAAGGTGTTTGTAGGCCCCCAAATGACAGAAATTCAAGACCTCACTGATTGTCATTCTTGGCATTATGTTGACTCAGCTAGCAATCTAGCTGATGATATTACAAGAGGGAAGGCTCTATATGACCTTGGACCACACAGTTGTTGGCACAACGGACCTGCACTCATTGAATGTGATGAGAAGAGAAAAATCAAGTTTCAGCGGTCTAATTATTCTTACTCCTAATTTGTCTTTTGTGAATGTAACCCAATTTAAGAAATTTGAGGAATTCTTGGATGCAAATGTTTGCGTCCTTCAAAAAGATGATTGTGGAGACACATCAACCAGTGATTACCAAATAGCTAAGAATTTTATCCTGCAACAATCCCAACAAGAGTGCTTCCCAAGTGAATTCTCTAGGGTGATATCTGGTAAAACCATACCTAACTTCAGCCGACTCATTAGCCTGGCTCCAGAATTAGACAATGTAACAAGGTTGGTCCATGTGGATGAATGGCTACAACATAGTACCCACCTTGGTTCTGACATCATTCATCCAATCGTCCTGGACCCACGACCCACAGCACCCAGTCACCAAACAGATTATGCAAAATTTTGACACCAGCTTAAAGCATCCTGGGCTTGAGCGACTGAGGTATCAGAGCCAATGTACAGAATGCCAAAGGTGGAGGAGGAACCTAAAGGTTCCCAAAATGGCTGACCTTCCTTCTTCTAGATTGTGTCTGTTTAAACCTGCCTTTTATTTGACTGGTATGGATTGTTTTGGTTCATACATTACTAAGGTGGGTCAAAGAAATGAAAACAGATGGGGCATTTTTTTTAAATGCATACCAACCTGTGCAATATACTTAGATATTCTTGTTAGTCTTAATGAAGATTCATTCCTAATGGCTCTTAAGCGATTCACTGCCCAGAGAGGGAAACCTTTTGAGATCTTGTCCGATTGAGTAACTAATTTCAGGGCTCGTGAGAGAGAGCTCAGAGAGACTTTTGCTGTTCTTTCATCGGATTTGCAAAGGCATTTAGCAATTCAGCAAACTGAATTCCATTTCAACCTCCCTAATGCACTGCATTTTGGTGGTTGGGAACGGGAGATCCACTCTCTTAAACAGGCCCTGCAGTTCACCCTGGGAACTCAGTCAGTGAGTAAAGAGGTCCTATACACAGTCTTTGTAGAGTTGAAGGACTTCTCAACTCTAAGTAACTGGGCTATGTCTCGTTGGACATTGCAGACCCAGATCCCTTAACTACAAACTCATTCCTGATGGGGCCGTCAGATTCATCAGTGCCTCAGGTGGTCTATCCTGAATATGAACTGCTTTGCTGACATTAATGGTGCCACAGTCAGCTTTTGGCAGATCATTTCTGGAAGCACTTCATTAAGTTCTATCGGTCTGGCCTTCAACCTTGTCAGAAATGGCAGACAGAGGCACCAGACATTTAGGTCAGAGCCACTGTTTTGATTGTTGAGTACCAGATGCCTGTGTGGCCAGTGGGACATGTTTTCCAAAAGATTCCAGGTTCTGACAAAAGGGTGTGAATGGTAAAAGTAGATGTTGCTGGCAAGCACTACCTGTACCCTGTGTCATACAATTGTTCAGCTATCAACTAGATTAGAGGTTTTTATTTTTCTTGTTTTTTTTTCAGTTTAGCATATTTAATTTTGAAATATGGGGGTGGCTGTTAAGAAGGGTGCCATTCAGATTCAATATAAAAAAGGATGTGCAGCATCACTCACCCTCAACAAGACAGGATGCTGTTTCGCAATACAGTGACCTGAACATTAATGTGTTTAGGGTTTATACCCTTTGCAGTGTGTGTAAATATAAAAGAAAATCACACACATGCTTAATGTAACATGCATGTAAAGGTGAAAGTGATTCCTTTGGCTAGTTTCATACAGCGTGGACATGGTGGAAAACAAATAAACTGGTTATCCTGAAAGACTTCTTTTGTCTTCTTGTCTCTGACCGGGCATCTGCAGTGGGTCCAACTTGCTGATTCAACAGTGTATGATTGTGAAGGCTGGCACTGAGCAATACCTTCATTATAGTTTTTAAATTCAACTGAACATTACACTCTAATTATTATATTGCACTTATAGGGCACCTTCTGCTATGTTTATTAAAATAATTCATTATGTAACTGACCTCGATCATTTAAAGTTTGAATTATTGGACTATCTTGTGTGAACTTGACAAAAAAACCCAGAGACTACAGTGGTTTGATCAGATACAAGCTAATTGCTGATTGTAACTTTGTATGATACTTTGTAGACACCTCAACCTGGTTCAAATTAGATCTAAACTAAATAGGAAGTGTTAACCTCATTTCCTAATTAAAAACAGGAAGAAATATTATAAATCTACAGTATTTAATCCTGTACCTTTTGGCACCGTACTAATGGTTACTGATAATACCGGTGTGTTTTTATCCTGTATTGCAACTTTCCAGGCTACTACTGCAATTGTTTTTCTTCAAAGATACAAAAAAATATTGTTTCTCTCCTGAACCTTATCCTTATCAATTCAACATGACAATCTTGTACTCTACCTTTTTTATCATGTTGTATAATTTGCAGGCCAGATACTTAAGACTTTCTATTTCTCTGAATGCTACTCATTCTATCAAGCATTTTTTATCAGTATGTGAATATACACAGGAATTCTTGCTAATCTATTGAAAGTCTACCACAAATTGTCTATTTGATTTTGTAAAATACATTATATTAAATTACAAATGGTAGGTGTAGTGTGATGCAAACTGTAATCAATAATTAGTACATCACTGTGATCTATGCGTAACTAATTATGCATAAATGTATATGATTTTTTTGCTCTGTTTCTGTATTTTACATATGGATTTAGCTTGCACTAACACATACACTAAAGGCTTTATGTTGTAATATGGTATATAAGTTGCAAAACAAGGTATTTTGAAATTTAAACACAGGGAGAAAGAGAATAGAAAATAAGACTAAAACTGATGGACAGGCATAGTTTGTCAGAATTTTAGGTTACAGAAGAAGAGACAAACATAGGCAGCATATATGGAATTGATTTTGTCTATTGGGCAGATGTGTCAAATGATATTTGAATAAGAAGACAAAAATGGGTCAGCAACCACAGCCTGCTGTCTATTTATCACAATGCTTCCTTGCTGTCAGTGCTGTCTTTTTCATTGTCATCAACCCATCCATCCCCTGAATGGCTTTTCTCTAAATTAAGCTACCTACTGTAAATATGACTGACGAGCCAAGACCTTATTGGCAGACAAGAAACTCACTGTTGTTTCTATTGAAAAAGTTAAACGCTACTTTTTTCTGTAATGTTTGAATGTTTTGTCCTTTATCACATGTTTTGGGGTGTGTGTGGGTGTTTTTAAGTTAGCAGTAGACCATGTGATTAAATAACCTATTTTTGAGAGACTGTATGCCACCTGCAAAATACAGAAGAGACTGTGGTAAAGTTGAATGCCCTGTTTTCAATTCTGAAGTACATTATTTAAAGTAAATAAGCTCATGATAACCTAGGGCCGTAAAATTTAGATAAGATGACAATCTGTTTTATACTTACAAAATGTTATACAGATTGTTTTGTTTATCATTTTATTATTTACCATTATTAGCTTAAGATATAAAAACTTATCTGAATATCATTGAACTATTTTGGTGGGTTGCAGAGCTCCCTGACTACCTTGTTAAATAAAAAATGTGGTCTAATTGGATCGGATCTTTTCACTAGTAAAACGTATCATGGCTTTGTGTGTGTGTATGGGGGGGGGGTATGGGGGGGGATGCGGTGTTGCAAATTAGTTAGGTATGTAATTAAAGTTTTCACTGTACTGTGTACACATGACAATATATTAAACATTAAATTAAAAAAAAAATCTAATTTACTTAAGTAAGACGATTTCTGAAGAACGGAATCATTATATTAGATATAAGCAAGCAACACCAATACTTTCAAACAGCAATAAACTCATTAATCTTGTAAAGACCTAACACTAAAGCATTTCTTCCTTCCAGCTCTAAGTTCAATATGTACTAGCAGTATGCTCTTTTTGTAACCCTTACAATGGTTAAATTGCAGCCTTTAAGTCTTAATATAAACCTAAAAGCCAAGCTCCAGGTCTGTTCTAAACTATCTGTCTTTTACCTGTCTATAGTCTGCTTCTGGGGCTTCTTGCAGCCAACTGACAGAAAGGAATGCTAAATATAAGAACTAAGATAGAGTGTGATTCATCTTACCTCCTTAATATAGGAATAAGTAATTTGGTCTGCTTATTTATTTATTTATTTATTTATTTATTTATTTATTTTGAGACTTCAGTTACAACCCCAGGTCAGAAACTACACATGTGAATTTGTGAATTAGAATGTTAAAGGCCTGAATCATAAATTAAAAAGAAAGAAAGTATTTTCTCACCTAACAAGTCTAAATGCTAAAATAGTATTTTTACAGGAGACCCACTTATTAAGCAAGGATCAGTTCTGGCTGCAAAAAGACTGGACTGGCCAAATGTTCCATTCCAGCTTTACAAAGAAAACTAGAGGTGTGAGAATTCTTATACATAGAACAGTAGTCATTTGTAGTATCAGATGTTGTATTTGATCCTGAAGGGAGATACATGATTGTTATGGGTAATTTATTTAATTGTAAAGTGACTTTGATAAATGTTTATGCACCCAATGAGGATGATAGGGAATTTATCCAAAATGTATTTGCATCCATTCCCAATGTGAACACTCATAAAATTATAATGGCTGGGGATTTTAATTGTGTTTTAAATCCAGACCTAGATCGGTCTCCTGTCACGGGGTGATGACATCTAACACTGCAAAGACAATTACACAGTTTGTAACTGACCACAACTTATCAGACCCCTGGAGATTCTTAAACCCAAATTCAAGAAAATATTCCTTCTACTCACCAGTGCATCATTGCTACTCAATAATTGATTATTTTTTTGTAGATAACCATTTCTTGCCCACGATTAAATCCTGTAAGCTATTGTTATCTCCGACCATGCACCTCTGATCTTGGAGATAAAACCAATAGGCCCCACATACTCATCTCACAGATAGAGTCTTAACCCACTTTTATTAGCAGATGAGAACTTTACAGAATGTATATCAAAACAAATCATTTTTTTTCTAGAGACAAATATATACTCAGCAGTATCTGCAGGAATACTCTGGGAATCCCTGAAGGCCTTCTTAAGAGGACAGATTATCTCATATCTTTCCCACAGAAATAAATTGGAAACCAAGCAGGTGTCAAAGCTAACCAACGAAATTACTAGAATAGATCAAGAACATGCCAGGTGTCCAAGTGAGGATCTTCATAGGAAAATGCAGGCTCTGCATTCAGAACTCAACTTCTTAACAACTAAAGAAACTGAACAACTCATTTTTAAATGAAGACATCATTACTATGAACATGGAGAGAAAGCTAATAAGCTTTTAGCTCAACAAATCCACAAGCAAGAATTTCACAATGCAATCCCAGCAATTACCGACACAAACGGAGACATAATTATTGACCATAAAAATATAATGCACACATTTAGAGACTACTATAAATCCTTATATTCTACTGAGTTTAAGGAAAACAAGACACAATCTAATGCATTTCTGGATGCATTAGAGATACCACAAATAGATACTCTTAGTGCAGAGGAACTGGATAAACCGTTGGCACTATCAGAATTATTAGATGCAATAAAGTCACTTCAGAGTGGGAAAGCAGTAGGCTCCGATGGCTACCCTGACGAATTTTATAAGAAGTTCTCCACTCAGCTAGCTCCCCTCCTATTAGCAACATTCACAGAAGCTAGAGACAATAAAATTCTACCTCAAACTTTTCGTCAAGCATTAATCACCGTCTTTCCTAAACAAAATAAGGACGTATTACAATGTGCATCATACAGACCAATTTCACTTCTGAATAATGATGTTAAGATACTCTCCAAAGTCCTAGCTAGAAGGATGGAGAAAGTGCTGCCTTCAGTAATATCATAAGATCAAACTGGATTTATTAAAGGCTGACATTTAGCGGCTAATCTTCGATGCCTGTTTAATGTAATATACTCACCCGCAAAGTCAAACATCCCAGAGATTTTATTATCATTGGATGCAGAAAAAGCATTTGATATGATTGAATGGAACTACCTTTTCACTACATTGGAGAAATTTGGGTTTGGCCCGAACATTTGTGCATGGATCAAACTACTGTATACCAATCCAGAAGCTTCAGTTTGTATTAACAACATTAATTCAGACTACTTTAAACTAGAATGTGGTACCAGACAAGGATGCCCCTTGTCACCACTACTTTTTGCATTTGCCATTGAGCCACTGGCAGTTCAATGTCAAAATGCTTATGAAATAAAGGGGATTATCAGAGAAGTTTGACTAAAAGCGTGCTCTTTCCAGTGAATTCTTAAGCACACAATATTAGATTGAACATCTTCCCTTTTATCATCGCAGATCAGTTTAAATATCTAAGGGTAAACATCACAAGTAAACATAAAGCTCTTTATTAACAAAATTTCGCTGTCTGTATGGAAAAAATCAAGCAAGACTTGCATAGATGGTCAACCCTTCATCTCACTTTAGCTGGATGAATTAACATTGTTAAGATGAATATCCTCCCTAAGCTTCTCTTTTTATTTCAAAATATTCCAATATACATCAATAAATCGTTCTTTAAGAAATTAGATTCAACCATAACCACATTTATTTGGAATTCAAAACATCCACGTATCCAAAGAGCGAACCTACAAAGGTCAAAGGCAAAAGGTGGCATGGCTCTACCTAACTTTCAATTGTATTACTGGGCAGCAAACATACAACATATAAAAACCTGGACATTAACACAAATAGATGAACATATACAGCCTTGGTCTGAAATAGAAATAAAATCCTGCAGTTCCTCTTTATATTCCTTGCTTTGTACCCCAATAAATGTAAATTATCGCCAATATACTAATAACCCAATAGTGCTTCACTCATTCAGAATATAGAACCAATGTAGGAAGCATTTTAAGATAGAGAATCTTTTATCAATAGCACCTCTGCACGAGAACCACCTTTTTCAACCCTCGCAAACATATAGTTTTTAATGTCTGGAAAACATTTGGAATTAAATCACTTAGAGATCTGTACATAGACAACATCTTTGCATCCTAAGAACAATTACATTCTAAATTTAACTTTCCAGCAACACATTTGTTTCACTATCTTCAAATCAGAAACTTAGTTAAACAGAACCTGCCCAATTTTCCTCACCTCCCACCTCCCTCTATGCTGGAAAATATATTGATCAGTTTCAAGGACTTAGACAGCATCTCTGCAGTATATAAAACCATTTTACAGTCCCTCCTTTTCAAAGATCCAAGAGGACAATGGGAACAGGATCTCTCCCTCAACATATCAGAAAAGGAGTGGAAGGTAGAAATACAGAGAATTCACTCAAGCTCCATATTAGCAAAGCATACAATTATTCAACTCAAAATTATTTATCGAGCACATCTGTCTCGCTTAAAATTGTCCAAAATGTTTCCAGGGCTAGATCCAATCTGCAAATGCTGCAATCAAGGTCTAGCCTCACTGGGTCACATGTTTTGGGCCTGCACCAAATTAACATCATTCTGGACCAAAATTTTTAAATGCCTTTCAGACATCCTTGGTGTAACAATCCCTCCTAACCCATTAACAGTTGTATTTGGTGTACTTCCAGATGGGCTTAAAGTGGAGAAGGACAAACAAACTGTAGATGGCTTTACTACACTAATGGCACGCAGACTTATTTTGCTCAACTGGAAGAATCCTAACTCTCCTCTTTTAAGTCAGTGGGTAATTGATGTTATATATTATTTGAAATTGGAAAAAATAAAATTCTCACTTAGAGGATCTTTGCAGAAATTTTTCAAAACCTGGCAGGATCTAATCAATAACATTTTAGAATAAGCTTTTAAAGCACTGAGGAAGCAGATTCTCTCCCTATTCTCTTTTTTTTTCTTTTTCTTCTCCATTTATTTATATTCACTTATTAATTTATCTATTTACTTATTTTTACTAGGTTTAAGTTTTATTCTGCTGCCCATGCTCTCTTTTTCGGGGTGGGGGGTGATTTGTTTTCAATCCTATTCTTGTAAAATTGATCTATTTGTATAGAATGTTGTGTGATTTCAATAAAATCAATAATAAAAAAAAGAAACTGCAAATGTATAATTTTCTTTGTGGAATTGGTACAGGGGCCCCACCAACATTTTCCAGCTCAAAAAACCAAAACAAAACATTATATGTTATAGGTTTTGGAGTGCTGAATCCATTTCTGAAATTGGAATTTCTCCAAAACAAGCCCTTTGCGCAGAGATATTAGATTCAGTTAAAAATGCTGTTTTGAAAATTTTTTTTTTTTTTTTTAAAAAGTTACGTTTGTTTTATAGCATAAGTATTTTTAATGTTCTCAATGTCCTAGCTGGTTAGTTTGCGGCACAACTATGGTATTTCACATCTGGGCTGAACCCAGGATAACCAATGTCTGCTGACTGTAGTGCAATGTGGCATATTGAATTTGGGCCGAGGTAGTTTTTAAACAGTGAGTTTAACATGCCGCATTTGAGCCAAGTCTCCATTATAAGCACACTGACAGAATTACTAAATCAGCATTTTGCATTAATATTAGAGTTAACACTATGGCCATTTCTAACAGAAGGCAGTTGTTGCTTATTCTTGATTATTTAAGTTTCATTGATCGTTATGATTGTTTTCAAAATTAATTTATTTTACATGTTTCCTTCACCTTCCTTCTTTCCTATATGTTAAACGAGATGCAGCACCTGGAAATTGCACTGGTAAGTAATTACCAAAAAAAAAAAAACAAAAGTACCCCCAGGATTCAAATTTTGGGTCAGGACATAGTCTATGGTCTTCACCTGATCAAGAAAGAGAGGTGTGCACATTTTGACAAATTTTGATTTAAACATATGTATAGAAGACAAGGGTTGGTTGGTATCCTGGCTGGGATGCCTTGGTAACTGAAGGGTGGAAGCAGACTGCCACCTAGGGCCATGCGCTCCCCTAGTCCGACAGGTGGCAGCATCTCTGTGGTGGGTCACCCATATACACACCCACAGCACTTCATGGGAATTAGAGTTCCAATGGACAGCCCTGATGGGTCTTGTGGGAGCTGCCAGAGGGGAAGGTTTAGATATGGGTGACAAAAAATTCGGAGTGGTAATTACAGGCCAGGTCAAGTCAATCCATTTGGGATGCCATTTATGTAATGGGTGCACGCTCTGGGTACCGAGGGAGACCCTGTTATAAGGATATCACTGCCCAGTGGAATTTAGTGTCCCTTTAGATTTGTTGAACACAAGGAGATCTGTGACAAATTTGTGTGCCAAATCAGAAATGACACTGAATTCCATGCGGTACAGATATCTTCATAACACCTCTTCCCCCACCTAGGACTCTAGATGGGCTTCGACTGACACTACATAATTGTTAACCAAACATTTCAAAATGTAAATTATTACCAAATAGCTATAGGTGATAAGATAGCAGACATGTGACTTGAGATAACCTAAACTGAGGTTATGTTCATATGTTGGCTATGGCGATATATTGTACATAACATCATCATAAAGTTAAATGATAGCTCACCTGACACGTCTGCTGTTATAACATTGTAGCACATCAGTGTGTACCCTCAGCAGAGCTTCCTTTTTTTGTACACTCACCTATTTCAAACATGCCAAGCGTAGTAGCACATACTTTTCAAATTTTCTTCCAGTTGTTCGATAACAGGCGTTTAACTGACAGAGCTGGGTTTGGTATATAAACCAAGTAGATATGGAAAGTGCAGTAGTGGGCAAACATTATGGTTGTCGACCCTCCCTAATATTTTCCCGGTAAAAATGTTTCTGTCCAATGAAAGAATTCAACGACACGCCCAAATGTTTATTAAAATGTTTACTGAAAATTGAAACAAAGTAAGGAAATATCCCTTGATTCGGAACAAAGCATATCATTTCAAAGCATATCATTCATATCATACACTGTTTTTTTTTAACCCCAGAACATGGTGGTGGTCTTTGATGAACATGGGGAGAGGTCCAACAGGACATCGCTCAAATGGAGAAATGTTCTAGTGGAAGTGCAGTGTTAGCAGATATCTGTTGGTCATTTCATCGCAAAACATCTTAGGATTGTAAGAGGAAAAAAACTATGAAGAGACTACTTTTTGCAGGCAATAACTATATTTAAAACAATTATATGTGTTATTTATTTTTTTTAAGTCTAAATAATTACTTCTAAATATATATTAACTTTTTTCCTTTTATTTTAAACCTTACATCCCTCAAAAACTGGATGTGACAAAGCAATTCTGTGAACAAATTTGATTTCAGTGCCCTCAATTCTTGAACAAACATTTAACACTTTTGACGGAAAATATATTTTTTGTATTCAGTAAGGTTTTTTGTGCATTTTAAATATGAGACATTTGAATGAGGGTGGGAATTTATATGAGTTTGAGTCGCGTGTGCACTAACCACGTTTGCCTTGGATAAACGTATTTCATTTTTTAACTTGATTGGGTATGTTTGTCCGTGTGTGTGTGTAAAACACGATAGTGTTTCCAATCCGGACTTATTTATTGGAAGGACCCTTTTCCCGGAAGTGCTGCTGTCATTGGGAGCTTCTTTCATTTTCTCCGTGCCCTTGCAGTTGCTATTAGACCAGGAATAGAACGACCACTTAACAATGAAGTGAAGGGGTTTCCATAGAAGTATCTCTTACTTATGTTTTTGGCCTGACGCGAGTGCTAGGGCTTCGGAATGTTGCGGACGCGAGGAATCGTATGGTAAGTTTGCTGGTTTGATGGCAAGTGGCTGGCAGAGAGACATTATCAGTATTGAGTAAAATATGGATTTTTTTTTTTGTGTTCTCAAGTTCATGTAATACGGGCGTAATGCGAGTCAAAAATGTAAGGGTGTTACAATACCGAAGGGAGAAAGCGGCATTGTAGCTGAACTTTAAAATTCAAACGATAGTTAAAATACATAAGGCAGGTTCATGGCTGATTTCGTGCCAGGTACTGGTAATTGATTTGGGCTTATAGAAGGTTGCAAACAAACACTGCTCGCAAGAGATTTGGTGTCTTGGGTATCCTCTGCAGGTCTTGCCAATTTTTCATGGCTGGGTTTGTTGAAGTGTAAGTCACCAGGTTTTCAGAGGGCAACAAAATCGAGTGCTGATACAGTATGGGCATTTTAGATTAGATTAGATAAGCTTTATTAATCACATGGGGAAATTCAAACAGTTGCATATATTATTCGTCAGGCTCGGTGAGACTAGTCACTCATTTAGCATACTGTTAATTCAGTCACTTTTCTTTAGCAATATTTCCTTTGGATAAAACAACATTCTGAAATCTGCTGAATTTAATTAAGGGTCATGGCTGACTGTATCCTATCCAGGTAGCATCAGGTGCATGGCGGGAATCAAATTTGTATGGGCTGCCAGTCCATCACTGGGCCCATTTGTACTCACGCCCCAGATTCACATTTAAAGGAGCTGTTACAGCATTACCAGTGAATGTACAGTGCTTGGCTTTGGAGATGTGCAGAAAAACACTACTCGGATATTAGAAAAATATTCAACCTCCAAACAGGTGATGGTCTCCTTTACTGGTCCTTCAGCCCCATCACCAAAGTATTGTCTCCGCTCAATTAAACTCAAACTGTTCCTTCTTTTTATAGCATTATTTGTGTCTTTATGACAGAGTTAATTATCAGGTTCATAATTACAATTACTGTGTTGTGATTTCTGTCAACGTGCCTGGAAATATTTGTGCATTTACATGTGATATCTATTATAGTGGCAAGAAAAAAATATATGAACCCTTTGGAATGACCTAGTTTTCTGCGTTAACTGGTCATAAATTGTTGGGTGATCTTCACCTAAGTCACTAGTATTTACAAACATAATATCTTTAAGTAAATAACACACAATTATAATCTTTCGTGTTTTTATTGAATACACCCATCAAACACATTGTGCTGTGAAAAAAGTAAGTGAACCTTTGAGTTTAATAATTGGTCAAACCTCATTTTGCAGCAATATCCTCTAAAGAGCACTTCCAGTAGCTGCATATCAGACCTGCACAATGTTCAAGAGGAATTTTGGACCAATCTTGTTATACATAACTGCCTCACCTCAGCGATATTGTTAGGATGCCTGGTGTAAATGGCTGTTTTTGAACCTTGTTTTAATCATTCCACAAAACATTTTTCCAATAGTTTTGTGGAGTATCAAGGCAGTCTTTGGCAAAATTCAGACATACAACCATGTTCTGTGCAATTTTTGTGGGAGGGCAGTGGCTTCCTCTTCCATGCCTGTTAAATATTTAGCATATAGTAGACTCATAAACAGAGATGTTAACCTTTTCCAGTGGTTCCTTCAAGCTTTAGCTGTTACTTTATGTGCCCTTTAAGGAAACAGGACACTCGATTCTAGGTGTCGTAGCCACAGTACTAATTGTCTCAATTTTTATAAAAATATATATATATATATATATATATTTACAATTTTCTCAAACTATGGACTGATGAATATGTAAACTCATTGAAATTATAGATGTTTCTTGGGAATAGCAAAATCAAAATATTTGAGTGTTTCTTGTTTGTGGTCAGAATAGCTCTAAACTCCTCCTCTAATCTTGTTTCATTGGTTGGGCTCCAGGTTTACCAACTCCTGACTCCAATTAAAGTCCTCAGCCTTGGGGTTCATATACATTTTCTAAACTACACTATGCATGTTTGAATGATGCATTCAGTATGTATAAAAGCAATACAATTGTTTGTGCTGTATTAGTTAAAACTGATTCTATTCTGCCATTATTGTAACTTAGGTATTGATTAGAAAATATTATAGAAAAATGTATACATAAATGTGGTCATTTTCACATACTTTTTCTTGTCAATGTAGTTTAATGCACTGATATGTAATAAAACTGGGACCTTGGCTTATCCCTTTACATTTTCCATTTAAATATTTGTCTTGTCTCTTTTATAAGAATATATTCATTTATTATCAGTTTTTATCTTTTATTGAACTTTACTTTAGTATTGATTTTAAGCAGTCTTTGTCAGTTACTGAACAGAAAATGTCCGTGAATAAAATTAAGTAAGCACACATGGTAAGTAAGATAAATTATGTAGTTAGTTTGGGAGAAAATCCACAATTCTTACAAGCAAAATTCATGCCCTGAGAAACAAAAATCTGTTAAAATGCCCCACCACCTTTTAATTACTAGTGGTACTAATAATATCTGTTCCTTGTTTTCCAAATGTTATGTAATGCAACATCAGCTTGGAAAAAAGCATTTGTTGGAATTGTAAGAATGAATCAAGAGCTAGTAGACTTGAGCATACTCTACTGTTTAAATATATTGGTTTTTATAGTTAATGATGCTCATTGGGTTAATTGGCATAATTGAAAAATAAATGTGTTAGCACCTATGATTTATGACCAGTCAACAGCCAAATGTGCAAGGTTTAGGCAGACTTTTATATTACTAAGTTAACCTCATGGACACAGAAAAGCAGAGCACTGTCTTAATAAATAGTAGTCACAAAAGTATGTTTAATTGTGGAATTCAGCATAAGCATTCATTTTTAATCTTCAGTGAAAGCATTCACAATTAGTTATTGCTGAAGTACTGGTTTACATATACATTTAAATTGAATATAATTATCTGCTCCTCTGTTTTACATTTTAATTAAATATTTTTTCATTTTCTAGCGTGGCTTGTACGAGTTTGGCAAAAAGCAACAGAGGTGTTAAAATCAGGATCCCGTTGCAGAAGCTGAACCATCTGTCCCGTGTGTTCCACCACAGGAGTTCCCCAAATGTAAACGAACACAAAGCCGCACAGGTTCTCTATGCATCAGTCAGGCAGTTTACCTCTTTCTCCAGGCATCCATTTCGACCAGTCCGCCCCCTATTGAGTGTGCACAGTCACCAGCCCTTCAGGACATTTTGGGTGGCCAGACTAGCATCTCGATTGCTTCGACTTCGTTATATTTTGTTGGGCTCAGCTGTTGGTGGAGGTTACACAGCTAAAAAGGTATGGTTGACAATTTTTTTTTTTTATTTTTAAAGTATGATAGAATTGCTTTGAATACATTGAAAACAGGATGGCATTTAATGCTTGAAATTAACATGTCTTGAATTGTATTTAAAATCAAGATATTCTATTAATGAAATTATGTACCTTAGAACATTCTTGTGTATCATGATGCATGTTGCATATTGGTTTGACATGAAAGTAATAATTTGTCTGTACTCTGTATATGTGGCATTAATACTGCTTGATATCTTTTGTAATATTCAAAGCTGATATTTGTTTTCAATATAAAGTATTTATTGAACACTATTCAATCATATCCTTAAAGAAAATGTAATTGCATATTAATAGTTCACAGTAGCCTGTAAAATAAAAAAAAAAAAAGAATTTAAGTTGGACTCCATATTAAACAATGAAGCAACTCAATATGGCCTTTTCTTTCCTTTGATATTATTTAGGCAGATAAATGAAAATTAACCAAAGCATAAAAATGTTTTCATATTAATTCTGTGGTGATTATTGAAGGACAATAGAATATTATTTTAAACAACAGTTGGGTAGATAGCTCCTGATGAATAGAAAACAATGCTTACTGTTAGAGGAGGCCTTTGTAATATAGAAAGTAGCTTTCCAGTGCTACCAATATTTATTTGGTAAATGCAATAATTTTAAGGTTAGTAAAGTTTGGTAATATATAATTTAACAGTTTTTACCCTTCCACTTTCTCATCTGTGTCACTCAGGTAGTAAGGCATAAATGAAGATTTCTCTTTATTTATTCAGTGAGATTAAATTCAAGAAAATACATCATTTAAGAAAATGCTAATTTAAGCACAATGAACAAGATGTATTTTGGTTCTTTTCTTTATTCAGACATACGATGAGTGGAAAGATATGTTGCCTGATCTTAGTGAATACAAATGGATAGTTCCTGATTTCATCTGGGAGTTAGATGAGCACATTAATCTGGGTAAGTTTCAGGTTATATTTTGTAATGTAAAGTATATGTAATGTTTTTCATTGTTTTTTAAATATTTTGCCTTTTAGAACACTCTTGGCAATGAACCGACAATTAAACACTAATGTTGAGTTCCTAAATACAGTGTCTTTTTAGTATTTTGTAACTTGAATGCACTCCTTAAGATTTGGAAACATTTTTTTACTAACATTTTATATTTATAACCAGTGTTTATATTTTTGCATTATCTGAATAATATTAAGACTCATTTAATTCTGTCAAACCTTAAGCAGTAAAATAGGTTTGTTTGCCCCTGAAGTTATTTTCATCTGCTAATTTCTGGCTTGAATTTGATCTTTTAATTGTTATATTTTTTTATTCAAAGAGAAAATAGCCAGTGCTTTACCCGATGCTGAAACACTTGCGAAACTGTTGCCAGACTTTGAAAAGATAGGAGAGAATTTCAGTTTTCTAAAAGGCTTGATTTCTAATGGTGAGTAAATTACTGTTTTTGAAAAAGTGATGCACATTGCATTTTTTTTATAAAAGGAAATGTATTCAAAGTTAGTGTTAAAATTAATGTTTGAAAATTGCACACTTTAAGGAAAATGATTTTTAATGTGTCTCTGATATTCATTTGGGATTTAAGATTTGTTTAGAATTATCTGTTGATGAACAAGTCTTTCCTAAACAATGAAAAATGGCATCATTGTTTATGATGTCTGTGGTCAGATTGACATGAAATAAAAGCAATAAAATGCCATTTTGTTGGTATTCCATTGGACTTGAATTATACATAGTAGGTTGTGAAGAAGAGTGTGTAAATCTTTTGAATGGTTGCGAAAAGAAAGTAAGAGTAATTGTAATAATAACAGGCCATTTTGCAATTCCTGTTAACTGAAGTTCAGCAAAATATTAGTTAAATGTAATTTCTCTTTTATTTGGAAAGGAGAAATACAGTTCTTTATGTGGTATGACTGTCAACACAAAGGACAATTTAGAAAATGTAAATTTTTTGTAATGATTTATTTCCGTCCTATAAAGTCTTCCTTTATTTAATAAGAAAGGAAGACTTTACTGTTAATGGCATGGGAGTGGTGAAACTATCATCTATGGCACTAGGTTTCATGTGCCTACAGACTTGGTTACTACACACTGTATTAAATATACTGTCATGTCTTCAGATGCACATGTTTGAAACCTGTGAATTTAAGGTGTGTATTTTTTTTAATTGACCCCCATGTTGTCTGACTTGCAAAGCATAAACATTTGCAGGTTTGTTAAATTGTAGTACCAGTACTTTTTTATATATATATATATATATATAAAAAAAAAAATCAATTTTAAAACCATTTTCAGGTAGTTTACAAGTGTCCATCAACATTGGCAGCCAGGCATGAAACAGCCCAGGATAAGATTGCAGTCCATCTTTAGGCAACCTCTTACACACATCAGTGCTCATTCAGAGGTAATTTATAGTTGCTAGTCACCATAAAATAGTGTCTTTGGAATGTGGGAGGAAATTGTACAGTGACGAGGAGAGTATGCAAAAGTTTCTTACTATTCCTGGTTAGAGGTAAGTGGGCATAAGTAAAAATGTTATTTGGAAAGGGAAAGGAAGGATTTGAAAATATTTTTGAGATTTGTTTATATTTCTCTCTCTCTCTCTCCTACAAAGCAATCTGATTAACTTATATTTTTATGTTTTCTGTTATTTCACCTTGCAACCTATGCCAGTCAGTGTGCTAATGTTCCACTATCATAGTGAAATTACTGATCATTGGCAAGTACAGACGTTTTCCATTTTCCCTGATAATTAATGTGTTGGTGTCAAAGTAAAATCTGAGGACTGTTTAATGCCATAGCTCAGAATAGCCCCTTGCAATTTTTTTAACAAATCTGTACTTGATTTTACACTTATTAGGTAGAATACCCAGTGGGGACTAATTGGTCTGTTGTTCTTGGAACCCCTACAGATTTTGTTATTCTCCAGCCCATCTGGAGTTTTTTTTTTTTTTTCTTCTGTCCTCCTGGCCATTTGCCCTTACTTTATTTTTTTGTTACTTAATATTGCTTAATTTTATTTTTGTTTCATATAGACTTTTCTTTTTTTCATTTTGTAAAGCGCTTTGAGCTATGCCGGTTGTAATGTTGTTGTTATTATCCAAAACTTTTTATATCTTGCTTATTGAAATTATTGTTGTTTATAATATAATTCTTGGTTTTCATTTTTGGTTCATATAATTCTTGGTTTTTTTGGTTTACAATACATGTTTTCATTCCTGTCTACACCTTAATGATGATTAAAATCTAATATGGAAGTGGATTTCAAGTTCAGTTGTGTTATTGCTTGTACAAAGTACAGTGGAATTCTTATTTAATATGTATACCCACTGACACATTAAACAATATCATTGCACAAAGTATTTCAGTTTGATATGAGATCATTATCATAACTTCCAGGCCTTGTGTTAATAACCCAAACTGTTTACACACATGTAGCTTGTGCATAAAGGTGTTTTTATAAAGCGTATCCTACCAAGCCTCTTATTCAAGATTCTTTTTACATACCTTATCAACACCCTTACTCCTGTTCAATGTTGCAATAGTCATTGCAAATCAAAATTCATTAAGTGCCCTTCCCACTGCTTATTTCAGTATTTTGCTTAAGTGATGCATTCAGTTTTTACAGTTGAAATATGGGGTATAATAGTATTAATGTGTGGCTTCAGATGTAGACATGTTCGCTGGAAGTGCTGAACCTGTTGAATTCTACTTTACTGATTATGTTTCTGATACCATTTATAATGTATAAGATTATGCTTTGATTCTTCTTGTTGATTATTCAAAAAAAAAAAACATGATTTCTTTATAATTTTTTATAAGCATTAAAATTATTATTATTTTTTTTTTTTTGCACATATGGTAGCATTAAATACACAATAGCATAGTAGACATAGTAGACTCTTAGCTCCTTTAAGGTCACATCTCAAATGAACATTTTAGGAGAAGAAATATTAAAAACTGCAGAAACAATTTTATAGATAAAGAATAATCATATAGACCATGGTGTTATAAGTTATCCAATTGAAAAAAGAGTCACTAAAACCTTTAATAACACATAGTCTGGTTTGTCTTGTTTCGAGGAGGAGCTTGCAGAATGTCATCCTTGCATGTTGTCATCACGCTTATAACATTCATTTCCATTGTTTTGTCAGAGTCTCTTCTGTTTATATCTTTTCATTTTGTTCTCTGCTTTCTTGCTGATTTTCACAGGTGTGATTTTATTTAGTGAAGTCAAAGAAGCTTCTGGTCTGCATCTGTTGTTAGGTGTGTAAAAACCCATTTTCTGTTCACATATTCCCCTGTATGCTGCAAAGGTCACACTAACAAATAGACTCTTGCAGTTTGTATTTGTTTGTGTTTTCAGATATAAATCATTCTTTGGTTGCATCTTATTGATACGAACTGGTTACTTTTCCTTGTTTCCTGGCAAAGTATATGTTATGGTGTAATACTGGTATTTTTCTAAAGCACTTTCAAAAAAAGAAGTACTGTGTTTCTGCATTTCATTAGATAGTTTTAATGTGTTTTAGAGTAACTCAGTGAATATCTGTATACAGTTTGAAAGAATTTAATTTACTGTTTTATTTTCATGCCATAGCAACTGTGTTTTACTTTGACCTATGTAATCCAAAATGTATTATTAAAATAAATGACCCCTCACATTTATAACTACTATTTGATAATTTGGAACCTTTGTCATCTTTGTAGTGATGGAATCTGTAATGGACTACTTTTTTTCCTGTTATATCAATCATAGCAGCGTCATGACTTGCATTTTACTTAAGTGTTTCTGTGATCTATAATAATAAAAGGCAAAGCCCTCACTCACTGACTGACTGACTGACTGACTCACTCATCACTAATTCTCCAACTTCCCATGTAGGTAGAAAGCTGAAATTTGGCAGGCTCATTCCTTACAGCTTACTTACAAAAGTTAAGCAGGTTTCATTTCGAAATTCTACATGTAACGGTCATAACGGTCGATAACTATCGACAACGTCCGCCATGTTGAACTTTCTTATTTATGGCCCCATCTTCACGAAATTTGGTAGGCGGCTTCCCTGCGCTAACCGAAACCGATGTATGTACTTATTTCGATGGTATGACGCCACTGTCGGCCGCCATATTGAACTTTCCAATGTCACCAGTTTTCAAACTTCCCGTGTAGGTAGAAGGCTGACCCCATCTTCACGAAATTTGGTAGGTGACTTCCCTGCGCTAACCAAAACCGATGTACGTACTTATTTCGATGGTATGACGCCACTGTCGGCCGCCATATTGAATTTTCCAAACGTCACTAATTCTCCAACTTCCCGTGTAGGTAGAAGGCTGAAATTTGGTAGGCCCATTCCTTACAGCTTACTTACAAAAGTTAAGCAGGTTTCATTTCGAAATTCTACGCGTAACGGTCATAACGATCAACAACGTCCGCCATATTGAACTTTCTTATTCATGGCCCCATCTTCACGAAATTTGGTAGGCAGCTTCCCTGCGCTAACCGAAACCAATGTGCATACTTATTTCGGTGGTATGACGCCACTGTCAGCCGCCATATTGAACTTTCCAAAGTCACTAATTCTCAAACTTCCCGTGTAGGTAGAAGGCTGAAATTTGGCAAGCTTATTCCTTACAGCTTACTTACAAAAGTTAAGCAGGTTTCATTTCGAAATTCTACACGTAACGATCAACAACGTCCGCCATGTTGAACTTTCTTATTTATGGCCCCATCTTCTCGAAATTTGGTAGGCGGCTTCCCTGCACTAACCGAAACCAATGTACGTACTTATTTCGGTGGTATGATGCCACTGTCGGCCGCCATATTGAACTTTTCAACAGTCTTTGTTACTTATGGGCCCATCTTCAAGAAATTTGGTACATGGGTTCCCAACGCTAACTGAATCCTATTTACGTACATATATACATCCATAGCCTGCAGCTTGGTCACTGTGTGAGGCGGCGTTGGGTCTCCCATCCCATCACCACTTACCGAGTGGTTTCCATGCCCAGAGTTGGCACCTACCTTTTCCATTCTCTGTGTTACATATTGCACGGCCATATCAGACTCACTCTTGATATCTGGAAGAACATTGTGTCTTATGTATTGAATGACTGGGACAGGTTCAAGGTGTGGACTGATGACGGTACAGGAGATAATTATACTACACAGGAGCACTAGAAGAGTGAAATGCTTAAGCCCTTCACCTATGGTTCTGCATGTGAGTTGATGGCTGCCGCTGAATTTACGGTTGGTGCTTTCAAGTGTACCGAAATGGCCAAATATTTTACACCTTTCGACAACCGCCAATGCCTCTTAAACATCTTAGATTCACAGGTGACGATTTCAGTAGTGGACACTTTGATGTTTATGAATGTTTAAACTCTCAAAAGCTGGATGTGAAGTTATCGATGAAACCGGTTGTAAGCTTACAACGCTTGACAGATGCCGAATGTCACTTCAACACAAGTCCTGCAAATACTGTCGTAATTGAAACAAACCATAAACCTCAAACTGATTATGACAGCAGCAATCCAAGCTGTGAGATTTGAGACAACATTACTGTTCACATGGCCAACTGTAAGTTGCATGCTCAAGAGTAAGCTCAGCGCACAGCTTGGTCATGTTACAACCGGAGGGCCGAACTGACAACGTGGTATACAAAGAGATCCTTAACAAACAATTATTGGCATATTTTCCCTCAGTTTAAAAAGGTTAAATTTTCTTCTTAATAAAAATTTTAATGCAGTACTTCGCCGCTGCGAAGCACGGGTATTTTGCTAGTCTTCTATAAATGGATGTGAAGACTGATATTCAAGAAGTTTATTTCTTATGTACTCCTATTAAATAAAAAAAACCTGATGAACATAAAATAAATATTAATGAAATGAATCTGAAATAACTTTATATTTACATTACCATTTTTGGTAGATAATTGTGTATAAGACATGAATGCTGGTTTGATCAGCTTATTTTCAATTAAACTTAGAACCAATTAGTTAGTGATGCAAATAACTTAAAATATACCTATGAAAAATGTTTTTAGGTAAAAAGGTTCACTTTCATAGTATCAATATTTCACAATTGTAGGTGTCATTTCCTCACTAAGCAGTAATACTAGTGAGTGTTTTAAACAGTTTCCCCTCACTTGCCAGACTCTTTGAGTACTTTTTTGACCTAGGACCACATAACAATCTCTTTAACTGATGGTTTTTAAAACCCATTACACATTGCATTGCAGTTTCCCATTCTTAAACCTCAATTTTCGTACAACACAATTTTGCCATTCTTAGTGTCTGCGAGACCCAGTCCATGATTACTGTCAGATCTGTGGATTCACCGCTGACAGTTATATGGTTTGGTGGGCCATTAGAGAATCACTGGTATCAGTCATATAGGGGATCCTTCTTTGGTGAATTATCACTGATAAGCATAACAGAGCAATATCGATTACTTCAACTGCCAGTGAGGACCCATTTCAAGACACTTCGCAAGCCTTTCTCAATTTATACAATAGTGAGGATGACCCAAAAAGCGTAAACCTGTGAATCAGTTGTGGTCATGACCTATAGTTTAAGAAACCATACTATAAAAAGTAATCTTTGGATACTATTGTAGCGTGTAATAAGCTTTTCACTCTTTAAAATCTGTTTTTAAAAGCATAGCACAACCTTATTTGGGGTGTATTGTAATAGTCAGTCAGTCATTGCCTAACCGGCTTTGTCCTGAACAGGGTCGCAAGGGTCTGCTGAAGCCTATCCCAGCTGGCATAGGGTGCAAGGCAGGGCACACACACATATACAAACCAGGGTCAATTTAGAATCGCCAGTTCACAACTAACCTGCATGTCTTTGGACTGTGGGAGTAAACTGGAGCACCCAGAGAAAACCCACACAGACATGGGGAGAACATGCAGATTCCATGGAGGGAGGACATGGGACGCAAACCCTGGTTTCCTTACTGTGAAGCAGCAGCACTACCACTGTGCCAACATTCCACCTTAATGTAATAGTCATTATATTTAAAATTTTAAAAAACTTGATATGTGGTTTTCTAGGTCAGCTTTATTTAGTTTATACTAGGCTGACCCACCTTTTAAGGCGACCGACTTTTAAGTTGACAACTTCTTAAGGCAATTCAATATGTAGATCAATTTGATATTTTATACAAACTCATTAATTTGGTTATATTGCATTTGAGCAGTATTACTTTAATACTCGTAGTTTCTGTTATTTTTGTGATGAAATTTAAACTTTTTTTCTATATTGAGGTCGCCCTTTTGAACCCCCCTGATATTTACTACGCGGTGAGGCATTTGTACTCCATCAACATTCATTATTTCCAGAGACATAATTTTGTCTATTTTTCCAGCGCATCGCGCACAAAAGCAAGGGAACGATGGGGACGGAAGGACATTCCCGACCGCTTTTATATAGTAAGAAAGAAGAAGAAGATATCGCACAGTCTGGAGTAGAAAATCATCTTTTACCTGGAAAAATGTAACTACAAATCCCATCGTGCATTGCAAAATGGACGGGGCGTGTGTGAAACTCCGTGCTACTTGCACAGTCTGGAGTAGAAAATCATCTTTTACCTGGAAAAATGTAACTACAAATCCTATCGTGCATTGCAAAATGAACGGGGCGTGTGTGAAACTCCGCGCCTACGTAGCATTCATGGGACGGAAGGACAATCCCAACGGCTTTTATATAGAAGGATGTATTTCTATGCTTAGGTTTTCAGTTGAAGTATAGCAACAACAGTGTAGCTTGATGTGCGAAATAAGATATCAAAGGAATAGTTGCAAGAAAAAAAGTTCAATTAGTCAAGAAGAATAATAAGTAATGAAATAATAAATCGATACGAACGTACATTACAAATATATAATTAGTAGAAAGGTAATGTCCTTCATAATATTATATTCTAAGTCTCTAAAGAGTAGTACAATAATAAGGTCAGATGGCTGACAAAAAAAACAATCTGCATAAAAAAATAGAAAATCTGCAGTGGTTCCAGAGACCAAAAGACCGTTCAGCCCCCACTGGGCATTTTACCTAACAAATGTTATTAAGTCATTTCTCATTTTTCCAGGCTTTATCGCAGAGGATTCAATGCAGTAGGTCTTATTGACAGCTGTGGTACCTGCCTTCATTTGAACATGATGGGTTGTGGCACAGTGCCTCGATCAGTTAGTGGTGGTGCAAAACGCCTCCACAAAAAAACCAGGGGCCTCATGTATAATAGTGTGCATAGAATTCACACTAAAACATGATGTATGAAAAAAAACAGAAATGTGCGTACACACAAAAATATCTATGCGTAAATCTGTGCGTACGCCAACTTCCACATTCTTCCGCTACATAAAACCGGTCAGTGTGAAATGTAACACACGTGCATGCGCCTGCCACCCCACCCCGACTCCTCCCAGAATTGCGCCTTTTTGAAAATGCAAATCAATATAAATAGCCTTTTAAGTTCAGCATTTTGTGAAGAAACAATGGCAAAACCACAGGGGGGGGGGGGGGGGAAAGAAGATTTTCAGCGAATACCGAGTAGAGGCAAGGAAAAACGTACTGTTTGTTGGTTTAAGCAGTGGTATAAGCAACAAAAGGAAGTTGACTGAGTGACATAGAGAGGAGAAGAAACTAAACTTCAAGTTCAGAAAGTCACACAGTGCCCGAAATAAAAAGAAGTGATCAGATATCAAAGTCGCTGTGAAAAAGCAAGTCGTATCCCACCGTCTGAGTGTCATAGGGTATAGAGAAAAGAAAAAAATAGGGACACAGTGGGGTGAAAAAGGTCGAAATGTCAACTTTAATTTCAAAATTTCCACTTTAATCATGTAGTTTATATTGTCATTAAAGTAGAACGTCATAAGCTTCATCTTCAAATCGTTTAATTTACTAGTTTCTGAAATCCCATCATAATTAAAGTAGCACGTTAAATGCTTCATATTCTATGTGTTCTTCTATGTACTCTTTGTATGTGAATTAATAAGTGCTTCTTAAACTGGCTTTCTTTTACGCCAACAGGACAGAGAATTCATTACATTTATGATATTACAGCTCTCTGAACAATTTAAATACTAAGATGTATACTTAAATTTTCATGATGATAGGAATTAAAGCATGTATTAAACATGGGGGAATGGTGGCACAGTGGTAGCGATGAGCTGGTGCCCCATCCAGAGATTGTTCCTTACTCCTGCAAGATGCTTGCTGCACTATGCACAGCCCTTGATGAAATCATTTATTGCATGTGTACTGTCTGTTTCAAATGTACTAACCCCCAATTTCCGTCCTTTTCTTTCTCCAAGTAACCAATCGCCACACGATAAGCTGTGTAATAAATGTCAAGCCATCTGTAAGCTTAGAATGCCGACTCTTCAAAACCTTTAAGGAAAATTGAAATATCTTCGTAGTACATCTATCCGTCCAGGGTTGCGACAGTCCCAGCAAGCATATAGTGCACCACTGTGCCCACACGTTTAATTATTAGCAGTATACATTATTTAAAATTAAGTTAAAAATTTATCTGTATAATGTAATACACCTGCTTTACTGCATTTCACCTTATAAATGATATAAACAGCTCTAAGAAGATAGCCCTTAGAAATCTAAATCGACTTAAAAGCCAGTAGTCATCAAACTGTAAATACACGCTTTCTTCTATTGAATTCCTTTATTGTTTTTGCATAGCACGAGATTCAATATGCAAATCCTCCATAAACTTATTTTCATATAAAATGCTAAAATAACAGTAGTAATAATAATTATATGATTAAAAAAAAAAAACAATGAAACATATACAATATGAAAGCATAAGTACAATATACATGTACATATAGTGCAGATAGTGCAAATGGTTCATAAAGTGGCTCAAGTTGTGCTAGTGCAACTTTACAGTGAGTTAATTGTACTTATAAGTACAAACAGTTCTACCAGAAGCACTTGATGGAGTTATTGAGTGTGTTTAGAGCTCTTGGGATGAGTGTGTGCTAGATGCTGCATCCCAATAATCCTCTTTCGGAACAGCTGCTGTAAAACTGTGATTCCACACTTGGATACAGTGGGTTAAAATACTTTGAGTGGTGTACTGAGAGTAACAACCCTTAAGCAGCTATGGTATATGGAATAGTTTGGCCATTCTGTGGACCATTATATTGTTACTGGTTGATTACAGTCGGATGCCTTAAACTAATGAATAATATACAGTTAATTACAGTATATTTGATAAAGCCACATCAGGGATGTGAATCTAAAAAATAAAGGGAATTCACACAGGAACCGTACCACTGCTTTGATGCTGGGTGTCACCAGTTTGCAAAACCGAGCTAAAAACTTGCGTATGCAATGGATCGAGCTGGTGTGAAAATGTGCATGGCTTTATGCCAAGTTTAGTTGTTATATATAATGATGTGTGCGTGAAAACGGGCGTTGCACTGTTTACACATTAGGCCTTAGGAGAGTAAGCAGAAAACCAGCAGAGATTGCAAATACCTGAAGAAAAGTGTAGCTCCAAATATCTATTGTACATTTTGAATAAAATGTTCTTTCATCATTTAATCTACTATAAATTCAGATTAGTTTATACATTCAAAGGCACACAGCACTGAGAAGTTTACTTTTATTAATACCATTTTTTTTCTGAAATGAGGCCTTTTAACAGGTTGCTTTAAAGCATGAAATAGCCACTTGCACAGTAACAATTAGATATGCATGATATTAGAACTATTTACATAATAAAACAAAGACAACAAACATATAAAAATGCAGGAGCTTCCTTGTTTCCTGTCTATTTATCATCAGTATAATAGGCTGTTTTTTTAAACTTCCTCCATCTGTATCATAATTTTATTCTATTTCTTTTTGGCTATGAGGTTATTTTCACACAATCAAATTTATATAACCCATGTTCTGGCCTCTACTGTATGTTATAACTGCATTAAAGCAGTAAACGTGTAATTATGTATATTTCAAGCTTTTACCAGATTTACATTTAATATTAAGTGCTACTTATTAATGGTATGGGTGGACCTGCATTAAAATTTGAAGTAATGGTCTTCTAAATCATTCTGAGGATCAAGTTATTGGCTTTATTTTGATTTGAGAGTAGTATATGCAGTAAAACTAGTCTTGCAAAATTACAATGTCTTGCTCCTCAGGAAAGACATTTTTGCATGGCAACAAACTTTATTTGTAATGTCTGTTTGCAGTCTCATGCCTGTGTTTGATGACAGATATTTATTAATTTACCATACAACCAGAAAGTCCTTGTAGAAAGACTGTTTTTGCAAGTATGTTTGTGGTTTGAGTTACAAAAAAAGTTACACTCCTAACCTTTAATATATTTGATGACACATTTTCAGAAAAATGAAAAGATGATTTTTTTTTATAGCAAGATTTGTAGAGGTGTTGTTAAGTATTTTCTAAAAAACTAGTAGAACATGATTTGATTAGAAAGTATTGAATTTTATGCACAGTTCACAATAATGTTTAAGACTTAAAGTCAAGTTCTGGATCTGTGTGCTGGAAATGCTGCTACCACCAGTTTTATAGCTAGTTGGAAGTGCATTATCTATTCCAGTGAAGTGATATTTTACTGATTCCTATGCAACTTTAATGTAAAAATGCTTTTTTTTTCTCTTGCCACTTTAATTGGTTTAATCAACAATGAACAAATGTATATGAAAATAATAATACAAGAACATAAATTTTACTAGCAGGATTAACTTCAACCAGAGTCTCTTAGTCTGCAGTGGTCAGTATTCAGGATACTTTCTTTGTTATTTGGGTACCTCTACCTTCATTACTGGAACACAAAGATTAGGTTATGATCTATGCTGTTTATTAACACTAGAATCCCTGAAGCCTTCGAAAAAAGTCATAATCCTGGGTCACCTTCAATTCTTTTGCACCTCTTCATCAGCATCTTTGTTTTGCAATGTGTCAAGCAGCATGCAGCCTGCTGTCCCATCCTCCACTGACACAGCTGAAATGTGACACGCGAAATTCTCAGAGCTAAAGTCTATTTATCTGTGTGTGAGGTGCCTTAAATTGTATAGGGTAAATTAATATATTGTTACTTGGAATACATACATTTCATGTGTGTTCCGTGTCTACAACGATCTATATTATTTACCCTATACAACTCTAGTCACCTTACATCCAGATAAACAGATTTGAGCTGGGAGATCTTCAGCTGCGTTGGTGGGGGATGGGATAGTAGACTGCTTGCTGCTTGTACTGATTGACAAATTTGTAAAACAAAGACGATTATGAAGAGTGCGAAGGAATTTGAGGTGGCCCGGCATTACTTTTTTCGTAGGCTCCAGGAATTCCAGTGTTAAAGAAATTTATAGTTTCAAATGTTGTTTCAGAAGACGTTTTCAAAATGGTGAACAGGTATTCATTTAAAATAACTTTTTAAATAGCAAAGCCCTCACTAGTGCAGTACTCCATATTTTAAAGCCACTTTTGCTTAGAATGCTTACTATCTTGTTAAAATATACAGTCTATTGAGAAATGGCTGCAATTTTAGAATACTAAAGTTTTTTTAATTTTTATCAAGCACATTTTGTTCTTGGAGCAGACTTTTTTTATGGTCCTGTTTTATATATCTGGATTTTTTATGACCTGAATTGGAATAGTTAATGAAACAAAATGCTTGGCTATGTGCAATTACATGTTTAGTATACATATCACCTGCTGGAGTTTTCTTTTTCAGATGAATAACTTACAGGATTGATAAAGCCTCAGTAGCAGTAATCTTTGCTAAGCAAGTTATTTATGCTTAAGTAATTCCTAATTGGATTACATGGCTTACCAAAAGACTGCCAGATGTCTGCTTTTCAGTAAACATAATGACACATTTTTTAATGTTGTTTAGCAAAGATTTACATTGCTTAAGATTTCATTTGTGGTCAATTCCACAATTTTTTACATTATCTGTAAAGATCTGATTGAGTAATACCTGTTTATATGATTAGTGTTTGTGTGAAATGAAGGAAGAAATCAGACCAAAGATGCTGGTCACCATACAGAAATTGTCAACAATTACACTGCAATTTCAGGTATTTATTTTTTAAAGCTGTAAAGTGTTTTCTTAATACCAGATTTAAAGAACACTCAACTTAAAAATGATGCATTAATTCTATGTACTTTGTAGTAGTGACTGAGGGAAATTTTTAAAATTTTTTTTTTTATATAGAAAGGGCAGAAAAAGGTTATATAATATTAAAAAAAAGAATAGTGACTAGTGCTGTACAACTACAAATAAGGTGAAAAACATACATAGAAAAATGAAAAAAAAATCTTGCATTTCAGGAGTCATATAATCCAAATATCCGTTATCCAGTTGTATGTTCATAACATCCAAAGTGCATTCCTTTTTGCTAATGTGTTGTTAAATAGTTACTTCCTGAGTACTTGGGGCACACATCCTAAACAGTAAACTAAAGCCTAATGGAGGTTACGTGTTGTATTGACGATAGGGCTTTTGACCAGTGACTGATGGGGAGAGGTGTGTCTCCAATTCAAAAAATCAGTTGCACAAACTCAGTCGAAATATGGAAGAGAAATACCTTTGCCAAATGTTGTAGAATAGTGTTGATCAGCAAAATTTGTTTAAAGTGTTTATTGCAGCGAATATGCTTTGTTCACTGATTATTTTCCTGGAAATGTGCTATGTGATCGGCATAGACATTTTTTTTTTCTTCTCCCATTGCCCCATGATGCTTTACGAGGCCAGTGGGACATCGGAGAGTTGTAGCAGCGATTGTTGAATGGGACATCTACCCCAATCCAGTCAGGCCCCAACCCACGAGTGTATAATTCTGATCCTAGTAATGGGCTAAAAATTTGTGGAAAACTTGAAAAAACATTAAAGCAGAAAACGTATAAGGAAAGTGGAAATGTGTTTGTGAATTTGTGTCTTAACCACAGTGTAATTTTGTCTGGACTTCTGTATGAATTGTATGTAATAGTGAGCCTATTCCACAAACAGTATTACTCAGTGTGTTGCACAGTTGAAGTGAAGAATCCTAGTGCATATTGTGTCCTTGATGGTAGTAGTAGCAGTGAACAAGACAAAGTGACCGGGAAAAAAAAAAAGAACAAACTGTAATTTTCTGTTTGAAATGGGCAGTACCAGCTGTTGAATCTCTGCAGACCAATTCATGCTTCCTGTATGCCAAAAATTTTACTGTTCTGAAATTTATGATTAATTAATTTTATCTTGGGGAGGCATAGTGGCACAGTGGTTAGCACTGCTACCTCATACTTGGCAGTTACATTTTTGGCCACAGTCACTTCAGCATAGTTAGCATACATTTCCCTACCCATCAGGGGCACTTAACACCATTTACCATTATAATCCACTTAAAACTTGTTAAATATTTCCTTCCCCAGTGACTGAAATGCATTTTCCTCAATTTGTTGAAGTTCACGAACATTTCCATAATTTCATGACCACCATGCTAAACAAATGTGTATAGTTTAAATGTTTTTTTTCTGTTTGTTTATGGCAGCAATCGGTTCCTCGTCCTTTTGCAGGTTTCATCAGGACAGTTTAGCATAGGATGTTCATCTGACATTATAGTTCCTATAAGAGTATAATATAGCCTGTTGAAACAACACAGAAGGGATTAATTCATGGAGCCTAACTTGAACTTGATGCAGTCATCCATGTTGCTCATGTACATTTTGTATGTCGTGTATGATATTAGACTTATTTTATCCATCTTTCATCTGTTTGTGTAGTGATCAGCTTTGCTGACTCAGAGGTCCAGGAGATTTATCTTGAACTGCATCAGATAACCAAGTTGTTTGCATCTTTCCCTTCACATGTGTGTTTTGCTCCAGATACTTCTGTTTTTCTCCCACATTATAAACATGTGCAGGTTGATTAGAGTTTCTAAATTAGGCCTGTATGTATGTAGGTGTATATTTGAGTGTTCTTCGATAGATTTACATCCTATTTAAGTGTGATACTGCCAGAATAATCACTAGATCCCTGTGATTTCTGAATTGTTTTGGAGAAGTGATTTAATTTTTTGTCCGACCTTTAGAAATGTTTTCTGAATTTTTCTTAAGTGATAACAGATTTATTTCCTTATACAGAATCTTCACAAGAATCCGTGTTTAAGTCTACAGACAAGCATGGCTTTGAAGGCAGTGACAAGCAGTTTAAAAAGGCAAGTATTCCCTGCTGTGAGTACATTGTGAATCAAAATTTCAGGGTATTAATAAATGGAGATGTTACTGTTTAAATAGGGCAGTGAAGTGTTAAAAACTTGCAAGTGCCATCCCTGGCCGAACAAGCCCATGTCCACAAATTAACAGAGATTTCATTTTTCCTCAGGTTTAGTGTGTATTGTTAATACAAACATACAGTAAAAAAAATAATCAAACTGACATTTTATTTAAATAATTTAAGTAATGAAATATCACTTTTATTGCAACGTGTTGTCACCCAAAAGTAATTTATCCAATTATGTTTGAGGATTTTTTTTGGTAAAGTTGTGTTTTGCATAAGAATCATAAATCACATAAATCATGTATTGAAGATGGTGAGAATTGTGTGACCTGCTAGGTTTTGTTAGGGCAGTTTTGGTCTCCGTCTAGTAACACCACTTTAGGGAACCAAGGATACTTCAGGTGTGATCAATAACTCCAAAAATAAGACATTTTCAGGATAGCATACCCAATACATTAAAGAAAAGTAGTGCTGTATTTCTCAAACCATTTTCCCAAATGTTTCTCAAAAAGTCACCTGTCCTTTGTGATTTTTTTGTGCACTTGTATCTCCCTCCTCATTTTTTTTATTTAGTCTTTTTTTTATCCTCATCATTGTTTTTTTTTTTCTTTCTTTCATCCCTGTCCCCATCCTACCCTTTCCTTTGCAAACTCATGGCAGGGCCTACTTGGAGAACTGCTTCTAATACAGCAACAAATCCAGGCGCATGAAGAAGAAGCTCGCAGGGCCACGGGGCAGTATAATTCCAGCACTTCCCAGCCAAAACACAAGGTGATGGGTTTTAAGAAGCAAATGCAAGCCCAACATTTGAGTCATTGCCTAAATAGGAGTTTTTAGGGTGCTACAGAAGAATATAGTTTAGAAAATTATGGCAGCTGCACTGACACTAGCATTTCAGATTTTGTGGTGTTCAAAGTTAAATAAAGAAATAGCTTGTATGGATTTATTTAAAACAGTTGTGTTTATTCAATTTTTTATATTTCAAATTTTTCATATAGTATTTAAAGGCTGATTGTATGCTATATTCTCGATAAATTAGATGATGTAAGATTGATCGATTATCGCTGTTGCGCAAAAAAAAAATCTAACAAAGTCAAAATTACGATTGTACATAAAAGATGCTGTTAGTAACTGCCCATTTGGATACTTTAATACAAAAATAATTTTTATTGTAAATAATAAACTGACATGAATTGTTCAAATTGTTTGCAGTTAGCTGACGTGGTAAAATACTAAAATAATCATTGCACCGTAAGTCTATATTCTAACAGCAAACACATTAATTTACAACACAATCAATAAAATTAAAAGGTAATCTGAATGATATGAATAGGTATCTAATCATTATTAAATGGCCAAAAATTTTGAACTGTTCTATGATACAAGACAGTCAAGTGAAGACAAGGATTGAACATGACATTTTAATTGCATTTATTTTGAAATGCATAATGCATTTTGACATATATAAGTTATATTACCTTTACCTTCAATGACTTTTATTTATAATGTTGTATATTATTTGATTTTCTAGTGGTTGCCAAAGTGACAGTGGGATGAAAAGGTAAAGTGTGCTGTATGTAGAAATACTGAAGAGCAGTCTTCAGTGGATATCACTGATTTACTGGTGAATTCATAAGCAGACATTATGATGTAGTGGTTAAGGTACTAAATTTTAAATCACAGGGTGGCTAGTTCAGTTCTCAGCTGTGACTCATTTTGTGACCCTGAACAAATTAGTTCAAAATGGCTGTGCTCCAATTGTTTAAAAAAGAAACGCTGTTAAAGTCATGTTAGTCTCCTTGGGGGGATAAAACTCAGCAGGCAAATATAAATTAATAGTAATAATTAATTTGCTATTGGTCTTTTACTTGCACATTGCAGCTTATGTTGTTTTCCCATGAACCCCTAAAAAGATGCATGTTGAAATTTATTATGTAGTAGTAATGTGTTGTATGTTACATTACAATCTATTTGTTTGGATTTTTCGCTCAACTGGAAGAATCCCACCTTCCCCCCCCACCTCTTGTAAGTCAGTGGGTAACTAATGATCTTTACTACTTGAAACTGGAAACAAAATCAAATTCTCACTTAGAGGATCTGTTCAAATCTTTCTTAAAACATGGTAGATTTTAAGATTAAGCATATTTTTTGGGGAAAATTATACCCTTCCTTTTTTGCTCCTTTTATAAAGTAGTTTTGGTTGCTGTCTCTCCTCTCTTTCTCTTGGGTGAGAGTTGAATTTTGCTTTGCTTATCTTTAAGTTTGACTTGGCTGTATGGAATACGAGGTGTGGCAGAAAAGTAATGAGACTGGCAACACTGCAAGCGATCTGGCAACGCTGCGCTGTTGTCCTTGATAGAGCACGTGTATCAGTACCCTCCTATAGCTCAGTGCGAGTTTCAACTCCTTCCGTTAACTACGTGATTTTTGTGACTGCTATTAGCGAAGTTGTGTTTTTGGTTGTGCGTCACGCAAAATGGAACAGCGGAATTTGGAGCAACGTTGTGCCATTAAATTTTGTGTTAAGCTTGGAGAATCGGCAAGTGTGACGTTTGAAAAGTTAAAACAGGCCTATGGGGAACATTCTTTATCCTGAGCTCAAGTTTTTCAGGGAGGCCTTCAACTTCGAAAACCAATGAAAACATCGAACGTGTGAACACTCTTGTGAGATCAGACCGTCGTTTAACATTAAGAATGTTGAGTGAACAATTAAATTTGAACAGATTTACCGTTCATCAAATTTTGACTGAACATTTGCACATGCGAAAGGTCTGTGCCAGAATGGTGCCTAAAAACCTCACAATTGAGCAGAAGGACAATCGAAAAAACGCATTCCTGTGGTTCCCCAGCCCCCTTATTCACCTGACCTCAGTCCGTGTGACTTTTTCCTTTTTCCTAAACTGAAAAATGTCCTCAAAGAATGTCATTTCGGGACTTTAGAAAACATCCAAAAGAGTGTAACGGACATGCTGAAGACCATACCGGTTGAAGACTTCCAGCGCTGCTACCAACAGTGGGAACAACGTCTCCATCGGTGTGTAGCTGCCCAAGGGAACTACTTTGAAGGGGATAACATTGATGTTTGAAAAAAATAAAAACTTTGGTAAATAAAAAATCAGTTTCATTACTTTTCTGCCATACCTCGTATTATGTGCTTTTAATTAAAATCAAGAAAAAAAGATTCAAGATGTCTGAGAACACAGAAAATCAAATGTCTTAGCGAATGAAACAAATTTAATTCTTGATCAAAAGCTTCCTACTTATTAAAGTTAAATTTACGCTCTAAGCTGTTTTGCTCATTCACTCTGAATATATATGCACACTTACACATTAATACCTGTACATGATACAAGCTGAAAACTGATCTAAAAAAAGTCTACTGACTTAAAAATTTCTTATTTTAAAAGAAAATATAATAGCTTGTGGAGATAAGGGAATTATGTTGATTCATCCCAGATCTCAAGAAGGCCAAAGTGTTTTAATGAAAAATTCTACTGAAGAATATACAGCACCAGAGAGACATACACAATGAGAAACTCTTACTACAACATAATTTAGGGCCTCTGGATCACTGGTTAATGACTGGACTGCTTTCCCACAATGTGCAATTTATACCTTGACCTCTCTCCCTCTCCCTCTCTCTCTCCCTCTCTCTCTCTCTCTCTCTCTCGTCAGGACTTTGGCCATTGTCGTCCCATCTCTACACTGCACATAACCTCATGGTTGGGTTGTCTTGAAACCCCCTTCTGGGATCACTTCTAGTGTTAGAACAAGAATTGTTTCCACATTCAGAGATGTCTCCATATTTGTATGCTGAAGCTTTGCAAAAAGGGACCAACAACTTGATGTGTTATACCAGAGAGGTGTCACCAGTACTCACTGCATGTGTGCTTAAATACATGTTTATGCCATGTTTAATGTGTCAGGCATATTTGGCCAGCACACCATTGACATGTATGTAAGCAGAATAGAATGCTGTTTGATCCCACTCCATTTCTGGGTTACAGGTTGTAGCAATTGTTTCTAGCAGCACTAGTTGCAAGGCAGAAAACATCTTTGGGTGGGTAACCAGTACCTTTATAGTGCACAACCACGCATACACCACAAGTCTTAGACTTGGAATGCAACAAATGAAGATGAGATTGGAAACTAAACCGAGCCCCCAACACCCCATATGCACAGAGAAGTGCTGTTAATGTGGTATTATACCTCCTGCTGGTGCTTCTTCATTATGAAAATACAGAAGGATTTGCTGTCATAATTAATGTCCTCAAGTGTTTCTGAAACAATATAGGCCTGTGGTGAAAATGACCAGAATGAGGCTGTGAAAATAACGATAGATACTGCTGTAACGTATTTATTCAGTTTTTTGCCATCAGTGATACTAATAATTGTCAGTTTTCATTGTGTGGATTTTTATATTTGCCTATGAGCTGCTATTGAGAAGTCGCTGTTCGGTTTGTTGAGGTTAACATTTTTATATTAATTGCAACTGATTTACTACTAAATCTCATTTTTGATTATTACTTTTTGTGATGGTAAATAATTTAAGTATATTTAAAATTAAATACAAAATTGTGGTATTTTGTCTGTTGGCATAGGCAGTGGTCTAGTAAGTGATATTCCTTTTTTAGATTTTGTTTAAAAAATATTTTTCATGTTCTGTTGATGAACTTGGTAGAAAACTTTACATGCAGAACTACAAATGTCAATTTTTGATTAAATGAAAGAATTCCAAATATAGACCAAATACAACAGAAGGATCCAGTGTCATCTGGATTTCAACTTATGAAAGCATTTTAAATTTTAAACCAATATCTAAGTAAACACAGCAGCTTGCAGTTCGTTCAAGCCATATTATTATTGTTACACTTCTAAGAAACCGAGTTGATGCCTCATACTTTCCCTCACTTGAATGAGATTTAAACTTATGATAAAAAGTCAAAATATTTTTATTACTACGTGTACACTATACTTATTTCAATTTGAAATCAATAAGGCTGCTATATTATTTAGTTTGTTATTAAAAGGTTATTGACCATACTCATCTTAGCCTATTAAACTGTGTTTATCACTGAATTAATCAGTATATTTCAAAAACTAAAATATTCAAAAAAATGACATCCAGACAAAGAGTACATGGTAAGCAAGTAATCAAAATCATCTCTAAATATTAGTTGACAATGCAGGCAGTCATTCATTTTCCAACCAGCTATATCCTAACACAGGGTCACGGGGGTCTGCTGGAGCCAATCCCAGCCAGCACAGGGCGCAAGGCAGGAACAAATCCCCGGGCAGGGCACCAGCCCACCGCATGGCACACACACACACACACCCCAGGGGCAATTTTAGGATCACCAGTGCACCTAACCTGCATGTCTTTGGATTGTGGGAGGAAACCGGAGCACCTGGAGGAAACACACGCAGACACAGGGAGAACATGCAAACTCCACGCAGGGAGGACCTGGGAAGCGAACCCAGGTCTCCTTAGTGCGAGGCAGCAGTGCTACCACCGTGCCACCCTCCTAGATAGAAAATTGCTTCTAAATATTTTAAACTTAACAATGAAATTGTGTATGTGCTAAATATACAACACATTACACAATGAAGGGGAACATCTTTTCAAAAATGATGCCACCTGTTGTATTAACTTACTGTTTTGGAGAATTGTGTGCAACTTCATAACAAGAAGTTTTTAACAAAAATTTACTGTGGTATTTTTCATTGAAATTAACTGATTTTTTTTTTAAAATCATCTATGCTATATTTTAAGCACCTTGCAACTTCAAAAGTCCGCTTATTTTCTTGTGTTTTTGTAAATTTGAGGAAGAGTTCTTGTGCATGTACCTTAACAGTTTTTTTCTGTCCCTGAGACTGAACAGGTCTTCTAAATGTGATCAATAGTGTATTTTACTGTCCCATTTTTTAAATATTCATATTGACCCTTTTAATGAAAAGTTCCATATTCCATTCACAAATAGCTTTTTTTAATAAATTATTATGTTTTAAAATTTATGCATCTTTAATATTACTTCACAAGGTAAGCAGTCAAATCTAGTAATAGCAAAATGTATTTCATCAGTAATAAGGAACATTTTGGAATTTTTCTGTTTGAGGTACTTTCATGTAATGTCTTCTCAGTTATTACTCTGTATATGTTTCAAAACATTACTTAATGTTGTCTTCCAGGTTTCTGACAAAGAAAGAGCAGAAAAGCTGCAAGAAGAACTTTTGAGGACTCAGGTACATGAGAAACTACAATATTCATTTTTTGGTTTCTATTTATTGAGAAAATATGTAGTTGTAATTTTAATGTTGTAAAGAAGTTGAATATTGGTCATCATATGGATCACATATAGGGTTGCTGAAAAAGATTGTTTCTTTTTAATAATGGAGCAAAACTCAATTATATATTTTTTAATGTTTTGCTAACCATTAAAATTTAATGATGTGCCTTAATAGGTTTTAGTTTGCCTGTCTGAACACTTTTGCATTACTCTACCACTTGTTGTCTGATCTTTTTTTCTCTTTATTTTCAAATTTGTATGTGTGACCTTTTATATTTGTATGTGACTTTACCGGTGTTCCGTCAAGGAGGTGTTTCATCTCACAGGGCTCTCTGGATATTATCGAGAGGAGTCATAGCGCACGGCTTGATGGCAACTCCAGTCTGTGCCCGAAACTGAGAAGGGTGACTGTGAGGGCTTTGAGGGTAGATCAGGAAGCATTTTTTTAGAGGAATTTGTAAGCAAGTTACACACCATCTATGATCTAGTGACCCAAATCCTACTTACAGATGAATCAAAGCATTCCGCTCATCCGAATCTGTTCCTCAGAGAGTCACATTCAGGGCGGCTACTGGAATGGTTCTTACAGATGACACTGCAGTGGTGACCCACTGGGCTGGCTACTTTGAGCAGCTGTTTAAAGCAGATCCTTTGGGTAGGATGTTGGATATCTCTGGGTCCACGGTTCTTGAGGCTGATCTTCCATTTAGCTGTGAACCACCCAGTCTCACTGAGAGATTGAACCAGTGAACCAGCTGAGGGTAGGGAAGGCTGCAGGGGTCCTGTGGTATCTGGGGCGAACTTCTCCAGGCTGGTGGTAAGGCTGTCTTCCTTGCTTTGCAAGCAATCTTTGCCTCCATTTGGGAGACTGGCGTCATCCCAACTGACTGGAAAATGGGACATGACGTCCCTATCCGGAAAGCGAAGTGTGATTGCCTGGATTGCGGCAACTACAGGGGGATAACACTGCTTTCAGTGCCAGGTAAGGGCCTTGCTAAGGTCATCCTCAATAGGATCCGTGATTACTAGCACACCTACCAGCGACTGGAGCAGTCTGGTTTTAAGTCTATGAAGTCTATCATCGACCACATCCTGACACTGAGGGTTCTCTTGGAGCGCAAACAAGAATATCGGCAGTTTCTTTGCAGCCTTTGATGATTTTTGTAAAGCGATTGACTCAGTTGATCGAGCTGCCCTGTGGGACATACTGGGACTTTGCGGGATCCCCTCAAGGTTGATCAGTATCATTGCTGGCCTTACACTGGTATTGGGATTGCTGTGCAAAGTGGAGGTAGAACATCTGCATTTTTCCCAGTTGATTCTGGGGTTTGTCAAGGGTGTGTTCTTGCTCCTACTCTAGTTAATACTTGCATGGACTGGGTGTTGGGCAGGGTCATGGGGTCCGGCAGCTTTGGGGCATCTGTTGAAGAGACATTTACTGTTCATGACTTTGCCAATGATGCTGTGATGTTCACAGAATCAATGGAGGCTCTGATTGGTGCTCTCAAGAGACTGAGTGAGAAATCTGAGTGTCTGGGCTTGCGAGTGTCCTGGATAAAATCCAAGATCCGGGTTTTCAATGACCTCTTAGGCACAGCCATCAGCAATGTGCCTGTCTGCGGAGAGAGTGTCAGCCTTGTTGAGAGGTTTACTTACCTCGGTAGGGACATTCATGTCTCTGGGGATTCTTCCTATGAAGTCAGTAGATGGATTGGGAGAGCATGGTTGGGGGGGAGGTGGTTGGGTTCATGAAGTTGCTGGAAAAGGTGTGTGTGGCACTCCCAATATCTATGCAAAAGGATGAAGGTCCAAGTCTTTGGAGTCCTGGTGCTTACTCTCTTGCTACATGGTTGCAAGACATGGACACTATCCAGTGACCTGAGATGAAGACTGGACTCCTTTTGGTACTGTGTCTTTTCGGAGAATCCTTGGGTAATACTGGTTTGGTTTTGTGTCAAATGAGCGATTGCTCACAGAGTCACAAATGAGGCACATTACCTGCATTGTGAGGGAGCGTCAGTTACAGCACTACGGCCATGTGGTGTGATTCCCTGGGGGTGATCCGGCTTGCAGGTTCCTCATTGTTGAGGACCCAAGTGGCTGGACCAGGCCAAGGGGACACCCACTTAACACCTGGCTGTGGCAGATAGAGGGTCATTTCCGGAGGGTGGGACTGGACTGCGTGTCTGCCTGGGGGTTGCCAACCAGGATCCTGAGCTGTTTCATTGCGTGGTAAGTGCAGTAATGGAGAATAGTTAATGCTGAATTGATGCTGTCTTGCTTAGTGCAGTATGCAAATTGTAATGGTCATTAACAGTCATTGGTCTTACTCAAAGGAAACTGAGAATACAAGTTTAAAGGAATACTCCACTCAAAAATATTTGTTTATATGTTACTTATTCCATGTAGTTTGTAGTGATGGGTTAGAAAAAAAATTTAATCTCATGCTCTAATGCAGAGTGAAGATTCCAATTCTTTCATAAGCTTTATCTACAATGACCAGCACTGGATAACAGCAAACAATGTCCAAAACATCCATGAACAAAATCCCAATTTAGTCATGTGGCATAATCTATATGTCAGAAGTTTAGTTGTATGCTTGCAATGTCCCAAACACATGTATTTGTACTAGTGTTGGATCAGCACTAAAATTGTGACTTCAATATGAAAGATTGCTTTTGGACTTAAGTATCTTATTCCAATCTCAATGTTGTGCCACATAATTGCTCGCCTTCCTAGTGTGTCATGCAATTTTGCCACACAATGCATCGCTTTACCTTTTGTTGCTGTGAAGTCCAGAATGCATCACAGCAGTATTGGGGGAGTCCCTGTGAATTTCTGGTGACGGAGAAGTGTACAGTTTCATTCTTTGAAGTCTACAAAACTGATGTTTTTTCACAATTGCAGTATTGAGTGCTAAGAAGAGGGTGTGTGAGAGATTCACCAGAATGCTGGTAACACATTGTTTTAAAATTTGGGTTTTTCAGTACTTTTCCAGAAATGGTATAACAAGCAGCCCTAATTCGTAATAAAATATTGTAAAATAAACCACTTCTGGAAAGCACTCTCGTGAAAGAAAATGGAATGTGTTCAAATGCTGCCAAACCATGTCTTTAAAGGGTAGTGTAATTGGTGGTAATTTTCCTTCAAAGACACCAATCAAAAATTTACTTTAGAGAGAGTGGGTTATACTTTACCCCTTCAGTTGGCATTTAAAGGCCAAGTCTCCCACACAGCTGTTCTGTTGGCAGTACCCTAATATAAATACTTCATGCTGTCCTTTGTGGGTTCTGTGGAAGAGCACCAGTCTTCTGCCAATCCTCCTTTATCTAGCACTGAATTGGGCAAATTGCCTCCAGTTAATGGCCTGGTACAGTCATTTGTTGGCAAGGTCACTATGTACTCCTCATGCTCCCAAGCTTTCGCTGGACATTAGTTCGTATTCTCTTTAGAGGAAAGGCAATCCATCAGGTAATGTTTTGTGAGATAAGCACATATTTCTTCTCTTGACCTAACTTGCTGTTTCTTAAAGTGTTACCCACACCAGAGCACTTCTGGGTCACCTCAATTTATAGGGTCTACGTCTGCTACCTCCTAATGGCAAATGAGTTTTTCTTTTTTGCCAATGTTAGGGTCCCTCCTGAGAGTTTTCCTTTTTTTTTTTCTTCTTCTTTCTTTGTTGTGCCCACCAAGATGTGCCATGGAGCCATTTTTCCAGTCAGGCACCCCTTCATATGTTTAAATCTCTTTTCACTTTTTTTTTTTTTTAAATGATTTATGATTCAGTTTTGTATGTGCTATTATAGAAGGCTGAAATTTGTGGAAAATGATGGCTATCTTGGCTGTTTTGTAATAATTACAAACAAATTGTCATTATTAAATGAACACTCGACCCAAAAATGTACTTTTTATTTGTTAATTACCCCATACAGTTTTCAGTGATGGCCAGGATTTTTGATCAAATCATTATTAGTGAAATAAAAATTGTGAACAGTTAGAACAAATAGCAGACAAGACATTATAATATGGCAATAAAAAACACACCAAGGTGTTGCCACCCAGTCCCAAGATCACTCCCACAACTGTCTCTTATACAAACAGAGTTACAGTAGATGTAAAAACCTACACAAACTTGTTAAAATAGCAGGTTTTTGTGATGTAAGAAATTAAACCAAGATAAATCATGTCAGAACGTTTTGCATCTTTATTTGTGGAATTGAAACTTATACAAGAAGGTGACAACAAATCAAATTGTTTAGGGAAAATAAAATCAAAAACCTATGGTAAAGAATAAGTAGTATACACTTGCCATCAGTTAAAGTGACTCTGATTCCTTCCAAATAAAGCTCAGTTGTTCCTGTAGTACTATCCTGACATCATCTGGGTTACATTGATTTTTTATGTTATTTCCCTAGATGGTTTCTGTTTCATTTTCTCTTTCTTTGTATAGTTGCAGTAGCACAATTAAAGTGGTAGTAGTTCTGGCATGATTTATCTTGGTTTAATCTGTTTACATACATAAATGTGCAATTTCAACAGGGGTGAGATATGACCACAATGATATCTGAGGAAAACAAAAACGGGGGAGGAAAAAAAACTAATCTTTATAGCCATTGGATTACTGCTCATTTTTTTTATATGTATGTATTAGATATAGATATAGATATAGATATA
>JANRMT010062813.1:104703123-104748993 GCA_026402145.1 Polypterus bichir lapradei | reverse complement strand
TCGCGCGCCTGTGTCTGTCTCTCGCGCGCCTGTGTCTGTCTCTCGCGCGCCTGTGTCTGTCTCTCGCGCGCCTGTGTGTGTGTCTGTCTCTCTTGCGTGCGTGCCCCTCTGTGTGTGTGTGCATCTGTCTGTCTCGCGCGCACCTGTGTGTGTCTGTCTGTCTGTCTCACACGCGCCTATGTGTGTGTGTCTCTCTCTCTCTCTGCACAGGGAATGCACAGGAAGAGACTGAACACGTGCCGTGTGGCCACGCGCACTTCACCAGAAGACACACACACGGACACCTGAACGCACAGGGAAAAAAATGAACATTTGAAAAATCCGTAATTTAATAAACAACCACGAAAAGTAACAATGCAACAAAGCACGCCCGCGCCTCTGTGTGTGTGTGTGTGTGTGTGTGTGTGTGTCTGTCTGTCTGTCTGTCTGTCTGTCTGTCTCTTGCGCGCGCCCCTCTGTGTGTGTGTGTGTGTGTGTGTGTGTGTGTGTGTGTGTGTCTCTCACTCTCGCGCCTGTGTGTGTCTGTCTCGCGTGTGCCTGTGTTTGTGTGTGTGTGTCTGTCTCATGTGCACCTGTGTGTGTGTGTGTGTCTCGTGTGTGCCTGTGTGTGTGTGTCTCGTGCGTGCCTGTGTGTGTGTGTGTGTCTCGTGCGTGCCTGTGTGTCTCGCGTGTGTGTGTGTGTGTGTGCCTGTGTGTGTGTCTCGCGCATGCCTGTGTGTGTGTGTCTCGCACGTGCGTGTGTGTGTCTGTGCGTGCGCGCGAGTGCATGTGTGTCTGTCGTGTGTGTGCGTGTGTGTGTGTGTGTGTCTGTCTCGCGCTCATGCACCTGTGTGTGTGTGTCTCTCTCTCTGCGCAGGGAATGCACAGGAAGAGACTGAACCCGCGCATGTGCACTTCACCAGAAGACGCACACAGGGGTTTTATTAAAGAGGATGCTAAATAGTACTAAAAGTGTTTCTGCTTCGATGAGGAGGTCACAATTGTCAGATCTGTTTTTTTTTATTTTATGTTTTATTTGCTTTACGCATGTAACATACATTTTATCACTCTTTCTGGTGATGCCAGGTAGAACAGCATATACATACATATACCCCAGGAAAATAAATGAATAGAACAAAACATAAATCAATAAATCAAACCAAGATGGCTTGGATGTTTTTCTTATGTTATTTTATAAAGGGGACACAAATATATAATTGATATTTCCCCTTAATTTTTTTTTATAAAAAATTGTTCAAGAAAAAATAATTCATTTAGTGTCAGCTTTAGAATACAGTACATTTTAATCACAAACCTTTTGGGCTTAATTTCCCCTATACCTCCATTCGGTGTGTTTGGGTGGGTTGGCGGGTGTTGGTCACAGAGTGTAATGACACTGGATTACAAATAAAGGAGTGTACATTTTGCTATTTTTTAGTTTGAATGCGCATAAGCTTAGCTTTGTGGTTGATAAATGGTGCAAAGGTGTTGACCATCGGTTTGGCAGAAGTTGAGTTATGGTCATTTTTCTCACTGATCAAGGTGAATTACAGGTATCTCTGAGCCTGGATATACTAGCAAAATTGCTAGGTGGGGTGGAGCTTCACTTGTTTCCAGTACTTGGATAGTAATTTGCCTATAGTATATTCTTGGATGTGTGTGTGCTAACAGCATTAATAAGCATAGGTCTGTAGCCAGCGTCCTTCATCTTAGGCAAGCTACAATTAATGAGGCTAGCTGCAAGTTTCCTTTTAGTGTAGTTATTCCAGATAACTTGAAAATTTTAAACTTCACACGCGAGGAAAGTGAGGTGTAGTAGTTCAAGGTTGAGATGAAAAGAATTTATATCAGTACTGCTAATGCGCATCATTAAGCAACATGTACTCTGTTTGAAATAAAATGGTTGCTTCATCAGTGATTAACAATACAAAAGCATGGCTTCAGGTAAGCCGTTGTTGGGTATATCTTTCACTTTCACAAAAATTATACTGCTTTCTGAAATACTCACCACTTGATTATATACAGATTATCTGCTTCATGTGTTTAATTAAATTGTTGTGACAGTAGTCTGTATTTCACCATATGCTGATGTGTCAACTGCAGCACAAATACTTTACTGTATATGACAATGAAACTCAAGGAGTTACTGTTCAAAATTATTATGGAATGAGTATTACTACAATTCCAATTTCAATTCCACCATTAGTATTAAAAGGACAAAATGCTGGACAAATATGGAAATGTCTTCAATGCTTGTGAAATACATTTTATAATACCTTTGTCCATCTGAAACATTATTTAGATATTTTAAAATACAGAAAGTGATAAAGAAAAAAGTGCAATAGCACAGCTAGTGCAGTACATCTTTTACAGAGTCTGGCATGAGATGTCATCCTCAAAGACTATACATAAGGCTACATGTGCTTGTCATTAACAGAGTTTCTGAGTGCTGATGATTACTGTAGTGAAATTTGGTAAACTGTACAAATAGCATGCCATATTAATTAGTTTGCCAAGATAATTAATTTCTGAAGAACATACATATGGATATAGCTAAAAATGAAAATGGTGTTTCATTGCTTTCAAAATCAAATTAATTTATTCTAAACATAAGTTTGTTTGAGTCATCCATGTGAAATTTGTGGATGATGCACTTGAAATTTCCATGCAGATTCAGATTGGTGTACAAGGCTGGCAAAATTAAAAGAAAAAATCCCATTTGATTTTAGATAGTAGAGATGCAGCAAGTTTTGCTCAGCTTTTATTAGGGATATAACAATGCCAGAATTTTCGTATTCAATACAAATACCAGTGAATTCTTATGATACTCAGTATCTTCGATACCATGGCAAAAACAGAAGTCATATTTAGTGGCTTTTTATTACTTTCATAATTTAATTGAACAATGTTATGCTTTTTTTATTGCAATAGAATATAAAATTATATAAATACTAACAGTAACAACAGCTTTAAAATACTGGTATATTTATTAAGTAGTTACTTATCTATCATTAAGGAAAACAAGTGTTGGCATACATTAATTTCAAACCTTGTGTTGTATCTTGATGTTAATGTGTGGCAGATATAGGGATCCCCGCAGTGTATTAACAAATGGGGAATTGGGGATATTTCATCATAGGATTTGTAAAAAAAATAAAAAAATGATATCATCATGAATGAAGTGTTTGAATTTATAAAATACATATTTTACATTTATTCTCTGATATTTTCTGTCCAATAACTGAAAACTACTTCTTAAAATCCACACAAATATAAAAATTCAGATATTATATGTTTGTATAGTGCCTTGGTGTTTTGTTGCATTACAATCTGGAATTAAAATGCATTTTTGGGGGTTAGTACCATTTGATTTATACAACATTGCTGCCACTTAAAGGTGAAAAATATTTTTATTGTGACAAAAGCAATAATTAAGACAAAAATAGAAATCATTATTGTGCATAAATATTCACTCCCCAAAGTCAATACTTTGTAATTACAGCTCCATGTCCCTTGGGGAAAGTCTGTATTAGCTTAGCACATCTAGCCACTAGGATTTTCACCCATTCCTTAAGGCAAAACTGCTCCAACTCCTTCAAATTAGATAGGTTGCATTATTGTACATCAATTTTCAAGTCATGCCACAGATTCATAATTGGATTAAGGTTATGACTTTGAATAGGCTGTTCCAACTTAGTTAAATGTTTCTCTTTAAACCACTCCAGTGTAACTGTAGCAGTATGTTTAGGGTCATTGTCTTGCTGGAAGGGGAATCTTTGTCCCAGTCTTAGCTCTCTGGAAGACAGAAACAGGTTGTCTTGTATTTAGTACAGGTTTGCCCTGTATTTAGTGCCATCCATCTTCTGCCATGTTTCACTATGGAAATAGTATTCTTGGGGTGATGGCATTTCCTGTGATGGCTAAAATGTTCAGATTTAGTCTCATCTGATAAGAGAACCTTCTTCCATGTGTTTAGGGAATCCAGCACATGCTTTTGGAAAAACTCCAAACTTGTTTTCTTATGTTTCTTTTTAACCAATGTCTTTTTTTCTGCCCATTCTTCCATAAAGCCCCTCTCTGTGGAGTATACAGCTTAAAGTGGACTGGTGGACAGATACTCCCATGTCTGCTTTGGATCTTTGCAGCTACTTCAGTGTTATCTGTGATGTCTTTATTGTATCTCTGATTAATGCCCTCTTTGCGCGGTCTATGAGTTTTGGTGGGCGGCAGTACAACCATGCAGTCTCTCGTTAGCTTTGTAGTGGTGCCATATTCTTTTTCCATTGTGTTATGATGGATTTAATGTGTGCCATAGAATATTCAAAGTTTGGAATATTTTTTTCTTCTATTTCTACCTTTTTTTTTATCTGTGCTTCTCCACAACTTTGTCCTGTCTCTGACCTGTTTGGAGTGCTCCTTGCTCTTCATTTCGCCTGTTTAGTAGTATTGCAGAGTCAGGGGCCTTTCAGAACAGGTCTCTTTATACATACATCATGTGAAAGATCATGTTACACTTTGATTGTGCACAGGTGGATCCTAATCAACTAATTATGTGGCTTCTGAAGATAACTGGTTGCACTCACAATTTTTAAGTTTTTTTTTTTTTTTTTAACCTATATGGAAGGTATTTTATTTTCATTTCACTTCAACAATTTGGATTATCTTGTCCATTATGTAAAATCCAAATGAAAATCAATTTTAATTCCAGATTTTAATGCTACAAAACAGGGAAAACACTGAGGGGTATGAATACTTTCGCAAGGCATTATGCTTGGTGAGACATGCTATACCAAACAACATAAGTTGTAGTTGTAGTTTGAGTCTTGCCTTGATATTTTCTCATTAGTGCTGCCAGTCCTCTCACAACCCACAGTCCTATAGGAATAACTGTGAATATGTGTGGGGTCCCCATCTCCATGCTGGCATGCTCATGACAATCTGCATAGCCTCCATTCATTTTTCAGCACTGTTTAGGAAAATGTTGAAAGCGATTTCTCTTATGATCTCCTCTTTCAAGTGCATGACAATACAAGTTAAATGATTGTACCTTATGTCATAGGTAAAGTTATTTCACTCCCAAGAGCTCAAAGAACTGTTTCTGAATTAATTCCATAATGGAAAGTGGCAACAAGCGTACCTTTGTGTGTTAAATCAAATCGTTCCTGCACTCACGCACTGAAACTCTCCTGTCTCGAAGTTAAAAGCTTTTCCAGACCTGTAGGCTCATACGTAATGCCGCACATAGAAGTCACATTAAAACATGGCATACAGACAAAAGCTGAAATGTTCGTACGCACAAAAAAATCCAGATGCATAAATCTGTGCGAACACCAACTTCCATGTTCTTCCGCTACATAAATCCCAGTCAGCGTGAAAAGTAACACACGTGCACGCGCCTGCTGCCACTCCCAAACTCCTCCCAGAATTATGCCTCTGAATATGCAAATCAAAATAAAAACTCTTAACCTCTGCGTTCTATGAAAAGACAATGGCAAAAGCCTGGGGAAAATAGAATTTCAGCGAAATTCAAAAAAAAAAAAAGGAAGTTGATCGAGTGACACAGAATGTCAGAGAAACTCGAAAGTTCAAGTTCACAAAGTCACACAGTGCCCAAAATAAAAAAGAAGTTGTCAGATATCAAAGTCGCCATGAAAAGGCGTGTCGTAGCCCACTGTCTGAGTGTCATATGGAAACTTATTAGGGTACAGAGAAAAGAAAAAAAAAATAGGCACACAGTGCGGAACTTTAATCTCGAAATTTCCACTTGAATCACGTAGTTTATTTTGTCATCAAATTAGAACATCATAAACTTCATCTTAAAATCTTTAATTTACTAGTTTCTCAAATACCATCGTAACTAAAGGAGCGTGTTAAATGCTTTGTATTGTATTTGTTCTTCTATGTGCTCTATTTGTATGAACCACTACGTGATTCTTAAACGGGCTTTCTCTACCTCCGTCAGGGCACTGAATCCATTACATTTGTGATATTAGAGCTCTCTGAATAATTTAAATACTGAGATGTATACTTGTTATAATTTTCATGATAATAGGAATTAAAGCATGTTATTAAACATGGGAACACAGTGGGGCAATGATAGTGACGAGCTGGTGCCTTGTCCAGAGATTGTTCCTGCCTCACGCAAGATCCTTGCTGCGCTGTGTGCTACCTTTGATGAAATAATTTATTGCAGCAGTACTGTCTCTTTCAAACATACTAACCTCCAATTCCTGTCCTTCCTTTTCTTTCTCCAAGTAACCAATCGCCACACGATCAGCTCTGTAATAGATGTCAAGCCATCTGTAGGCTTAGAACGCCAATTCTTCAATACTTTTAAGGAACATTGAAATATCTTTATAGTACATGTTTAATTATTCTATCCATCTATCTATCCAGTGTCGCTCCAGTCCCAGCAAGAATACAGCATGAGGCAGGAACAATCCCTGAATGGGCGGCAGCTCATCACTAGCACTGTGACACCGTGTCCTCACATGATTAATTATTTACAATATAGATTATTTTTTTCACTATCTTCAAATTAGGAACTTTGTTAAACAGAACCTGCCCGATTTTCCTCATCTTGCACCCTCGTCCATGCTGGAAAAAATATTGCTCAATTTCAAGGACTTAGACACCATCTCTGCAATATATAAAATTATTTTACAGTCCCTCCCTCTCAAAGATCCAAGAGGACACTGGGAAAAAGATCTCTCAATTAATATATCAGAAAAGGAGTGGAAAATAGCAATGCAGGGAATTCACTCGAGCTCCATATGCGCAAAGCATACAATTATTCAACTCAAAATTATATATCAAGCACATCTGTCTCGTCTAAAACTTTCCAAAATGTTTCCAGGGCAAGATCCAAACTGCGAACGCTGCAATAAAGTCCCAGCCTCACTGGGTCACATGTTTTGGGCCTGCATCAAATTAACGTCATTCTGGACCAAAATTTTTAATTACCTTTCAGACAGCCTTGGTCTCACAATCCCTCCTAACCCATTAACAGCTGTGTTTGGGGTTCTTTCAAATTGGTTTAAAATGGAGAAGGACAAACAAACTGTGATTGCATTCACTACACTTTTGGCACGCAGACTTACTTTGCTAAATTGGAAGAATCCTAACTCTACTCTTTTAAGACAGTGGGAAACCGATTTTTTATACTATTTGAAATTGGAAAAAATCAAATACTCATTTAGAGGATCTGTACAGAATTTTTTCAAAACATGGCAGGATCTAATCAGTAATATTTTAGAATAAGCTCTTAAAGCACAGAGGAAGCAATTATTTCTGTATTTCTTTTTCTTCTCCATTCATCTCTATTGGCTTATCAAACTCAAACTCAAACTCATCAATTTAGGTATGTTTACAAGCCTTAAGTTTTACTCCGTTGGCCTTGCTCTCTCTCTCAGGGGTGGGGGTCGATTTATCATCAGTCCTACTTTTTGTAAAATTTTTTTCTTTTTTTTTTATTAATTTTATTGCAATCCATACAAAGCAATCAAGTTTTTACAAAAAGAAAAATTGAGTTAAGAACAGATCGATCCCCACCCCTGAGAGAAAGAGCAAGCCAAACTGCGTAAAATGTAAGGCTTGTAAACATACCTAAATTAATAAATTCTCTATGCTTCATGACCTTATTTTAAAATGTTACTGATTAGATCCTGCCATGTTTTGAAAAAAGTCTGTACGGATCCTCTAACTGAGTATTTGATTTTTTCCAATTTCAAATAATATAACACATCGGTTTCCCACTGACTTAAAAGTGGAGAGTTTGGGTTCGTCCAGTTTATTAGAATAAGTCTGTGTGCCAAAAGTGTAGTGAATGCAATCACAATTTGTTTGTCTTTCTCCACTTTAAGCCCCTCTGGAAGACTTTTTGTAAAAATTGATTGATTTGTATGGAATGATTGCAATAAAATTAATAAAATTAAAAAAAAAAAAATATGTAGATTGTCACGCTTGAGACACAGGAGGTTGAAGAAACAAGAAGGATTTTTATTCAAACACTGCAAACAAACATTTGTCTCTTCAAACTTGCTCCTTGACAGAGGTGACAGTTTCGTCTATCAATTAAAGGTAAGCGTGTGTATCTTCTTCAAAGGAGTACGCGTCAGGAGCAGGTGCAGTCTGAGAGAGAGAGAAAGCAAAACAAATCAATACCAAAACTGACAGGCGCTGCACAAGGCTTTTATATAAGTGGAGTACCGTGTGAGGGTTGTATTACGCATTATAGTGCAAGTGAGAAGGGTAAGGAGCAATGTGAAGGTAGTCTGTGTTTCAGGGGTTGGGGTTTTCCCAGTGGCGTCTGTATCCTCTTGGGGTGCGATCAGCCCTCCAGCTCACAAGATTATTTAAACAATGTTAATATTTTATCTGTATAATATAATAAACATATTTTGCTGCATTTCATCTTAAAAATGATATTGTCATCATATGTAAATAACGCACTTTATAAAGTGGCTCAGGTTGTGCAATATTATAATTGTATCGCAAAATTACAGTGAGGAAATTGTACTTATAAGTACAAACAGTTCTATAAGGAGCACGTGATGGACTGATTGAGTGCGTTTATAGTTCTTGGGATGAAACTATAGACAGCATGGCTGAGGCAGTGTGTGTTTGATGCTGTATACTGATAATTCTCATTCCGATCAGCTGCTGTAGAGCTGTGATTCCACACTCGGATACAGTGATATAAATACTCCGAGTGGTACAGTGAGAGTATTATGGAAAAAGATGATCCACTGTGGCAACCCCTAATGGGAGCAGATGAAAGAAGAAGAAGAAGGTGCAGTGAAAGTAACAACCCTAAAGCAGCTATGGTATTTGGAATAATTTGGCTATTCCATGGACCATTATATTGTTACAGGTTAATTACAATCAGATGCCTTAAACTAATAAACAATACGTGGTTAATTTCAGTGTATATGATAAAGCCCTGTCAGGGATGTGTATCTAAAAAAGACAGGGAAACCACACTGGAACAAAAGCACTGCTTTGACGCTGGGTGCCGCCAGTTTGCAAAACCGAGCAGAGAACTTACGTACGCCAAGCATTTAGCATTTATAAGTTTAGGTTTTATACATCGCGATGTGAGCGTGGAAAAGGGCTTATGCAACATTTTTGTGCGTACACACTGTTTATACATGGGGCCCCTTATCTGCTGATTTTTTTTTCAACATGTGTTAATGCAATGTTGTAGCATCAACAAAGTGAGCCATTTTTATATACAGTTTCACTCACGTTTTTCTCATGTATTTATTTTGCCTTCCAAAGTAATTTGTCTACTTGTAATCCTGCATCTGTGGTACCGACTTTTTTGTAAATATTGTAAAATACTGTAAAAAAGCTGGAACCTTCATGTTTTCAAAACTTTGGTACCGTATTAGTACCGAAACATTGGTTCTTATGACATCCCTAGTTTCTATAGAAATTGTATGTTTAAATCCATATGTGAATTTTATAAATGTAGGTGCACAAAACACATTTTTTGTGTCTTATGCAGATTTGTAAGGAATGTTATCTGAATATGCAGTATTTTTTTTCTTGTTAGTAGCTTATAGCAACTTTTATAGATGTATTTTAATTTCTTTATGTTTTCTTCCCCCTGTAGAAGTCATTGATTGACATGTACTCTGAGGTTTTGGATATCTTATCAGACTATGATTCTAACTATAACACTCAAGATCATCTGCCAAGGGTAAGGCATCAGTTCATTGTAATTTTTCAGTTGCTTAGAAATATTTTACTTTTCGTAACAATGGGCTGCTGGTTTGATAGGGTAGATCTGAGGCCATGAGTTGTTTTTGGAGCACCAAGTAAAGTGAAGCCTCATTTGCACATTGTAACATTATTTATTGGGGGAGAGGAGCTTAGCTGCTATTGTATCTATCCTAATTTTATGGAGCAGGAAAGGGGGACTTGTGTTTTTCTGAGTTTCTGTCTGATTATCTTGTACTTGTAGTCTGTTTTGTTTGTGTTTCAGAAAAAATACATTCAATAAATTCTAGTATTCCTTAATCTTTGGCAGACATTGTGTTTGTAGAGTCATCACTTATCTCAGTATATATTTTTTTTTTAATGTAGTCTGTTTTCAATTTCAGAAGACATTTGGGAGTCAACAACAACATTTATTTATATAGCACATTATCATACAAATAATGTTAGCTCAAAGAGCTTTACATGATGAAGAAAGAGAAAAAAAGACAAAGTAAGAATTAAATGAAGAGAACACTAATTAACATAGAATAAAAGTAAGGTCCGATGACCAGGGAGGACAGAAAAACCAAAAAAAACTCCAGACGGCTGGAGAAGAAATAAAATCTGCAGGGTTTCCAGGCCATGAGACCGCCCAGCCCCCTCTGGGCATTCTATCTAACATAAATGATCAGTCCTCATTGTATTCAGGGTTCTCATGGAAGGACTTCAGAAGGAATCAGAATCAAGTGAACTTTTTTGAACACCGTAATGACATTTATGGATAAATACACATGCTAATGTGCCTCACGCCTCCTTCAAGAAACAGTATAGGACACCTTTTTACTTTAACAATAGAAACCCTGCTAAAATTCTTTCTCCCTGAACATTCTAAGTTTCCTAACATATGTGAAGAAATATGTGGGTCCTTATCACCATGCCTGTTGCACACAGATAAATGCTTTTGTTTAGCAAATTTGTCAATTTTCAGCACTCAACCTGCAATCATCCTACATTCAGCCAGCCGAAGCCCTCACCCAGCCGCAATTCTCCCAGCCCAAGTCTGCATTGAAGATTTTATCTAGCAATGAGTTCTAAGAAATGATATAGGTAATGATATAGCGTAATTTTATGTATGTTCTGTGTCTACAACGATCTGTGTAAATGTGGGGTGACATAAGAAATGTACGCATAGCTAAAACAGAACATTTTTTTCATATGTTATAGTGAAAACAATGGTTCAGTGGCAACTCGGCGAAGAAACAACTTTGCAAAATACAACTTGGCGGCATCCTTTACCAGTTAGGTAATAGTTAGGTTTAAAGAGATTTTTTTAATTATATTTAAATGACAACCTGATTTAAAACATTGAAAATAAATTTGTATAATTGACGAACAAACTTTACTCTGTAGATAGAACAAACTCTATCTTATATTATCATCTGCAACCAAAATTGCTAAACCTTTATATAAATTGTATTGATTGTAATTGTATAATAACATTATTTAGAACACAAAAGGTAACCTGAGAGTACGGCTTAAGGAATATCTTTACTCTCGGCGTATTGGGACTCTTATAAAGCAGGTGATTCTGTGGATTTTCCGTTGCCCTTCGTTGTCATTTAAATATCATTAAAAAATCTCTTTGAATCTAACTATTACCTAACTGGTAAAGGATGTTGCCGAGTTGTCTTTTTTGCCGAGTTTTCTGTCGCCCAGTTGCCCCTAAAAGGATAACAACATAATGTTGATGTGAAGTGTAGAATGTGTAAAGACAACTCATTGCTAGATGAAAACTTCAGTGCAGACTTGAGCTGAAAGTGAACGTTCAGGCAGGCTGATGGTCAGGGACAATGAAAATTTTCACAGGCTTTAGGGATTCTGGTGTTAATATACAGTATATATGCTGCAGAGAGCAGTTTCAGGATGCTCTGATTAGGTATTTTTCAGGGCCGATCACAGATTTTAGTACTGATTCCAGTATGTTTTGTATATCATTTAATTATTACTTTTAACTAAGCTCCTGCATAATCTGCCATTTAGAAATATCTGTTCAGTATTAAAGTTGTACAATTATAATTAAACCTGCAGACTGCATGTGTTACCTGTTTATTTTTATTAACAAAATGACATTTTGTAGATTCATTGTTCAGTGGCCCTAAAATGCTAAAATAAAACCATACTTTTTTTAAACTAATTAAACATGTACAAAAATATTTTTCCACGATACAAAAAAAGTAGTAAAAATTCTTTTGATAATTACAAAGCACGATACTAATAAAATATTTGTTTATCAAGATGACACAAGGCTAACATGCTTAACAAGTTTAAAAGACTCATTTGGCTGTTGACCTAGGCAGTGAGCACAAATTTCTTTATCTTTTCCTTCTCCATTTATAAATGTGAGCTGCTGTACTAAACACACGTTTGTGCAATGTCCACACTCAGACAAGGAGTGTGTGTTTTAATTACAGGACAAAATGAAAAGGTCTAAAATAATTCTGTTCTAATTTCCGCAGAAGACGCACTTCTCCCTTATGGTACATTCCTCAGAATCCCTTGTCTTAGTTTAGTACTTCACTTTCTTTATTGTAAAAGCCAATCTTCCTGTCTACTCTCTCCTGAAGTCTGACTGTAAAGCTTAGGATTTAAAAAATAGTTTTTTGAGATCAGGTAATTTACCAGTCGAGTCATTTGGGGTGAAAAACATTCAGTCTCAGTCAGCATCAGTAATTAATAGATTTCTCTTTTATTAAAAAAAAAACTTTTTGTCTTCCTCTATTTTAGTTAAAATTTTTTGAAAAATATAAGCACCATCCATTTTATTTCATTCTCCATTCAAAACAGTTTTTAAACAAATGTCAACATGATACAGTAGGAAAATTATGTCTGTACTGTCCTCTGCTGCAATGGTACAGATTTAGTACACATTCTTCATGTGATATTTTTTGAAACGATCACTAACACACAGCCCAATATTGCAGTCAGGACAACAGAAGCATGTTTCTTTTTGCTCACTTTTCTTAGAATAGTTATTTTTCTATTTTTTGTGCATTAGAGGTAAATTGTCAGTTCCTGATCCCCACAATGGGTGGTGTCCATTGTGGATATTGTAAGCTACCATAGCACTAAGCTTTATGACTTCCTCAGATCCCCTGAAGCGAACATTGACAGTTACTGCATTGTGAACAGTTCTTAGGGAGGCTAACATCTTTTTTGTCCTTCCACTTGGTCACAATCATTTTGCTTTTATTCCACGTAGATACTGCATTCTGCTGTAGCGTTATTCAACTGAAGTTACCAGGCATATCACAGCAGCATTCATACAGTTTATCATAGAGTGGCAAAATGCATATTTTTTTTTCTTGCAGCAAAATGTTTTATTATGGCACTAGATGGCAGCAGAATAGAGTCCCTACCATTATTTGAGCTTACCCTGAGAGACATTTGGCGTTTACTGCTTTTTCCTAAAATTTGGTTAATTCTAAAGTTTATTTTGGAAAGTAGGACCCAAAATGTGGTGTACCAACTATTACAGTGGTGTGAAAAACTATTTGCCCCCTTCCTGATTTCTTATTCTTTTGCATGTTTGTCACACAAAATGTTTCTGATCATCAAACACATTTAACCATTAGTCAAATATAACACAAGTAAACACAAAATGCAGTTTTTAAATGATGGTTTTTATTATTTAAGGAGAAAAAAAAATCCAAACCTACATGGCCCTGTGTGAAAAAGTAATTGCCCCCTGAACCTAATAACTGGTTGGGCCACCCTTAGCAGCAATAACTGCAATCAAGCATTTGCGATAACTTGCAATGAGTCTTTTACAGCGCTCTGGAGGAATTTTGGCCCACTCTTTGCAGAATTGTTGTAATTCAGCTTTATTTGAGAGTTTTCTAGCTTGAACCGCCTTTTTAAGGTCATGCCATAGCATCTTAATTGGATTCAGGTCAGGACTTTGACTAGGCCACTCCAAAGTCTTCATTTTGTTTTTCTTCAGCCATTCAGAGGTGGATTTGCTGGTGTGTTTTGGGTCATTGTCCTGTTGCAGCACCCAAGATCGCTTCAGCTTGAGTTGACGAACAGATGGCCGGACATTCTCCTTCAGGATTTTTTGGTAGACAGTAGAATTCATGGTTCCATCTATCACAGCAAGCCTTCCAGGTCCTGAAGCAGCAAAACAACCCCAGACCATCACACTACCACCACCATATTTTACTGTTGGTATGATGTTCTTTTTCTGAAATGCTGTGTTCCTTTTACGCCAGATGTAACGGGACATTTTCCTTCCAAAAAGTTCAACTTTTGTCCCATCAGTCCACAGGGTATTTTCCCAAAAGTCTTGGCAATCATTGAGATGTTTATTAGCAAAATTGAGACGAGCCCTAATGTTCTTTTTGCTTAACAGATGTTTGCGTCTTGGAAATCTGCCATGCAGGCCGTTTTTGCCCAGTCTCTTTCTTATGGTGGAGTCGTGAACACTGACCTTAATTGAGGCAAGTGAGGCCTGCAGTTCTTTAGACGTTGCCCTGGGGTCTTTTGTGACCTCTCGGATGAGTCGTCTCTGCGCTCTTGGGGTAATTTTGGTCGGCCGGCCACTCCTGGGAAGGTTCACCACTGTTCCATGTTTTTGCCATTTGTGGATAATGGCTCTCACTGTGGTTCGCTGGAGTCCCAAAGCTTTAGAAATGGCTTTATAACCTTTACCAGACTGATAGATCTCAATTACTTCTGTTCTCATTTGTTCCTGAATTTCTTTGGATCTTGGCATGATGTCTAGCTTTTGAGGTGCTTTTGGTCTACTTCTCTGTGTCAGGCAGCTCCTATTTAAGTGATTTCTTGATTGAAACAGGTGTGGCAGTAATCAGGCCTGGGGGTGGCTCCGGAAATTGAACTCAGGTGTGATACACCACAGTTAGGTTATTTTTTAACAAGGGGGCAATTACTTTTTCACACAGGGCCATGTAGGTTTGGATTTTTTTTCTCCCTAAATAATAAAAACCATCATTTAAAAACTGCATTTTGTGTTTACTTGTGTTATATTTGACTAATGGTTACATGTGTTTGATGATCAGAAACATTTTGTGTGACAAACATGCAAAAGAATAAGAAATCAGGAAGGGAGCAAATAGTTTTTCACACCACTGTATATAATTTGTATTTTTTTCTGTTGTTTGTTACCTGTCCACCACACTGTACTCTGATGTATTCATCAATGTTCATGCTTTAGTAAAAGACAAAAAACGATCATATAAAGCAAGGCAGACTAATGAATGCTTTCAAGATTTGCAACTGTACATTTTTCCACTTTTTCCAGTTTTGTGTCACTGCATTTGTCATCAACCCTTTCCAGACAAGGGTAACACTGGCAACATGCAAAGCAGATCACACCACCTTAATCTCTGCAACATTTTTCTTTTCCTTCTGAGGAATTCCCAGACATTCTTGAGTCGGTCAAGAAATATTTCATCTCTAGATAGTCCTGTGTCTTGTCTGAGTGACCCATGCATATTACACCAACTATTTTAACTTTATGCCCCTTAGAAACAGATGTTTGACTCAGAAGCCTTCCTCTGAAAGAGAGTGTGCAAGAACCTTATTTCCACTACTTGTACTCTTAATTGCTTTCATTAATAGCCCAGTGGTCACTACCACAGATGAGGAAGAAGGTTGTTGATGTCTAGCATGTTGATATCTAGCTCCCACTTTACCACCACTTTCTGGTACAACATCTGTATATATAAAAAAAATAAATGCTACTACTATGTGTGTCAACCTTGAAATGTAATGATATTGGTTAAATGCATTACAGTACTTAAGATCTAGAAGCCAAAATACTGAGTGTAAACAGAACCAAATACTGGCAGAACAACAGTGCTTTAAACATGTATATTTAAACATCCAAGATACAACTATATCTAAAGTTATCATGGTGTACTGCGTACTACCCTGTAATGGTAGATGTATCTTTGTTTGTTTAATGGACATTTTCTCAGTTCAGCCAGGTTGGCTGATTGCCTTCCACAAAGAGGCAAAACGTGCTGTTGGAGCAGAAATGTTTATAGCCAGCTGCCCTTCTTGATGCCAACCTGCTTAGTTGACTTTTATGACTTACCTTTTATGACTTGCATGGGGATTGGAAAGTTTATTCTATCCCTATATCAAGTTTTGTTCTGTGCTGAATGGACAGATTTTTGCGTCAACTTACTACTTATTTACTGCTTATAAAAAGGCAATTATTTGAAGCTGTATTTTATTAAAAGAACTCTGTAGACAGACACATTTAATCAGTTATTTCCAATTGGTGTGGTGGGCATATCATACTGCCTGCCTGACTAGATGAAGGGGATATTCACTGGCTTTTTAAGGCAAACAGAGGCATGGTTGTGATGTTGTATCTCTTCTACATTCACAAGAGAATGAAAGATGTTGTGGACTTGAATTATATGTTTTTTTTTTTTGTGCCTTAAATCTAAGACCATCACTTCATCCCCTTTTTAAACTATGGTAGTAGTCATTTTATGTAGATGATTTTAAGTATCAGGCATAGGTCATTTTCTCAATGTTGATAGAAAATGTATGTTGAATACTACACAGAAATATAGGATAATAAGCCGCACCATACTACCACACTAGTGAAAGCATTTATTTGCCAGCTGGAGATTGATCAAAAACGCACTTTCAGGGCAACACCAAAATGGCTTAAAATAAAAAAGCTAGTTAAAATGCTGACCTTTTATCCTTTCAGCTATCGTCTCTGTCAAGACTTCAAAACTACTGCCCAATTCTATTTCACCCTAACTTGACCTAGCTACCGTATGTCAATTTTGCAAGGAGAAATGAGCAAATAATTGCATTGTTATAACACACAATGTTGTAGACTTATAATGCTGCGAAAAGGTATTTGACTCTACTACTACAAATTATTTAAAAATGAATGTTTTCATATTTTTAGATAAAGGGGTACCTGACGGAGCAAATACTATTTTGTTTTATATTTTTTTAAATTTTGTTTACTTAATGTGTCAAATGATTATGTGTTAGTTTTATATTTTTAATTTTTTTAATTATTGAAATTATTCAACATCAACTGACAGTTTGTGGAAAAAATGTACCCTAGTTAAATGCATCCAATTAAAGGGATGCAATGAGTGAGAAGAAACTAGCAAGACTTGATTATGTTGAGCAGGGATTATTTTGACCCTCAGCTTGTAATGACCCTCAGCAAGTGTAATGGCTCAGTAAAATAAAAACTGCTGAAGAATTATTTACCAGGCTGGTATGGATTACATTTAACCACAATGAGTGCTGTAATATCTAAACAGAAAACCACTGAAACATCAGGAACATCTTTAGGATTGGTTAGCCTGCCAAAATTACTTCAAGAATACAGTGTAAAGTCATTCAAGAAGAAACAAAAAATCTTAAAAAGCAAAAAAACTGCAGGCTTATCTTGCCACAGCAAAAAGTCAATGTTCATGACTTCACAAGCACAAAGACAATAGGTTTAAATATGCCTCATTGGAGAGGACCAAGGTGGAAAATACGATAACCAAGGTGAACGTGCTGGAATAATTGTTGATTCTAAATTGTCCAGGTTTGAGTAAATGTGTCTGACAGCATAAGTGTAGTTTTCACCTGACTGGCTTTCCATCCAGAGTAAATATTTCAACTGTCTATTACTCAGGGTAACTTGAATATGTTTTTATCTAAAAAAAAAAAAAAAAAACATTGGTTACTAATCTTGCATTGTATTTATCAGATTAAAATTTTTACTCTGTTATCACTACATTATCCAAATGTCAGTTATCCAGTCATATGCTCTCAACATCTCAAACATTTGTGTTATTGTTAAAATATTAAATAAACTAATGAATTTCATGCACAGCATTGAAGTTCATTCAAACAAGAATAAACGTTTGAACTGAAGACCGCTCTTACGAACAGTGAATGAGTGTGGATGTTGGACTTCAGTGTATTATATTAAATAATTATATGTTAGTAATTCTCTCTGTTTTCTTAAACCTAGGTGGTAGTTGTTGGAGATCAAAGTGCTGGGAAGACCAGTGTACTAGAAATGATTGCTCAGGCTAGAATATTTCCTCGGGGTTCAGGTGAAATGATGACTCGGGCACCTGTAAAGGTGAGACAATTGTATTTTACTGTACTATGTCTTGTAAAGGTTCTTGAGAATGTGTTTTCCTGGCTCCCTCAAAGAATTAATCTTAGATTTTAAAGTATCATCCTTTAAATAACTATTTAACAGTGAATATACAGTAGCTGAGTTGACATCTTCATCTTTGACGTGGCACATTCTATTGAAATAGTCTTACACCTCAAGGAATATGTGGTGGTCAGAAGGGAGCTGTTAAGGAGTAAAATGGCGGGTAGGCATCATTCAAATCCACAGCTTTTTCAACCTATGCCGTCTAAGTAGGGGAAGTGTTTTGAAATGGAAGAGTGTCAACAAACTTCTTTGAAATATCTTCCAAATTGATTGCTATTAGCAACAAATGAAAATTGGCTTGATATTAACTGATTATGTAATCTTCTTGAGGCATGTATTCAATATGAATTACAACCTCTCTATCATACACAATCGCACAAATGGTATTATTGGTACTGGCTTGGACCTTTATCACTAAAATCACTATGCTTTTGATTGTTGTTGTGTTATGGTGATGCATTCAGTTTTCATCTTTGCCCACATGCAATGGAGAAAAATGTTACAGACTATCACTTGATTGTGCAGTATGAAAGGGAATGGTCCCGGTTCATGATTTTGCAGTTTTCTGCATTCATGTTGACTTGGTTCTCAACGGGATTCATAATAAAACACAAATACAAGAAACTTGTAATTCACTTCTTCTAGTACACAAGAGTTTAATCTATGATCTCATACAAAATCAGCACCGTACAATATCCTTTTTAAGTTGAGGCTCAGAACATTTTGATCATCTTTATAAATCAATACTTTCTCTAATCACTCAAGTCAAATATTCTGCCCTGTACCTCTTTGCAGAAATTAATTTTCTTGTGTGTAAGGCTGCTTCTTATGTATAAACATAAGGTTAATATGTTTACAAATAGTAGGCCAGAGGTATCCTAGAATTTAAAAATTACATGTTTCTTGTCATTTACCATTTGAAAAATATCTGGAAATATGGCGTGGACTATGGTTGGAATGTTACCTTTTTTTAATGTTTTTTGTTTACATTGATACAGAAGCATCATGCCATAAATTATGACAGTTTCTCTTAATGCAAAATATGTAAAGGCATCATTTTGTACATTTTTTAAAATTTTATTTTACTATATCAGCCTGGAAAGACAAAGCACAAACTAATTATAGAAGCAAAAGAATGTACTAAAACAGACAGGAGTGGGGTTGTTTTGGATTCAAGGACTTCGAATCTTAAAAATTAATAGATTGTGATCTGAAAAATCTTTAAATTTTCAGAGTAAAAAAGTTTTATGTCTCTGTGTATAAGCAAAACCGTAGCAAACTTGAAATTTTTAAAGAATAATAACTGAAATAAATAATAAAATAAACATTTTAAGTTTAATGTAAGAAACAACGGAAGCCTATCCGTGGTCTGTGTGAGCAGTATGACTTTAAATACAAAACATAACTAGCAAGTTACTGTTGGGCATTATCATTTAGATACTACCATAAACACATTTATTTAATAAAGGCAATCAGAATATCTGAATACTCATAAGTTAAGGCTATCACTCATTCTTTCAGAGGATACTTTTCTGCTTTAAGATAGAGGAGTTTGAGAAATGGCCAGTGGTTTTTAATTTGTATTTTCAAAATTTAAAAAATTGTGTATATTGTGCTCTCTTTGGGATATCTTAATGAAAATCAAACTTTTCTGACAAAATTCTTTAAAGAATGCGTTTTGCAGATTTCAGCAAAACCAGCCCACAAGGAGCAATTTGTTTCATGAAGATATTCATGACAATGACAGTTGGTGTGTTTTGCATCATATGCAACTACAAGTAAAAATGAAAGGAGGTACAGGGAAAAAATGTCAACAATTTCACAAAAAATATTAGTAATCTTTCAAAGGTGTAAGTAATAAGCATGTATTGACTGCATTTCACTATAATTTGTCTGTTATACCTGCATTTTTATCACTCTTTAATATTGTTTTTTATCAGTATGCTGCTGCTGGAGTATGTGAATTTCCCCTTGGGATTAATAAAGTGTGTGTGTGTCTATCTCTGTCTATCTATCTATCTATAATTGTTGGTACTGATTGCATATATTAACTGGATAAGTGTTAAAACATACAGTGCCCTTTATAGTGTTTGTGACAGAGACATATTTTTCCTTGATGTTCCCCGTGCGCCACAGTTTAAAATTATAAATCAAACAATTCAGACATGATTAACGTGCACAATTGCAGACTTTAGTTTAAGGGTATTTGCATACATTTAGGTCACAGCAGTAGAAATTACACTTTTTATACATATTTCCTCCATTTCAGGGCACCATAATATTTGGTACATGGCAACGGTAGGGATATTAAAGTAAACATATTTAGTACTTCATTGCGTATTTCTTGCATGACTGCTTGAAGTCTGTGATTCATAGACATCACCAGGTGGTGAGAATCTTCTGTGATGCTGTGCCAAACCTCTAATGCTGCCATTTTTAGTTGCTTATTTAAAATGCTTGTCCCCTTAGGTTTTCTTCTCAGCCTATGGATGGCATGCTCAGTTGGATTGAAATCGGGTGACTGGCTTGGCCATTCAAGAATTTTCCATTTTTAACTTTGAAATGCTCCCGTGTTGCCTTAGCAGTATGTTTGGGATCATTGAAGTTGGGAGGCATTTACTGGAAGTTGAGCAGACATGTTTCTCTACACCTTAGAATTCAATGTGCAAATGCCATCAGCAGTTACATCATCAATGAAGATAAGAGTGCCAGTTCTTTTGGCAGCCATGCATGCCCAAGCTATAACATTCCCACCACCATGTTTTTTAGCTTTGAAAAACTCCTGTGTTACCTTATCCATATCTTTGGGATCATTGTCTTGTTGTACCACCCAATGAGTTTGTAGGCATTTTCTAGAACTTGAGCAGAGAAGATGTTTCTATACACCTCAGAATTTATTAGGTAACTGCCATTAGAAGTTCCTTCTTCAATGAATATAAGTGTACAGTACATGTTGCAGCCATACATGCCCAAGCCACAATGCCCCTAGCAACATGTTTAACAGATAAGGTGGTATGCTTTGGGTGTTGAGCAGTTCATTTTTGTGTCCACACTTTGCTCTTGCCATTACTGATACAGGTTAATCTTTGTCTTATCTATCCACAAGACCTTTTTTCCAGAATTCTGCAGGCTCATTTAAGTACTGTAATCTGGCCACCTTGTTTTTCTGGATAACTAGTGTTTTGCATCTTGCAGTGCAACTTCTGTATTTCTGTTCATGATAGTAGTCTCTGACACATACACATCTGCCACCTGAAGACTGTTTCTGGTTGGACAGGTGTTTGGGGCTTTTTCTTTACCATAGTGAGGATTTTCCTGTGATTCGCTTTTTAGGTCTTCCTTGGCCTACCAGTCGCTTTGCGATTTATTTAGCTCACCATTAAGTTCTTAGTTCTTAATGATATTCCAGACAGTTCATTCAGGTAATCCTAAGGTGTTACCAATGTTTTTAATGGTGGTATTCTTATTTTTCAGCTTCACAATGGCTTCTTTGATGTTTATTGGCACAGCTCTTGTCCTCATGTTAAACAGTGGCAACTATAGACTCCAATGTTAGTCTGTAGGTATAAGCAAACCTAGTAATCTTACGAATCAACGAAACACACCTGAGTAATCGCCAACACCCATGACGCCAATTGTCCCAAATATATTTTGTGTCATTCATTGTTTAAAAAGTGTTGTAATTTGTTTACATGGTGTGACTGAAATGTATATAAATAACCCTTAAAGTCAGCAGTGTGCACTTTAGTCACATCTGAATTGTTTGATTTGTAATTTTAAACTGTGGAGCTGAGGCGTAAATCAAGGAAAAATGTGTATTTGATCCAAACATTATGAATAGCACTTTACAAGTTACTATTAATAATTAAAAATTAAAATATAAATAAATTATTTTAACAAAACAAAAAAAAAATTATTTTAACAAAAACAGTTGAAATAAGTATTAGACAATAATTGTGAAACATAATGCTGATTTTGATATTTACTTTTCTTATTTCTTTTTTAAACTGCCTGTGGATTTGTTTTGTAATTGAACAGAAGTTTTGCAGTTGCTCTTCCACATTACTATAGAATTGTTAGTTAGATTAATGGCAATTCTAGTTTGACCTTGTGTGAGTATGTACTTGTAGGCTTTTTTCCTGTTTTTTGCCCAGAGCTGTCCAACCTCCATAACCTAAAATTAGATTAAAAGGTTTGGGAATTTTATGCTGTATTCTCTTACAATGTTTATATGAAAACATTATATAGAAGCATGTTTCTAAGTCTCATTTTAATTTATGTATTGTTGAATACTTCCTATAGGTCATTTTACATTAAATTGTGAATGAAGCCAGTATAATGGAAACTGTTTTATTCTGTGGTATCAGGTAACCCTCAGTGAAGGCCCACACCATGTAGCTATGTTTAAAGACAGCTCCAGGGAATTTGACCTTACAAAAGAAGATGATGTAAGTTATTTTGTATTTCTACAGTACTGTATTATGTTCCTCCAACATAGTTCAAGCTTTTTGTAATCTAAGATTAACTTATGATAATGTCCTCTTTTTGTTAATTTTTATTTTTAATTTGCTTTGGAATTGAAGCCTAATTTACTCAGAGAAGCAGAATATCTGAACTTGTTAGTAAACAGCCTCACCCATTAAACAATCTGAAAAGCATAACTTTGAAAACCAAGCCATTGATAGTTGTTTATAATGGCTTCTAAGGATTCTTGTCTGCTGACTGTTTTTAGTGGCATGCAGAAAATAGCTTATCAGTTAAAGTTATTTTACTCTGACTACCCAGTTGTGTTGTAGTTTTGAGGGTGAGATACTACAATAAATGCAGTTTCTTTCACTTTTTGGGAATATTCTGTGACCACCAAATGACTACTTTTTTTTATAAATGTTTGGGTGGATGGATTGCCAGAAAATAAACTATTTATTCATTTTTATTGTCTATTTCTTGTATTTCATATTAAAAATTAATGACATCACCCATCTAAAGTAAAAATCTATTCTTCTCTATATAATGAAAGAAATATTATGTTAATTATATGTATGTAGGTTTGCTTGTTACAAGTTAAAGAAATAAAAACTCCATTATTAATTACAAAATCAGTGAAAGCCAAATGAAAGCAAATATCTACAGAATTTCACCTGTTTGACTTTTAGCTTGCGGCTTTGCGGCATGAAATTGAGATCAGGATGAGAAAGAGTGTAAGAGAAGGACACACTGTCAGCCCAGAGGTAAGTGAAAGGTTTAGTTGAATACAATCTCTGTAATAATAACAGGATTACATTAACAAAGATAGATTCATGTTAGAAGCTACTTAATGATTATTGATTAAGGTTAAGACTAGTGTTATTTTTTGGTAATTTAAGTCAACAAAGCACATTAAGAGCTGTGTTTAGTGATATATAGAAATACTGAATAAGCTGGCTGTGTCCTTTTTGTGAAATGTTTGGTAAAGAGATTATTATTGGTGACGGTGAAGTTAGTATTTTGTGCAAGTTGGACAGCACAGGATCAGCAAGACATGCAAGCCCTCATTTGTGTCACAAAAAAAAGACAATCACACAGTGGAGTGCTGGTGCCTGGTCTGTCTAGATTGGCATCAGGTCATTGTGTAATTACCCACTGTCATCATCATCATCTGACAAAATACTATATAGCAATATATATTTAAATGTTAATGATACGAAGACCCTTGTAACTACCCACTGCCCAGAAAAAATGTATTGCCTGTGAATTACCTAAATTGAAACAGCAGCACCTGATGTTTATAATCAAAAGACTCTCAGGCAAAAAAAATGCCAAGCCATAATAACACATAAGGAATATGCAGACTACACACACTTCACAAATCAAACTCAAGATTCTACAACTGTCTTGAAGCAGCAGTAACCACCATGCATGCATGGATTTGCTGGACAGTGTGAGGCTGGCAATCAATCAGACTTTTTAGTAATATTAAATAGGCAAGTTTACAGGGGATATTATAGTCGTGGGGGACTTTAACTGCCCAACTATTAAGTGGACTAACCTTGCAAATAGTGTAGCACAACAGCAATAGTTTTTAGGTGTAATCTGTGATTGTTTTTTTTAAACACAATATGTTATGCGACCAACATGGGGGGGAAAGCCTGTCTAGTGTTAGTATTTTGTAATAATCAGGATCGAAATAAGGGTGTAAACCACTACGGTCCAGTAACCGTAATATAGTATAATTTTCAATGTTTTTAGAAGAGCACAAATGCAAAACTAAAACTGTTAGGTTTAACATTGGTAGGGCAAATTTTGAGCAGATGCGACAAAGTCTAAGTAGGATGGACAGGTATAAGTTTTTAAGTATGGATACAGTAAAGGAGCAATGGAAGAGGTTTATAAATGTTTTCTATATAATAGGTCAGGTACATAGCAAACTTCGGAATTATTATGAAATTAAAAATAAAACTCTGCAGCTTTTTAATAATGTTCAAATAGAAACTGTAACAGAAATAAAAACAGTTGTGTAAGGTGTGTAAGACCGATAACTCCAATGTGAATCGTAGGGCATATGAGAGCATAGGGGTGACCATTAAAAGGTTATTAGGTAAGCTAAAACGCTCTTAGAGAAGAATATAGCAGATAAGTCAAAAGATGACCCAAAGATTTTAGTAGTAAAAGAAGAGTCCAAGAGTAGGTGAAGTGCATTAGGAACAGTACAGTTGAGTTAAAAAATACGGACTAGGAAATAGCAGCTTCTCTAAACTTCAATTTTGTATGAAGTCTTCAAAAGTGAAGAAGTGGATAACTAACCTCCCTGCGGTAAAAGGGTCTACTAAGGAAGTACTGAGTGATATGGAAATTGTAGCGGGAGAAGTGCTGCCCAGATTAAATAGGATGAAATCAAACAAATCGCCAGGACCAGAAAATTTTTTTTTTTGAGTTCCATACAACTATAGGCCTATAAGCGTAACATACATCACAGGTAAATTAATGCAAAGGAATTATTAAGATAAAGATTGAGCACACATGGCAAGAATGTTTTTGTTGAACAGTCCGCATGGGTTCAGACAAGAGAGGTCATGCTTTACTAACACGCTGGAATTCTATGAGGATGCAACAAAATAATATAATTAAAGTGGTGCATACAGAATTTAACTTGACTTTCAGAAAGCATTTGATAAAGTGCCAGTTGACCAGTTGGGCATGAAACCAAAAGAAGTGGGGGTTCAGGGTGTAGTGTGTAGATGGGTGCAAAATTGGCTCAGACACAGGAAGCAGATGGTTATGGTCTGAGGAACCGTATCAGAATTGGCTGATAGTAAGAGTGGTGTCCCACACGGGTCAATGCTGGGGCCACTGCTATTTTTAATGTAAATGATTTTGATAGTAATATGAATAACACGCTGCTTAGCTTTGCAGATGATACCAAGCTAGGTGGATTGACAGATAATCTAGAATCTGTTGAATCATTATTGAGGGAGTTGAACAGCATACAGGCTTGGGAAGATTTTTGGCTTTTGAAATATAATGTAAGTAAATATAAATATTATGTAATATTTTTTTCCCATGCATGAGTAGATGTTAATCACATTTTCCACTGCATTTACTGCATTAGACTGGCTAAGAATAACCTATTCCACTGTCATGAAAATTGTACATTGTACAAAAAAACATTTTAATGCGCACACAAGTATTAATACTGGTTTGCATGGCCCCATACATTGATAGTTTTTAAGGGGGTGGGATTAATGAAGAGAAGGAATCACATTACATGACAGTTGCAATCAAAATATAGAACCTTTTTATTGAACAAATTTTGCAAACAAATTAAACTGTAATTTTGACAGCATATTTTCAATCATCAAAAGAGGCATTTAGACTTAGTAAAATATCCAGAGGTGCTTGTCAAAAGTTGTATTGCACTGAACATGTCTTAGGAAAGAAATAAATAGTAAATATTTTTTGTAAACCAACTACACTTTCTGTTAATGTTAACAATCTCTGTCCACTTGCACGTTAGCTATATGGATTGTAATGGTGTTGGTTATCTCAAACCACCGCTTGCTTTTTTTGTTGTAGGCAGTACCTCTAGCAAATACATCTACAAATGACGTCTGACTCGTGTATCCTCTAGCTTTTTCAGGATGTGGAGGGTGCCAAACTTGGTTCCATACACTCATGGTACGCCAAAGCATGTTTGCGGCTAAGATGATGCAACAAATTGCTCGTGCTGCCACCTTCAGCAACAACTTTAGCTCAACAGCATTTGTAGTAAATAGTTGTTTTGTCCACATCTGACTGTGGTGTAGCGAGTCCACAGCTCAAGTCAAAAAGGCCACTTTTTAAATAAATAATCGCCCCCTTAGAGAGGGAGCGTGGTAGTGTGGCCAGAAGCGGTTCCAGGGGGAATTCGTGATGCGGGCGGTCCTCTCAAGTACACAGGTGTGGAGTCGTCTGCATCCATAATTGTTGCTGGGAGCTGCTGATTGCCACACCTGATCCATGTCCCTTGGTCATATAATAGAAGCGCGAGGGTGCAGGAAAAAGAAGAAATGGAAAAAAAAAAATGTGAAGGGAGGTTAATGGAGAAGGAAGCAAGAAGGAGAGCGAGTGCGAGCGAGTGAAGGCTTGCGCTGATTGTAGGTGGCTGGGAAAGGCAAGCCCGAGGTGGGGTGTTTGGCCGGCACCCGAGGGCCAACGGTAGTGGTCGCCCTTGCTGAGCACTTGTTTGGAGCAGGAGTGACCAGGAGAAGGTTGGCTCACCGCAGCAAAGGCAGCAGGAACCGGGAATTTGGGAAATGGAAGCCCCAGCGTGAGCATCCTGGTCGCTGGGGAACCAAAGTCTCGGTCTGGGTGGGCAGAACCGGAGTCAGGGATTGGAAAAGCCACCAGAGCAGTACAGTAAAGAAGGTTAGCTGAATGTAGGGTGACTCCCATGGTTCATAGCCTGGATGGGAGAAGCAGGGGAGTTACCAGTAAAAGAAGTCATCGGGCTTTGTTTTAAAAGACTGCTTCCAGCCATTGTTTTAACCTTGTTGTTTTTAAAAGGATTTTTTTTCTATTGTTTTTAACCTCCACTGTTCACTCATTTTTGTTGGATTGTTTATTTATTAACTTTGAAGCACTGCACTGTTTATTTGGACACTTTAATTTTTGTTGATATTTAAAGTAAAATCACTTTGCATTTTTGTATTATCCCCTTTGCTTCATTGTGTTCATTGGTGTTGTGTTCATCATTGTTCATCGGTGACATTACCGGCGGTGTCAGGTTCAGAGCTCCCAGAAGCAAGACGGGAACATGGGGCGGAATCTGCATCGTCACACCGACCTTTTAACACCAAAGTATCTTCAGATAACAGACACCGCTCCTTTTTCGGCAAAAGTTCTTCTGTGTCATCATGTTCATCAACTTTATCGTCTGCTACAGCTTCAGTTTCGGAATGTTCTCTGTCCATTTTCACCGCTCAATACCTCCATTAGCAGTGTAGCAGTGAACAATGTCCCCCCTTAAACAGTTTCCTGCCACGCCACGTTCCAAAGATTGTTTAGGCTATTTAAACCGGTGTTGCGGTATAAGAAAAATCCATATAATAACAAAAATAAAAAACGGTTTTTGGTATGAACCGGTATACCTCCCAACACTAATAAAGTATGACACATAGGAAGTAAAATCATTCGGTTTGAATGCACAAAACAAAATTGAAAATACTTTTTATGAGAATTTAGGAGTCATAGTTAACTCATCACTATTAACTTCCAGACAGTGTTGTGAAGCTATAAAGAAAGTTAACAGAATATTACGTTATAGAGTGCGATGTGTAGAGTACAAGTGTAAGGAGATTATGCTCAAACTTTATAACACATGTGGAAGCTGGCCCAGACACAGACAGGTGGACACGTTCATCTCACCCACAATCACGTTTATTTACAATAAAGTCACAAAAGTGCACCACAAAACCCCCAAAGTCCCCAAAAGTCCTGGCCACACAATGCCTTACTTCCTTCAGGCCGCCTCCTTGCCTCCTTTCTTCCAGCTCAGTCCACTCCGCTCCCGACTCTCGCCCTGAATGAAGGGAGGCGGTCCCTTTTATTATCACCCAGATGTGCTCCAGGTGGGCTCCGGCAATCACCCGCCGACACGCCCCTGTGTGGCGGAAGTGCCGGTTGCATCCCCGGAAGCAGTCCTGGTGTCCCTGCTCTTCTTCCCACTCAGCACTTCCTGGTGTGGCGGAAGTGCTGAGGTCCAGGGCTCCCAAGGCATGGGAACGCCCCCTGGCGGCGACCACGGGCCCCTACAGGGTGGAGCTTGTCAGCTAAGTCAGTGCATCCTGGAGTAAATGGAGATGATTTTTCATGATGGAATCCAGTTTGGCATCATCCTGTTTTTCCACAACAACTTCCAGCGTGTCCAGGGCTTGCCCAGTGCTGGAGCAAGTTTCTTTGATAGAATATCAAGTATTATGGTAGCCAGTGTGGTTGAAATTTAATATCTTATTAAAGAAAGAAACATCCTCAAACAGGACAATTCAGTAATCAGGCAGGAAAAAAGCTGTTCATTGTATCTTTTAATTGCTCCTCTGCAAAATGCCTTGGAGGGAGCATTCTTCAAAAGCAATCCGTTACAGCATGGTCAGAATGTCCAGAGAATAAAAAGAATAGAGGTTAATTTTATAAACTGTTGAATTTACATACAGTATCAATCAATGCATACATTTTACTCTGGTTGGTTCTTTGGTTTACACCCAAATGATTTACATAAAATATGTCTGTTATATTATATTCTGGTTCTTCTTATACCGATGAGTTGCGCCACCACCCTTGAAATTTCTGTGCATATAACAATTGTCCATTCTCATTGCTTATAGTACATCTTGTGATTTCTTAGTCATCCTTCAGTACATTTTGTATGTTACATCAACCTTTCTTCTGGTACATTTTTTATTTACTTGACCATCTCAGTATTTTTCCTAAGCCAAATCTTATATTTCAGTGTACATTTTGTTGTTCACTTGACCTTTATTTGGTTTCCCACATTTATTAATCATTTATCTTTTATACTTTTTCTTTAAGATGAATGCTGTGTTACCCTAAAATTATTCTTCCACAACAGGAACATCTAAAACTAGACTTGATGTTGTTTTGGAAGAATTAAGTGGATAGAAATTGCAAGCTTTGTTTAACTGAGTGACCTTTCTTATTTAGATTATTCTGATGTTCTAATTGAAAAAATACTTTTAAATACCAGTTCTTTATTCTACAGGACCCTGATCTTCTTTAAAACAGGGGTATCATGCTGCTGAGTTATTTTCTACAATGAGACAGGAGCACTCATAACACTTTCGTAATGGCTTTTCAGATTTATCCATGTCAGGCTTCTGAGCTGTGGTTAAAGCTATGTAGCCCTATCAGAGTAATGTTTTGTGCTGAAAGCATTCTTGATATTGATCAGCTATTTTATTTTCATTTTTCTAATTAATGTGGCTTATCTTAGAAATCCAGAAATAGTACTTGGCTTTTCAAGCCTCTTGGCTACATTGCACTGCATAGCATTGACTGAGAAAAGCTTGAACTGAAAGTGCAAACATGCAAGTAAAAAATCAGGAAATAAATGGATTATACCCTTCATGTTCCCTTGATTAAGTGGAAAGTTCAGGTTGCACATTTACATACACAGAGACACCCAAAGGCAAACCAAAAGCACTGCAGAGCCAATAGAGTTAGAGAACAGGCTTGTAGCACCCAGCACAAAGTCGATTTTACATATTGCAAAAAGCAACATTTTAATAGATAAGCAGTTTAAGTGTTTGATACAAGAGTGGAAAAATGCTGAAGAAGACAAAGTCAAAGGTTGGAATAAACATATTTATAATATGTTTACACTAGAATCCCTGAAGCCTACGAAAAAAGTCATAATGCCAGGCTACCTTAAATTCCTTCTCACCTCTTCATCAGTATCTTTGTTTTGCAAATGTGTCAATCAGCACAAGTCAGTCGCAAAATTCTCCCAGCTCAAGTCTGCTTATCTGGGTGTGAGGTGCCTTGAGTCGTAAAGGTAAATAATACATTTTTATTTGGAATACATACATTTCATGTGTGTTCCGTGTTTGCAGCTATTTGGGTAAATGTAGGAAGACAGGAAATGTGAGGCAAGAAATGTTGAACACAAAACTAAAACAAACGTTTTTCATGTTCTACTAATAATTGTCAAAATTTTGACGTGAAGTCTATAATGTGTGAAGACTAAAGTCCAATTATCAAATAAACTCTTTCAAAAAAGGTATAACAAAACAAGTGCGCTTTTATTCAAGAATATAATCAAAGAAAAAGAAATTATTCAATACTTTTTTTTAAAATTTTATTAATTTTATTGCAATCATTCCATACAAATCAATCAATTTTTACAAAAAGTAAAATTAAGAACAAGTCAACCCTCACCCCTGAGAGAGAGCGCAAGGCAAACGGCTTAAAGTTTAAGGCTTGTTAACATATCTAAATTAATAAGTTTGATAAGCCAATAGAGATGAATGGAGAAGACAAAGAAATACAGAAATAATTGCTTCCTCTGTGCTTTAAGAGCTTATTTTAAAATATTACTGATTAGATCCTGCCATGTTTTGAAAAAAATCTGTACAGATCCTCCGAGTATCTGATTTTTTCCAATTTCAAATAGTATAAAACATCAGTTTCCCACTGACTTAAAAGAGGAGAGTTTGGGTTCTTCCAGTTTAGCAGAATAAGTCTGTGTGCCAAAAGTGTAGTGAATGCGATCACAGTTTGTTTGTCTTTCTCCACTTTAAACCCATCTGGAAGAACCCCAAACACAGCTGTTAATGAGTTAGGAGGGATTGTGAGACCCAGGCTGTCTAAAAGGTAGTTAAAAATTTTGGTCCAGAATGATGTTAATTTGGTGCAGGCCCAGAACATGTGACCCAGTGAGGCTGGGACCTGATTGCAGCGTTTGCAGGTTGGATCTTGCCCTGGAAACATATTTGGAGAGTTTTAGACGAGACAAATATGCTCGATATATAATTTTGAGTTGAATAATTGTATGCTTAGCGCATATGGAGCTTGAGTGAATTCTCTGCATTGCTACTTTCCACTCCTTTTCTGATATATTAATTGAGAGATCTTTTTCCCAGTGTCCTCTTGGATCTTTGAAAGGGAGGGACTGTAAAATGATTTTATATATTGCAGAGATGGTGTCTGAGTCCTTGAGATTGAGCAATATTTTTTCCAGCATAGATGAGGGTGCAAGATGAGGAAAATCGTGAAGGTTCTGTTTAACAAAGTTCCTAATTTGAAGATAGTAAAAGAAATGTGTAGCTGGAATGTTAAATTTGGAATGTAATTGTTCATAGGATGCAAAGACGTTGTCTATATAAAGATCTCTAAGCAAGTTAATCCCAATTATTTTCCAGATATTAAAAACTGCATATGTTTGCGAAGGTTGAACGAGGTGGTTCTCTTGCAGAGGTGCCACAGATAAAAGCTTCACCATCTTAAAATGCTTTGTACATTGGCTCCATATTCTGAGTGAGTGAAGCACAATTGGGTGATCAGTATATTGCCGATAACTTGCATTTATTGGGGTACAGAGCAGGGAATATAAAGAAGTACTGCAGGATTTTACTTCTGTTGCGGGCCAAGCCTATTTATGTTCTTCTATTTGTGTCTAGGTTTTTATAGCTTGTATATTTGCTGCCCAGTAATAAAACTGGAAGTTAGGTAGAGCCATGCCGCCTTCTGCCTTTTGTCTTTGTAGGGTCGCTCTTTGGATACGTGGATGTTTTGAGTTCCAAATAAATGAGGTTATTGTTGAATCTAATTGCTTAAAAATGATTTATTGATGTATATTGGGATGTTTTGAAATAAAAAAGGAGCTTAGAAAGAATATTCATCTTAACAGTGTTAATTCTTCCAGCTAAAGTGAGATGAAGGGTTGACCATGTATGCAAGTCTTGCTTAATTTTTTCCATAAAGACGGTGAAATTTTCTGTTCCAGTCCTTCTCTGATAATCCCCTTTATCTGACCAGTATTTCGACAGTGTATTGCCAGTGGTTCAATGGTGATTGCAAACAGGATCAGTGACAAGGGGCATCCTTGTCTAGTACCACATTCTAGTTTAAAGTAGTCTGAACGAATGTTGTTGGTCTGTATGATGCACATTGTAATAAGTCCTTATTTTGTTTTGGAAAAACATTGATTAGTGCTTGGCAAAAAGTTTGAGAAATAGTTTGATTGTCTCTGGCTTCTGTAAATGTTGCTAATAGGAGGGGAGCTAGCTGAGCGGAGAATTTCTTATAAAATTCTGCAGGGTAGCCATCCGGGCCTGCTGCTTTCCCGCCTTGAAGTGACTTTATAGCATCTAGTAATTCTGATAACGCCAGAGATTTATCGAGTTCCTCCGCACTAGGCACTAAAAGTGTCTATTTGTGGTATCTGTAATGTATCAAGAAATGCATTAGATTGTGTATTATCTTCTTTAAACTCAGTAGTATATAAGGATTTATAGTAGTCTCTGAATGTGTGCATTATATTTTTATGGTCGATGATTTTGTCTCCATTCGTGTTGGTGATTGCTGGGATTGTGTTTCGGACTTCTTGCTTGTGGATTTGTTGAGCTAAAAGCTTATTAGCTTTCTCTCCATGTTCATAGTAATGATGTCTGGATTTATAAATTATTTGCTCAGTTTCTTTAGTTGTCAAGAGGTTTAGTTCTGAATGCAGAGCCTGCCTTTTCCCATGTAGAGCCTCGCTTGGAAGTCTGGCATGTTCTTCATCTATTTTAGTAATTTCACTTTTTAGCTCTGCTACTTTCTTGGTTTCTAATTTTTTTCTGTGGGAAAGATCTGAGATAATCTGTCCTCTTAAGAAGGCCTTAAGAGTTTTCCAGAGTATTCCTGCAGAAATCTCTGAGGATGTATTTGTCTCTAGGAAGAAACTGATTTGTTTGGATATACATTCTTTACAATTCTCGTCTGCTAATAAAAGAGGGTTGAGACGCCATCTGCGAGGTGAGTGTGTGGGGCATAGTAACTTTAGCTCCAAGATCAGAGGTGCATGGTCAGAAATAACAATAACATCGTATTTGCAAGATTTAATCATAGGCAAGAAGTTATTATCTATAAAGAAATAATCAATCCTTGAGTAGCAATGATGTACTGGTGAGTAGAAAGAATATATTCTTGAGTTTGGGTTTAAAAACCTCCAGGGGTCTGATAAGTTGTGATCAGTTATAAACTTTGTAATTATCTTTGCAGTGTTAGATGTCGTTCCCCCTGTGGTAGAAGTCCTATCTAAGAGTGGATTTAAAACACAATTAAAGTCCCCAGCCATTATAATTTTACACGTGTTCAGATTGGGAATAGATGCAAATAAATTTTGTATAAATTCCTTATCATCAGCATTAGGTGCATAAACATTTATCAGAATCATTTTACAGTTAGATTCAGTCTCCATGACCATCACATATCTCCCTTCAGGATCCAATACTACATCTGATGTTACAAATGAGACTGTTCTATGTATAAGAATTCCCACGCCTCTAGTTTTCTTTGTAAAACTAGAATGGAACATTTGGCCAGTCCAGTCCTTTTGCAGCCAGAACTGATCCTTGCTTAGTAAGTGGGTCTCCTGTAAAAATACTATTTTAGCGTTGTAAAGAAATCACACACAAGCATAAAGATTTGGGGTTTCCGGCCCCGTATACTGCAAAATAATCCACAATAAAGATGAATTATTACGGTCAAAAAACATGAAAAACATTCAATAGGGTTTGACAGTTCAAAGATGGCGTCGGAGGAGTATTTATGTAGGAGGGGCCAGAAGTGGAGGAATCCTGTTTAGGAGCCGTGGTGGATGATGGGATCAATGATGTCATGGGTAGTGGACAGAGGAAGGGTGGAAGTAGCGTACTGCGGGAAACTGTAGGAGGTAGGCTCATGGCGGCGGTGCGTCTTTTCTTCTGTAAGAAACAAAGAGAGAAAGGTTAGTACCCCGCCACTCCCTCCTGGCGTATGTCTTTCCGATCAAATTAAGGTCCGTCCGCGGCCCCCTACTCGCGCGTGCGTGACAGCGTTTAGACCCGTTAGGTGAGAGAGTACTTTCTTTCTCTTTAATTCGTGATTCAGGCCTTTAACATTCCAGCTCACTAAGTTAACTGTCCCATCATGGAGACATTCATTCTGAATTTTTGATGTCATTTTATAGTCTTAACTGGAAGTGAGACAGCTTCAGCCTTAATTTCCTATTTCCCCAAGAGTTATTGCCATGCATCCTATTATGTTGGTAGTTATAATTATAAAGATTAGAAGGATAGATTAGGTATAGATATAGCCTGCTGTCTTTCTCTCCCCCCCTTAACCCCCCACCCTCCCTTTTTGCCTCCCTACGTGAGGCTAGAACCCACTTCACACAGTCCCGGTCCTCTGACATACCCAGAGACAGAGCACGTCCAAAGCAAAACAAACCCCCACACAGCAGCGTTTTAGGATTAAAAAATACCGATATCTATTACCAATATAGTCTAAATGCTATATGCCTAATATTTAATCATTAACAAACTATGAACTTAGAATATATATAATCTTCAGCAATCTTAGTGCATTAAGATAATGCACCCGGATAATAAACCCAGGGAATAGTGTTAGAAAGTGGTCCAGAATAAGCATAATAAGTCTTAATGCAATAATAGCAATAACAATAAACCAAGGGTTTGATGTTGAACAGTCTCGTTTAGGGTAGAGAAAAAATAATTAGATTAAAAAAAAAAAAAAAAGGAATTAAGCACACACGTCTATAGCTGTAATTAAAACATAAACAGATAGTGTCCGAGTAATAATCTATACTAATAAAAGGCAAAGCCCTCACTCACTCACTCACTCACTCACTCACTCACTCACTCACTCACTCACTCATCACTAATTCTCCAACTTCCCGTGTAGGTAGAAGGCTGAAATTTGGCAGGCTTATTCCTTACAGCTCACTTACAAAAGTTAAGCAGGTTTCATTTCGAAATTCTACGCGTAACGGTCATAACGGTCAACAATGTCCGCCATGTTGAACTTTCTTATTTATGGCACCATCTTCACGAAATTTGGTAGGCGGCTTCCCTGCGCTAACCAAAACCGATGTATGTACTTATTTCGATGGTATGACGCCATTGTCGGCCGCCATATTGAACTTTCCAACGTCACTAATTTTCCAACTTCCCGTGTAGGTAGAAGGCTGACCCCATCTTCACGAAATTTGGTAGGTGGCTTCCCTGCGCTAACCAAAATCGATGTACGTACTTATATCGGTGGTATGACGCCACTGTCGGCCGCCATATTGAATTTTCCAAACATCACTAATTCTCCAACTTCCCGTGTAGGTAGAAGGCTGAAATTTGGCAGGCTCATTCCTTACACCTTACTTACAAAAGTTAAGCAGGTTTCATTTCGAAATTCTACGCGTAACGGTCATAACGGTCAACAATGTCCGCCATGTTGAACTTTCTTATTCATGGCCCCATCTTCACGAAATTTGGTAGGCGGCTTCCCTGCACTAACCGAAACCAATGTACATACTTATTTCGGTGGTATGACACCACTGTCAGCCGCCATATTGAACTTTCCAACGTCACTAATTCTCCAACTTCCCGTGTAGGTAGAAGGCTGAAATTTGGCAGGCTCATTCCTTACAGCTTACTTACCAAAGTTAAGCAGGTTTCATTTCAAAATTCTACACATAACGGTCATAAGAGTCGATAACGGTCGACAACGTCCGCCATGTTGAATTTTCTTATTTATTGCCCCATCTTCACGAAATTTGGTAGGCGGATTCCCTGCGCTAACCGAAACCGATGTACTTCCTTATTTCGATGGTATGACGCCACTGTCGGCCGCCATATTGAACTTTCCAATGTCACTAATTTTCACAATGTCTGCCATGTTGAACTTTCTTATTTATGGCCCCATCTTCACGAAATTTGGTAGGCGGATTCCCTGCGCTAACCGAAACTGATGTATATACTTATTTCGATGGTATGACGCCACTGTCGGCCGCCATATTGAACTTTCCAACGTCACTAATTTTCCAACTTCCCGTGTAGATAGATGGCTGACCCCATCTTCACGAAATTTGGTAGGTGGCTTCCCTACGCTAACCAAAACCGATGTATGTACTTATTTTGGTGGTATGACGCCACTGTCGGCCGCCATATTGAATTTTCCAAACATCACTAATTCTCCAACTTCCCGTGTAGGTAGAAGGCTGAAATTTGGCAGGCTCATTCCTTACCGCTTACTTACAAAAGTTAAGCAGGTTTCATTTCGAAATTCTACGCGTAACGGTCATAACGGTTGACAATGTTCGCCATGTTTAACTTTCTGTTGGCTGCTTGCCTATATAAGGCCGTCTGTCGCTCCAGTCTCTACATTCCCTTCCTTGCTTCGCCACGGTATTCACGTCTCCCTGCTGATAACTACAGCCTTTTTATTTAATCCACGGCTTCTCCGCTGTTTTATTGTTCATTTATTACGAGTATAGTTATTGTATAGGTATTTTAGACTTACTTTACATTGTTCAGGTACCCATTTCCTTTATCATTCCAACCATACCCCCATTAACATGTCTATCGAGGTAATCACCATCGATCAAAGAACTGTCACTTACCAAGTGGTTTCCATGCCCGGAGATGGCACCTGCCTTTTCCATTCTCTTTGTTACATATTGCACAGCCATATCAGGCTCACTATTGATATCCGGAGGAACATTGTGTCTTATTTATTGAATGACTGGGACAGGTTCAAGGTGTGGACTGATGACGGTACAGGAGATAATTATACTACACAGGAGCACTAGAAGAGTGAAATGCTTAAGTGTACCGAAATGGCCAAATATTTTACACCTTTGGACAACCGCCAATGCCTCTTAAACATCTTAGCTTCACAGGTGACGATTTCAGTAGTGGACACTTTGATGTTTAGAAATGTTTAAACTATCAAAAGCTGGATGTGAAGTTATCAATGAAACTGGTTGTATACTTACAACGCTTGACAGATGCCGAATGTCTCTTCAACACAAGTCCTACAAATACTGTCGTAACTGAAACAAACCATGAAACTCAAACCGATTATGACAGCAGCAATCCAAGCTGTGAGATTTGAAACAAGATTACTGTTCACATGGCCAACTGTATGTTGCATGCTCAAGAGTAAGCTCAGCGCACAGCTACAGCTTGGTCATATTGCAACTGGAGGGCCGAACTGACAACGTGGCATACAAAGAGATCTTTAACAAATAATTATTGGTATATTTTCCCTCAGTTTAAAAAGGTTTAATTTTCTTCTTAATAAAAATTTTAAGGCAGTACTTCACCGCTGCGAAGCGCGGGTATTTTGCTAGTGAGGATATATAATGATAAAAACCCGTATTTTAACAAATAGATCGGACAGTAGGTTTTTAATCCTTGCCATATCATTAACGGGCATGACTCACTATTATGTATCAGAATAGTCCCGGGATCAGCTTTCTTAATTCCTTTTCTGCTTCTTCCTTGCTAGCGAAGACATAGAATTGACCCTGCAATTCCACTTTCAGTTTGGCCGGATACAAGAGGCTGTATTTGATATTGGCTTGCCATAACTGCTGTTTAATGCTGTAGAAGGCTGCGCGTTTAGTAGCTATTGCTGGAGAGAAATCGGGGAAGATACGAATGTGGTTATTTTCATATATAATCTCTTGCTTGTGTCTGAGGAGTGCCATCACCTCTAGCTTAAATAATAATCTCTCAAAGTGAATAATAAAAGATCTAGGTCTAACGGTATTTGATCCGTGTACGCGATAAGCCACTGCTATCTCAGAATCTGCTTTAAAGTCTTCTAAAATTATTTTAGAAAATAGTTAAGCTGCGAATTTCTGGGTTTAAACTTTCTCGATTCTCAGGCAGACCTTCAATTCTGACATTATTCCTTCTGCTTCCATCTTCCAAAGCAGCCAGTCTGTCTCCGAGTTTTTTGCATTCGGAGCTGACAGTTGTTGCTTTTTCTTCAGCACTGGCAGCTAGATTTTCGGCTGTTTCAATCCGAGTCATGAATGTCTCCTTGACATCCTCCAGTTCATCAGCAAGCATGCTCAGTTTGACCGAGGTTTCCTGAATGTGCTCTTCAATTTTACCCATCATATCTTTAAAGACTTTATTATCCTGCTGCCGCATCTGTTGCAGCTCCTGTTGCAGCTTCTCATTTGCCTTCTCGCTTTTCTTTATATCTTTCTTTATCTCTTGCATGAGCTCAGCGATCATCACCTTCAGTTCAGACAGATCAATTCTGCTTTTGTGCACTGTAGGTGTGGCAGCAGGCTTTATTGTAGCTGGTGTCCCCGATGTTCCCGGCTTGCGTGGAGTAATTGAAACCACGGACTGCAAGGCCTTTTCCAGTTTCAGGTGATCTTCTTCAATCAGCGAGCTATCGAGACCTACTTCACTCACGCTTGTATATTCGCTCCCCATTTCACCCTCAGCCGGAGACGATGTTGCGGACCGTGGTCCAGAGGAGTCTGGGCTTTCGCCCATCTGATCCAGGTCAGTCTCTGAAAGGCCGTACCTTGAACTAGGGCTTGCCAACCTTAGCTTGGGTGTAACTTTAGTTTTCGGTTCTTTCGGACCCCCTTTCTTGTTGGGCATGTTTATATATGCTTGCATATACTGTAGTAGTGCCCCTCAGGTGGGATAAATACAGGATATCTCAGGATAATAAGCAGATAACATGAAAAATAACAGCGCTGCTAGCAGAGCTCCGCTTCAGATGTCCATCTCTTGCAACGGACAAGACCAAAATTCCAAGAAATTATTTAATTTACATGTTGCTGTCAATGAATAAAAACCGAAGTTCAAATATCAATTGATAGAAAGTTGACTGTCTGCTTGGCTGGTGTAGAGGTAAGAGCTGTGGCCACGTAAGCAAAAGGTTGCGAGTTCAAGCCTGGGCTCTCCTCATTTTGAGTAGTGAGCTGCTATTATTATTATTACTATAGTAATGTAAAAACATACATTTGATTTGAGTCTGTAACATCCATGGTAAATTTTTTCTATTTGTAAAAGATATCGCTGAATGGATATAAGCAGACACACAAACGCTGGTGAGTTATGTTGTCTTGGTATCCTGTTGTCAGCTTGTGCTGATTGACACATTTGCAAAACAGACGCTGATGAAGAGTTGTGAAGGAATTTAAGATGACCCAACATTGCAACTTTTTTCATAGGCTTCAGGGATTCTACTGTTAAATTACTGAGGGAAACTTATTACTTATTTTGGTCAACATCCACGTGGACTATACCCATCTGGCCCTTAATGCAGAAATGCCACTTGAACATAGAATGCCAAAAAAACTAAAAATATTCTGAAAAGTGAGCATTCCGCTAAAACAAAATTAGCATGTAAAACACCTGTGAACTCCAGGAGCAAAAAGCAGAGGAATTGGCTCTGTATGCATTTTCTGACGGACAAATCTAAAATAGAATCCTTGAGTAAAGGTACCTTATGTTACCTGTTAAATGAAAAGGAGCACTGAATCCCACAATATTCTTGTTGTTGCCCCATTTGGCTTGCCTTTTTATATCGATTTATGCGGACAGATGTTTCCACTTTTGTGAAGAGCCATATTTTCAAGTGTCACGTTTGTCTGAGGGCTGCACTTCTTTTAAACAACTGTTTGTGAATCACAAGTATGTAAAATCTTTGCAGATGAACAGCAAAACAATAAAAAATGTGAACAATAATAAGAAAACATATGAAGAAGCATTTATAAGTACACCTTTTGAAATGTTTTGGTTTTCTGGAAACAATGTGCCCTGGACAGATGAGGTAAAGATTGTTATTGGGCCACAGCACCAAATGATATGTGTGGTGAAAACATGTTTGGTCATGTGAATATTGTCCTAAAATGTTGGCTGTTCATAGAATGTTCCACAAGGTCTTGTAAATGGGCTGTGCACACAAAACAACCTTAAACATTGCACAGCTGCAAGAGTTCTGCATGGAGGAGAGACAAATTTTCTCCCAGATGGAAAGGGGGCAATAAATAGAACTTTAGAACTTAGGGTGTACACACAGAAGGACATGGCATATCTCTTCATTTTTTGTTGAACTAATTATTGCAAAGTCAAATTTTCATTTTTTTTCCAATCAGTTTAACACTAGAATCTCTTTTGCCTCCGAAAAATCATGTAATCCTGGCCCACCTTAAATTCCTTCACACCTCTACATCAGTGTCTGTTTTGTAAATTTGTAAATGTGTCGATCTGCACAAGCAGCCTGCTGTTCCGTCCCCCACCTTGATGGAGCTCAACTTGAGCAAAAAGTTCTGCAAGCTCAAGCCAAGGCTCCTTATCTGCATGTGAGCTGCCTGGAGTTGTATTGGGTAAATAATACAGTATATTGTTATTTGGAATACATGCATTTCATGCATGTTCCGTGTCTACAAAGATCTGGATAAGTGTAGGATGAAAGGAAACGCAAGGCAAGAAATGATGAACACATACCTAAAGCAGAAATTTTTTACATGTTATACTAATAATGAAGTGAATTGTACAATGTTAGTCCAAATATCAAATACATGCACTTTTATTCAAGAATATAACCAAAGAAAAAAAAATTGATTTATATGTTGCTGTCAGTGAGTTACAAACCCAAGCTCAAATGTCAATCAACAGGAAATTGATAGGTATTCTTGAATAGTGCAGAAGTAAGAACCGCTGCTTTATAATCCAATGGTCCTGGGTTTGAGGCTGGGTGTTCCGCGTTTTTAATAGTGAGCTGCTATTATTATTATTATTACTATAATATTATAAAAACATACATTTGACTTGAGTCTCTTAACACCTGGTGTAAATTTTGGCTACTTGTAAAAGTTAGAGCTTGTTTTTTTGTTATTCAGTTTTATTCTCACAGTGACATTCATGTAGTACAAAGAACCTGCCTCCCCCTCTCTGAGTTGATGGCATTTTTCTCTATTCTTTTCACAAGAGCAGCAATGACCACATTGTGTGCTCTTGCTGATACCTGCTCAGAACTATTTGTTGTACCAGCAATCAAAGATACGATGTCCCATGACTGCTTTCAGACTGGACAAAGGCAGGACCGTAACAACAGACAACTTCTTCACAGCGCTTTCACTGGTTAATAAACTTCTGCTTTGCAATGCAACTCTGCTTGGCACCATTAAGTAAAATGGTACTTCTGCCTGCAGCTAAAGTCACTTTAGTACATGAGCAATTCTCCATGCTAGTGTTTAGATCTGGCAGTGTCATAATGACGATGTATGCGCCCAAAAAGAAGAAGCCTTTAATTTCAGTCTGTAATAGCCAGTGTAAAGTTTTGATGCCTATAAAAGATATCGCTGAAGGGGTGTAAGCAGACACACAAACGCTGGTGAATCATGTCTTCTTGGTATCTTGTTGTCACTTGAATTTTTTGTTTTTCAGTTTCATTCTTGAATAAAAGCACACTTATTTTGTTATACCTTTGTGAAAGTGTTTATTTTATATTGAGATATGAGATAGAATCTGTCTCTGCCTCTCTTGCGCACACACACCCATACATGAAAACGTCACTATTTGAAAATGCGTTGTCATTTGAACATGTTTTTTTTTTTTTCGATCTTTGCCTGTACTCCATGGCATAGCAACATACAACTCCAGGCAGCTCACACGCAGATAAGGAGCCTTGGCTTGAGCTTGGAGAACTTTTTGCTGAGTTGAGCTCCGTCAAGGCAGGGGATGGGACATCAGGCTGCTTGTGCTGATCGACACATTTACAAAACAGATGCTGATGGAGAGGTGCGAAGGAATTTAAGGTGGGCCAGGATTACATGATTTTTCGTAGGCTTCAGAGATTCTATTGTTAAATGAAGATCAAATCTAACATATGTCCACATATGTTAAAGAGAGCATTTCATGTGGTGTACCATCCATCCATCCATTATCCCACCCGCTATATCCTAACTACAGGGTCACAGGGGTCTGCTGGAGCCAATCCCAGCCAACACAGGGCGCAAGGCAGGAAACAAACCCTAGGCAGGGCACCAGCCCACCGCAGGAGCATGTGGTGTACGTAATTTTTCATTTGATTGTATAGTCCAGTCATATATAGATACAGTATATGGATAGCACCCTAAATATTTAAACTATTTTTGAGTGTATGCTTACTATTGTGAATTTTTGAATCTTCGTTTTTGTTTAATTTGACAGCCTTTCTGCAGATTAGGTTGTTTGATGTCGAAAATAAAAAACTAATTTTGAACAGCACAATGGTGAGTGAAGGGAATTAAGGCTGCTGCTCTGTGTGGAGACTGATGGGTGTGTGTATATGGTAGTCAATGGGATACATACTTGCTCTCAAAAGAATGAGTCAGCAGGAAAACACATCTTGTGTACAATGAGTATTAGTACTACTTACAATTTTCTCAATCATATCTATTAATAGATATTTTTGACATTATAATGTATTAATTTCAAATCAGTAATGCATTCTGTACTGCATCTTGTTCAAGTTTTATATCCCCAGAATGAACATGTCTAATACAAAGTACTCACTAATTTCTTCAAAGATGATAAGTTTGGCAGCTTTTTGCCATCCACAAAATGTGACATTAGAAACATGATTCTTGAAAACTGAAAAAATAGCCTACATTCAAACAAAAGCAAAAACCAGTGGTTTATAAGTCTGTCACACATTTGGGAGATTATAGCAGCTTTTCGTGTGCTTACTTCTATCAATGAGGCTTGATTAAGCAACAACCTATTTTTTGCAAATGATACTAATTAAGTAAAACATAAGTTTATATAAAATGTGAAATTCACCTACACGGAACTAGGATTTGTTACTGTTTTCTAATGTTGCCTAGGCTTAAATAACACAAAATGTAATTTACTCTTAGAATATACAGTGGTGAAATACAAGTCAGTATAATTTATTAAACAATATATTTATACCATACAAGCATATTTGCTTGCTGCCGAGTAGTGGTAGCAGTCATCAAATTTGATATTAGCCTGTGTGGTGGACTGCACTGTTTCCATTGTTGATGCATTAGCCTCCTTTGTAGAAATGTAAGGCAAACAAGTAGCAAGCATTCATAAGATGAAATCAGTTCTACACTGACCTCTAATGGACAACCCCACTTGTTTTCCCTTCCAGTGGACAGCAAGCAGCTGCTTACAACTCTTTTATGCCACAAATTAATTTTTTAAGGAAGTGTTCATTTTTGGGTACTGTACTCTGATATCAGGATGCAAAAACAGATAATGTCCATCTCCCTCAGATTTTTTTTCTTATCGATTAAATTGATAACATTTAATGCAAGTGGCTGGAGCATATCCATTCTCATGACCATCATGTCTTTGTCCTTTCTTTCCCTTTTTTTTCAAAATAATGAAACCACCAAACTTGAAATTCAATCATAATATTTATCTGTGCATAAAGTTTGTTTAATTTTTTTGTACATACGCATGTCATGTTAGTATTTAGTATAGCTGTGACTGAAATTTTGAACTGTCCAGGTATAGTGGTGTTCTTTCATTTCTATTTAACTGAATTTTCTTATATGAAACATTATTACTTTGCTTAGAAATTACTTTTCCTTTTTCTAGACTATTTCTCTAAGTGTTAAAGGTCCTGGAATACAGAGAATGGTTCTGGTGGATCTTCCTGGAGTAATAAGTGTAAGTATTAAACAGATATAAAAGGAAATATATGGTAAGAATAAGTGAAAATCTTAGATTATTAATTTACAGTGAACAAATCTTGAATGCAATAGAAAATACACAGTGGTAATAATTTGTTATTTCTGCTTTTAGACTGTTACATCAGGAATGGCTGCTGATACAAAGGAGACAATTTTTAGTATTAGCAAGGCCTATATGCAGAATCCAAATGCCATTATCCTTTGTATTCAAGGTGAGTACTGATAGTTATATGGATAATATGAATCCTCCTACAATTACTGTAAATCAGAAACTTTATTATTCAAATAATTTAGAAATCATAAAATTTAAATTCAAATGCACAATGTGTATACTTGACATAAAATACACAATACATTACAATTCAATGGGGTAATCCCTCAAAAAGGCAAAGGTTAATATTCAGAAATGATTTTTATATATTGAGTGGAAGTATCTTTTTTTTAATGTGACCTAGATTAATAATGAATGTAAAAATAAATAACATAATGCAGCAGCTGGTAATAGGCTTTTAAATATTATATTTCTATTTTTGTTTTTTGCTTTAAATAAAAAGACATAATTTCAGAAGTTGTAAGTGAATGGGCCACTTAAAAACTTTAGCAATTTGCAAACTTTGTCCATTTAGTATTTTGTATGCTAAAAAAACTGACCCCAAAAAAAGGATGAGGATACAAATTATTTGATAGTTCACATGTAAGACATTGCATATTGTTTGCTTTTGTGTGTAAATAAGAAAAGAAAATTATATTGATGTGATAGGTAGGTAGTTCTGATCACTGATCATGGTACTGGAGAATGTAAGCATGTTGCATGTTTATTAGCGCATGCAAATAAGAGTTTTACAGTACTTGTGTACCCATGACAATAATGACCTTTTAAACTTATAAACCTATGAGATACTCATTTATGATAAGTAAAAGTTAACTTTCAAAGTAAAAGTGATTATATACCAATAAATGCTTTCTACTGTATACATTTGTTTGGGGGAAAAAACTCATTGTGACCTGCATCAGAGGGCAATCTAGTTATTTAAATTGTGAGCTATGATGTGTATACAGTAGAAGTTGAACTATTGTGCAAAAATGTTCATAATGAAAGTCCTGACATAGGTTACTATCCCTTTTTAAATTTTTACTTACAGTGTTTTCTCTTTGTATGGTTTGCAGTTTTTTATATCATGTTCATTGATGAAATTTGAGTGATTAATTACTTTTCAAGTTATACTTTTTTCCTGCATTTATCTGATGAACTGTTTGGTATGCAAAGTGTGATTTACTCCTTTCTGTGTGGGAGTATACAAACTTTACCTAAAACACAGCTCTCAGCTTGAGTATGAAATTATTACCAGTTCGTAAAGTATGACACAGCATATTTTATTTTAAACAGATGGTTCAGTGGATGCTGAGCGAAGCATTGTTACAGATCTCGTGAGTCAAATGGACCCTCAGGGCAAGAGGACAATATTTGTTTTGACTAAAGTTGATCTAGCTGAGAAGAACTTGGCCAGTCCCAGCAGGGTAAGAAAGTGAACCATGTAGTGTACTTGGTCTTTATTGTATGTGTTGTCTCCACAAGATAAAAAGTCAGATTTTTGTTTGCTATTTGAAAACTCCTATTTGGTTGAATTCTACATTGTCCCTGTGTGTGTAGACCATTAAGTGGTGTTAATCTTGTGCATGTTTCTGCTGGAGTAGCTGGATATATTGTATACCTTATTACTAAAGCATTCAGCATTAGTGCAAATTGTTTTTTAAAGGGAAAAAAAAGACTAGCTTCCAAATTTTTAAGAAGGTAAAGTTGATTTTTCATCTGTTGTCCTTTGAATCTAAAATGTTCAGGCCAAAAGGAGATCTCTTAAAATCTTCTTGCAAGTTTGGTAATGTGAACAGAAGCTATTCAATCTCAACATGCTTTAAAAAAGCACGTAAGAATAGAAATACAAATTGACTACTATGGGTGTAAGGCAGAGGCTAGTCCCTGGCAGAAAACCATCCCATTGCTGAATACAGGGTTTGAGTCCAGTAGAATCACACTCTGAAAGTTTGCATTTTTCTTCTCTTGTAGAAGGCTAATGTTGCGGACTTGTATGCATGTTATCTTCCAGTTGACACTCTGAACGACCATCAGAGGGCAAACTGGAGGTGACTCCCAGCATTCTTTGTTTGAGCACCACCGCACGCCTGTTGCTTTTGAAATTAGATACAGTTGCCTGGGTTGGCATCCCAACTATTTTTGGGACTCATTCTGTCATTGTGACACGAACAT
>JANRMT010062813.1:104649765-104693123 GCA_026402145.1 Polypterus bichir lapradei | reverse complement strand
TTTTTTTTTTTTTATTAATTCTGTTGAAGCATGGTTGAAAAGCAATGTCTGACTTTTATTAGTTACATTTCATAGAATTTTTATTTATTATTACTTTTGTCAGATTAAAGTTATTTCTGTGACCATTTTGAGTTTTTCTTTCATTGACTGAAGGGTACCAACAATTTTGTCCACTACTTCCTTTTTCAGCTACTCCCTTTGCCACAGTGGATCATGTTTTTCCATATCTTGCTGTCCTTTGCATCTTGCTCTGCTACACCCATCCCCTTGCATGTCCTGTAACACCACATACATAAACAATATGACAAAATACAGAAATGCTCTCATGCCTAATATGTCCTCAAAAATAGATAATTATACATTAAGAGAAGACAGGTACAAATCAAGAATTATATTTAACCAGAGAGACTACAGTAGGAAAGAGAAATTATTGACATTCCAGAAGGTTCTCTTTTCAGTAACCTGTGATATTTTCCTGAAAGATATCACTGTGCTAAGTATGATTTGTTTTTAAGATTTATTACTTGTTGAACCTGGACTTATTATAATAATAATAATAATTCGTTTTGTTTAGAGGTGTCTTTCTTGGCACTCAAGGACACCTTATAAAAAATAAAAGAAAATACAATAAAACAATTAATATAACGTATAAATATGAGCACAAAAGCATACAGTCAAAGGACAAACTCATTGGAGTAGGTAAGTTTTAAGTCTGGATTTGAAGTTGGGAAGTGAATCAATGCTATGGATATCTTGAGGGAGGGCATTCCAAAGATAAGGAACAACATAGCTAAAAGTTTTATAACCCATAGTAGATAAATGAGCAGAGTAATCAAGTATAGAATTACAGTAATCAATGCAAGATGTTACCAAAGCATGTACAAGGATAGCAGTAGTATTAGCTGTAAGAAATGGGTGAAGATGATTTATATTGCAAAGGTGAAAATATACACATTGGGTAATATCATTAACGTTTGCTTTGAAAAATAGAGTACTGTCAAGAATGGCACCCAAGCTCTTAACCTAAGGAGAAGGATAAACCTTAGAAGCATCAATTGTCAAAGAAAAACTGTCAAGTCTGGCAAAGTAGATTTAGTACCAACAAGGAGAATCTCACTTTTATCATTATTAAGTGTGTTAAAATTGGAGGAAAACCACGCTTTTATTTCAGCAAGGCAATTAGAAAGGATAAAGGGAAGAAGGGCAGAATTAGGCTTGGCAGCTGAATACATCATTTGTGAGTAGATTATCTTTGCATAGTAGGTTATCAGTTCCACTGCACAGCATAGGCAAGTGAATATTCTTAATATTGCGAAATGAAATCTATATATACAGTATATAAAAGTTAATGCGTGTATGCATGTTCCAGCATCACGTCCAAACGGCTGGAGCGATTTTCATGAAACTTGGTACACATGTTCCTCATTGGTTGACTAAAAATACTGTAGGGTGAAATCAGCTGTAACCCACCCCCTTCTGGGTAGGGAGAGGGGTGATCTTGCAGTCTTGTATGCATGTTATCATCCAGTTGACACTTGGAACGACCACCAGAGGGCGAACTGCAGGCGACTGCCAGCATTCTTCATGCTTGAGCGCCACGGCGCCCCTGTTGCTTTTGAAATTAAATAGAGTTCTATGCGTGGAAGTATGTGTGACTGTCCGGCCCGGAAGTGAGATGCAGAGTCTGGGTGAGGGCTCCAGTTCTGAGGATACGCAAGCTACGTCAGTACACCGGCAAAAGAAAACCTCCTAAGAAAGAGTCGCTTAGCTGCTAATGCACAAACGATGCGAGCACTTCGGTAACATGAATCCTTCTAGCAGAGAGATACCCAGAGTAGTTCTGGCGATTTAAATACTTTCTATGAACTGTGTATATACTTACACAGTTAGTATATATCAGGCGACTGCCATCATTCTCTATTTTTGAGCAGCACCGCACCCTTGTTGCTTTTCAAATTAAATAGAGTTGGCCGGTTCCGAGCATCAACTAGATGATAATATACATACAAGACTGCAAGACAAGGACATTAGTGAGTTTTTGTTTCTTAGTTTATTTTTATTTTTAACATTGTGTTTTTTTAATTATGTTCTTCTCAAACAATTAAAAAAAAACATGAGGGCAACACGTACAACGTAGAGTACCACAAGACAAATACATTAGTGAGTCTTTATCCATCCATCGATCCATTATCCAACCCGCTATATCCTAACTACAGGGTCACTAGGGTTTGCTGGAGCCAATCCCAGCCAACACAGGGCGCAAGGCAGGAAACAAACCCCGGGCAGGGTGCCAGCCCACCGCAGAAAACCCACGCAGACACGGGGAGAACATGCAAACTCCACGAAGGGAGGACCCAGGAAGCAAACCCAGGTTTATTGTTTGTTAATTTATTTTTATTTTTAAAGTTGTGTTTTTTTTAATTATGTTTTTCTCAAACAATTAAAAAAAAACTTTATTTTCCTCCCGAGCAACGCTGGGTATTTCAGCTAGTAGAATGATAAATCCAGGCAGTAATAATCCAGAAATATAGAATATTAAAGAGCATTGTCGCCACAAAGAGATGCAGCAGCCAGATAGCCAAAATGGAAAAATACCTGAGAATACCGGAGAGCAGCAGCAGCAGCAAGTCATATCAGCATTCACTTCGCCAGAAGTTAATTGTTAATTAATTGTTAATCCACTTGTCCAGATTTAATATGTTCCATTTTATTGGAATATATTAAACCTCTTAAGCTTGTAGACGAATAGCACATATGCTATTTAGAATATTTTTTTAAAGAACTTGTTTTCATTTGAAATTCAGGTTATGAGTAATGGAGGTACTCACAAATTAAAATTATTAAAACGTATTAACAATGTCACTGTTTACAACCAATTATGTAGAAGTGGTGTGTCTCCTAAAATCCACAAACATCTGCATCATTCTTAGAGTATGAAGGTTCTGCTTGATGAGTGTACACAAACTGGTTATAAGAGTACTTAATACAGATTCATCCAAAAAGGTCAAAGAAGCTTTCATGTCAGAAAAGAGTTGACTTAGTACCTTTAGGTAGATTAATATGTAGCCCATCAAAACAATTACTCATTTGATTTCTGAAATAAATTAAGGATAATTGTTGTTTGTTCTTTCTCATTGTATAGGAAATGTTCAATATAAGAAATGAAGTATAAAATGATTACCAAAAACATGTGAAACAAGTGAAAAAAGTGTGTAGGAGCATCATGGTGCTAAATTTTTTGAGCCCTGCTGCACCATAACATTAAGTCTGTAACTGAAATGCTCAGTGTACAAAAAGATTCACTCACCTCTCAGGCTCACCTGCCTTTAACGGTTAATAACTCTGAGCAATAGACAGCATGCAGACATTAGATTTATGAATCACAGCTTTTGATTTCTTTTTCCTTTGTGCTTTTATTGATTTGTGCACATCATAAGCTGAATGAAAATCTGCAGGGGATGCAAATAACAAAGCAATTAATACAATATCTATAGCAGATGAAAAATGAGACCTGCTTTTGGCTTCAGCAGGAGGCTGGTAATGGATCCCAAAGTGTGCGTGCAAAGCCCTGAAAATCAACAGCCAGTACTTGTTACGGGTGACTCTTGGCTTAAAGATAATGGTGTCCAAGTGACCATTCAGCTTTTATTGATCGGTAGCTTGGCAGTCTGCCATCCCTTTCCTTCCTTTTGCAGCTTATCATAACCAAGGTTTTACTCATGTAAATTTTAGGAGTATAGCAACCACTTAAATTAACACTTAAACACTTATACCCAGTGACCTTCTTCCCAAGCTTAAAAGTGTGCACAGTATATCCACATTAGAGACTAAATGTATTTAGTTGTATTTCATATAACTATTTTATGTCGTGCTGATATGCTCAATAATAGATGCTGCGTTCCCAAGATATATTTTCCACAGGGAAAACCTTAAAGATCAATAAAGGAATGAAATTAAAGCATAACTGGGACTATATATTCCTTCACAGCAGAAAGAACTGATCATCTAACACTGAAACATGTATTGACATTAGACCGTGAAAACTTTAATATTTCAAGATTCATTTATTGTTTATAATAAGGATTTTTGGTTTGAAACTGTTTATTTAACATAATTTAAAACTATATAACTAATTTAAAACGTTAAAATACCTCATGTGTGTAGTAATTTAGACAGTTGTTTTAAAAAGAAAAAAACTACTTAATTTTTTGCTTTATTTAATGATCTGTGTACATGTTCCTGAAAAGCTGAACACAAAGAGCCAAAGTAACTTATTGTTCTTGTTAAGCAGTATATTTCTCAGTAACCCAACAGAAAGTAACATATTGAGCTCTGAATTGAATACATTATTTTCTGGCAGTGGACAGAGCTAACATTTAGATTTTTGTATAGCACACATGTTTAAGTATGGTGGTAACTGACTGTAGTTAAACCTTTAAAGATTTGCATGATCTGCCAATGATAAAAATCAAACTCTTTTATACAGACACATTGCACTTTCATTTTGTAATGTTTTTGTTTGTGCCTTAAGGATTGTATGAACATACTTACTGATAAACTGTCTGTGCGGTTAACATTGCGGTTTAGTTCAGTCTTGTTTGCTTGGAACAAATTAAGTATTTACTTTATGTGTGTTTGTAGCCTGTAGTGAAATTTGTTGTGTCAGTTCTGAATTTTAAACTTTTATTTACTAGGCTGTGTAGGAATCTTTTAATCACTTTAATGGCAGTGAAGCAATATATAATTCAATCTGTATAATTTTTAATGTAAGGGAAACATTGTCTTGCAAATTTGTTTATCATGTAACAGAAGGACTCAGTGCTTGTAGTTCATACTTTTATTCTTTGTAGTAATTAGTAATGACTTTATATCTAATTGACCTATTTGTTTTGCAGCCTCACGCTTCAATCTTGAGACAGAATGGAAGAATAATTATCCCAGACTGCGTGAACTTGATAGGGTAATGCCTTTACCTTATGTATGTTTTCTCTTACTCCACCCATTAAGGCCCTTAACTCGGATCATCTTCTGAAACTTGTCTCATAGAAACCTTTGGTTTAAATGAGCTGTAAACTATGTTTTGGGATGTTTCTGGCCTATTACCCGAATCATTTCTTCTGCCTGTGGTGGCTCTGCTTTTGTAATAAATAAAATTGGGTGAAAGTGCCTACTATTAGCCCCAGGATCCCTTCATTCCTTTAAGAGGGCCATATCTCTAAGAAAACCCCCTAGCTACCTGATTCTTGCTGTTCCAGCCTGGAACCATCTACTGCTATCTGTTTTATCTTTTTTATGGTCTTTCTCTATCAAGGGAGAGTCTTGTGTTTTTATCCTCTTCTGATTTGCCTTCCCTCTATGGCCTTGAAGAAGTGTTGACCTGATTCCACCCAGGTCTCACTTGCTTCTTTGTCTTCTTCCTGTCTTGTCATTCCTGGGCAGTTAGTATACAAATGCAGGATTTACCACCTCCTGACAATCACTTGTCTTCTACAGTGATATAAAAACATGCATAATTCCATTCTAGTTCATTCTCGCGTATCTCTCCTAAAGGTTTGCTGTGCCCTGCACTTGCTTTTTATCACTATTTCCTACCTGCAGTTCCCCCATAAACTGAACCATTCTTCAGATGTTGCAAATATATTTTGATTTATTTAAGCAGATTTACATAAAAAGTAACCCTTGAGCACATTTTGATGAACTTAGTTTTAATTGCATACTGTTGTACAGAAAATCATGAGTTAGGTGTAATGTAATTGGCCATAGCTGATTGAGGTTTGCTTCCGGAAAGATTTAAAACATTTTGCAAAAATTAATCTCCATAGTGGAAGATTGGATTTTCTTAAGGTGCTCCAGATTCCTCCCACAGTTGAAAGACCAGCACGTTGGGTGGGTTGACATTAAAAAATTGGTGTATGTCTGTTTTCATTCTGTAATTAGTTGGCATCCTGTTCAGGGATTATTTTTGCGTTGTACTCAGTGATTGTTTGGGTTGGCTCCAGCTGCCTTGCAACCCTGCCCTGGATATGACAAGCAATTTGTATATGTATTTGGTGTGTGTGTACAGTGGGTACGGAAAGTATTCAGACCCCCTTCAATTTTTCACTCTTTGTTATATTGCAGCCATTTGCTAAAATCATTTAAATTAATTTTTTCCCTTATTAATGTACACATAGCACCCCATATTGACAGACAAAAAAAAAGAATTTTTGAAATTGTTGCAGATTTATTAAAAAAAGAAAAACTGAAATATCACACATACAGAACCTGGGTTGTGATATTATTAGGCTGTTTTTTCTTCAGAGACCCTGAGAACATTGTTAGGGTAATTGGAATCATGGATGTAACAGGAGATTTTAACTTTATATTTGGCTGTGTCTGCCAAGAAGCTTAAAATAGGCTATCTTTGGATCTTACAGTTGAATAATAATCCAAAACACATGTTCAAATCAATACAAAATTGTATTTTTTTTAATATTTCTTGATTAGGAAATGGTAAATGTTTTAAATAACTGTTTCTTGATTAGCAATTACTCTTTCTCAGATTAAATTTACTTCAGTTAAAGGTTGGATATCTCTATTTTTCATTGTGAGATTAAGGTATTTCACCAGAAGAAGTAAACTTTTTTCTACATTTTTTTACTCATATTTACCAGGTGTGCCAATAATTGTGTAGAGGACTGTGTATGTGTGGATGGATGTATGTATGTGTATATATGGAGAGATTATATGATGTACAGTTTTTAAAGTTGACAACATACAGTACCACTAAAAACATGCCTAAAACATGCACCATTGTGCTAGTTAGAAATGTGTTCTGTTTTATGCAATTCAAATTTGTGCATATAATCACTCTGAAATTTACTGAAATGCACATTCTTTGAAGTTTGATGTGACAAAGAATAAGAGTATTCATTTTACTTCAACCACCCTTTGAAATCCAGTTATTCAATATTACACATTTTGATAAAGCAGTATTCTGTGTTCCATGTTGTCCTGTGTGTGTTACTGTGTATTTTTTTACCCAGGCATTGATTTTGGTTTTTATTTAGTAGCTAACCTCACCTCAACCTAAATTTAGTTCAGTTTGCTGTTAGATATAGGCTGTAGTACAAAATGAAAAACATAGTGTTAATATCAGAGGAAGGTTTAACCCTATTACAAATGAGGTTTTAGACTTTCACCTGGGATGTCACTAGCATATAAAATTAAATGCATTATATTTGACATGCTATGTGCTTTCTTATGACATTTCAGTAATGATAGTCTGTAGCCTACTTTTTCATACTTTAAAATTAAAGTTGCCTGCCTCCACTCTTTCTGTATAAATAAATGAGTTAAGTACTTATGTTAAAATAATAAAGCAAAACAATAGTGTAATGTTATATTTTTCTCCTACTAGTGTTTTACCATTTGCTGCAAACTGTTGATTTCAAAGCCACATGTTTGCACATGTAGGAACTGTACCACCAAATAGCAGATTAAGAAATTAACCATTAGGAAATTATTAAAGGAAATTGTGTAGTGAAAATGAGGTTGCCTTGCTTTACTTTAAGAAGCACACAAATAAAAATGAAAACTGTGAGAATATAATTCAGACATTCAGCAACAGATCCATGCATCTATTACTCATTTAATCTTATGCAACAAGACTTTAACAAAAGGTTCTTTTAGTCTTAATTATGGTTATAAAGCATTAGTAAAATATTTATTCATCTCTGTGCAGTGTGGAATATGATACGCTGGTTAAATTATTTATGAATATTAAGGGTTCATAGGTCTTATAATGAAGTATGCAATATCAAGAGACATATTTCTCACTTAAGCCACTTCGGACCATTCCAAAGTGAAGTTATTTTAGTAAGCCATATGGCACAGATGAATAACCACTTTACTGATGCTTTGTAAGTGTATTATCACCAAAAAAGCCTTTGATAAGGTCTTGTTAAATAAGATTAAATGTATGATAGATTAATTTTTGCAGTACTTAAAACGAAACTGTTACCAAGTTCTTAAGATATAACTTAATTTCTCAGCCTACATTTAGTGGTACTTAAGAGTAACTTTTGAAAGATGCAGTCTTATGAGAATTTTGGTCAAACAATTGTTCTTCTCAGTTTATCTCATAGTCCTAGATTTCTGTACCTGTGCCTTTAACTGTACAGCTAAGGATTACATAGTATCGCCATCCATGATACCTTGTTTGCCAGTTCTTATATCCTCATTATTACTTTGTAATATTATAATATTATTACTCTGTTTCTCCACATATATGTCAGTGGATTTCCTCTTTTTTTCTGTGAGTATAGAACGCAGTGTGAGGAGCGGAAGCCTTTTGAGCTTAACTAAGTAAAGTGTGTAAGTATTGGTTTTGGAAGGTACAAATGATGTATGAAAGCTGAAAGAGAAAGAGGCTTAAAACTAGATCTGAAACAGAAGCAGACCCAACATAATGTTAAAAGTTGGCCCTGCAGTGGATCCTTTGTAGATGTCACCAAGTATGGCAAGTTGTTTTTTTACTTAACAGTAACATTTGGTTAATGTCTCACTTGCATTAATATTTTTAGTGGCCTTACCTGACATAACTGACTGCTTCTTTTAGTTATTTATTAGTCTTTATTTGTACATGTATCCATGGGGACGCCTAACTCTGGGAAATTATGTTATTTCTTTTATATTCTTTGTATTTCCTATTGTTTTAGTGTTGATCTGTCCCTTATTTGGAGGGATCTTTCATTTGTGAAGTACAGATAAGAGATGGTACTTGGTTTTTAAAAAATTATTTTCAAGAATAAAGTTTTTCAACTTTGAAATTATTATATTATGCCTAATGATCTCCCACCTGCTTGAAATCTTTATAATTTATTTATTTTAAGTAATTCGGAACTGTTTTCATTTTTTTCCTCTTATTAGAATGAACTATTTGAAAAGGCCAAGAATGAAATCTTGGATGAAGTGATCAGCCTAAGTCAGGTTACACCAAAACACTGGCAAGTACTTATTTCATATACAAAATAATAATTCTGGAAGTAACCAAATGAAAACCTGTGAAGCAAATGGAAGAATGCAGGTTACATAGCTGCTTTCAGAATGTGCTAAACAGTGTCAAAAGTGAATAATTTTGGAAGTAATGATATATTACAGTTATATGGTGGTAGTTTAATGTGTTTGTTGATTAGCACATTGGGATAAGGTTACATTACTTCTATCAGGTCATCACAACTTTCTGAGCCTATAATATGTAATAGTATTTTTTATGTACTTGCCAACAAGTAAATGAATGTGCCCAGTTTCTTATTTCTTGTCTTGCTTTTTTTTTTTTTTTTTTTTTTTTAAACTTAGGATTGATTCTGTTATTGCAGTAAATATTCATCCTTTAGCCACAAATATGTTTACAGGGAAGAGGTATATAACAGACAGTTATGCTGTTTAATACAAAACCAATTGTAATTAAATGCCTGATCTGTAAGCATTGTCATATGGCTCTTCTAAGATATTTTTGTCCTTTGAGGGTGAACAGAGTAAGATTATTTTAGCTTCAATTTTTAAAAATTGCTTTTTGATTACTTTACTGTTTTCACCTGCAATTTAATTTTCAATTTAGTTTTATGTACTTTTAATTAACATTTCTGTTTTGGATGTAGTTTTGATGATTTATCCCAATTAGTTTTTACTTTGAAGTAATCATTTCATTTAGCTTAAAAAGTGGCTAATTGATGAAGGTTAAGGAATTCCTGGTGTGCCAGCATAGCAAAGTGATTGTAAAAGCAATTGGATATGCCCATAAAAGATTTGATGAGTCTGTTTTCATTATATTCAGATAGTTATCTTCTGAGTTCTACTGTTGTAAATTTTTTTCATATTGTAATTTTGTCCATGTATTCATTGAGCAGTTTGTTTAGTTTGGCAGCACTAGTCATTTTAAACTTTAGATCGAGTACTTCACATTATTTTATGACAACCTTATAGACATTTAATTAACAGCTGTGTCAGGACACTTTCTGTCGTCTTGTAATTGATTCATTAAAAGCAGTTTACTGTAGAGGCAGTATTAGTTTATTCACCAGTGTAGCCTGTCATTTTACCTTCTGTTGTAAGATTATTTTGTCAGCATGTCAAGGTCCTCAACCATTCTTATAGACTTGTGTATGAAAGTAATTGAAGAGTGCTTTTAAATTCATTACATTATTTCTGTTTGACTAAAGTCCTTAAACCTGACTGCCGCGTTATTAATTACATATTTGCTCTTGTTCCTGGCTGTGTCATGATTAAACTACTTCTAGGCAGTACTTTCCCATTTATGACCAATTCTTTGTTGTGTGTCCATGTTCAAAAATGTATTATGTCTAGATAACTGATAGCTATTATGCTCATTAGAAGACATAGCTGTACAGTGCATAGCCATTTACTGAAAAAGAAGGGACGATCCAAAACAATGTTCTGTCTAAGCACTGGGTTGCCATAAGAGAATTTGTGTTTACATTAACTTGTGAGCACCTCTTAATATTCTGAAATTATCTATTCATATGTATTAATCTCAATTTTGTACATATTACAAAGGACACTTGAAAATGCATTTGTTAAATTGGTATATTTATGTAAACCATTCAGGCATAAACAATTTATTCTTTCATTCATTAGGCTACATTGTATGACCAGAGACTAAAAAAAAAAATAAACAGGCATCTTAACATTGTAACTTTTTAAATAATGTATTACATATGCATAGATTAATTTAAATAATTTAAAATTGCTACAAATTAAAACTCTGCATTTGTACCAGAGTCTAGATGCAACATCACATTGGTGGCTTGAAAAAATTACTACCATCCTTAAACACTGTTCATTTTTTGAACAAACAATGTATTCTAAACATTCATTCAGTCATTATCTAACATGTCCAGTCCAGCAGAACCTTGTCTGACAGCATCAGATGCAATTTTTATTTATTTTGTTTTATAAAAAAGGCAAAAAAAAAAAAAAAAATTAAAGAAACTGAACACAAAAGAAGAAAAGAAACCCTAAACCATTTAGCTGTTCTACACATAATGTGACCATAAGGTCAAACTTAGAGAGATTGAAATAAGATAAATAAGCCTTAAACAACTTTCTTTAAACAAGAATGTTTCTGTTCTTTGTAGTATTTTTCTCTATTTTTATGCAACATGTTTTGAATTGAGTTTTGCTAAAACCTTTAAAACAAAGATATATGGATTGTGTTACTGTGTATACTATACTGTGTTAAAGACTGGATTCATCTCCATATCATAATCCAGTTCACAGTTGCATGCCATATTTTACAGAATGCGGCTTTTTCTGCTTATGCTGTTTTCAATCCAGTTATATGTGGGATATCATTCTGAATAAAAACTGTGATTTTCTTCCCCCCAGAATGTTCTAGTTATTTCAAATTTTGTTAAATTGATGGTGAACCTAATTCATTGTAAAGGATGCTTTTCTTATTCAACAGCTTAACTTCAGATAGTCAGGGCTTTTCAAAACTGGGGTATTTTTCTTTTCGATATTTGGTCATCAAGTTTTGCTTTTCTGTGTTTCAGGAACTGTGTTTCTCTGTCTTACCACTCCATTCAGTTCCTTTTCTAAATTTTCACTAGTCACATCGCCATTTGTTAATGACCTGCTTTGAAAGATGAGGCCAACTACTTGTGTACAGGACCCCATCTCCACCACACTTATTAAATCCTGCCTTCATGCCATAATCCCGACTGTTACGACAATAATCAATACATCCCTCGACACTGGGTTTGTGCCAGCCACTTTTAAAATCGCTTCTGTAACCCCCATGTTAAAAAAGTCTGGTCTTACCTTTTCTGTCAAAAGTTCTTGAGCATGTTGTAGCCTCCCAGCTCACCAATTACTTAACCTCTAATAATTTGATGGAACCCTTTCAGTCTGGTTTCAGGGCGCAGCACAGCTGTGAAACTGCTCTTCTTCGGGTAACCAATGATTTTCTTATGGCAGCAGACTCTGGACAAACCAGAATATTAATTCTGATAGACATCAGTGCAGCATTTGACACTGTCAGACATGACATTCTACTGTCCAGAATGGAGAACATGCTGGGTATTTCTGGCACTGCCTTCCAGTGGTTCAAGTCCTATCTGACTTATAGGCAAGAGTTTGTTCCTCTTGGCCATATTATTCGTAGCTATGGACTGGGTTATCATTTTTATGCAGATGACACTCAAATCTATTTCAGTGTCAAAAGTGCAACCTCATCAGAGTTTTCACAGCTTACAACTTGCCTCAGTGAAATTAAAAGCTGGATGGAGCAGAACTCTTTAAAATTAAATTGCCACAAAACTGAACTCCTGCAAATTAGCACTAAAGTGCTACTTAAGAAAATTAGCTCCTTTTCAGTCACTCTTGACGGTGATCTAATCAGACCTTCTTCTGATGAAAGGAATCTCGTGTCATTTTTGATTCCTTCCTTTCTTATTCTGCCCACATAAACCACATATTCTTACTTTCGCCTCTGTAACATATCCCGTGTGCGCTCATTCCTCTCCTTTTCTAATGCTTAGAAACTTGTCTGTGCTTTTATCACATCCCGTATCGATTATTGTAACTCGCTGCTGGCAGGTGCCCCTTCTAATCTTATATCACATCTCCAGTTGATTCAAAACTCTGCTGCAAGAGTCCTTACTCAAACCAGCAACAGTGAGCACATCACACCCATCCTGCTTCACCTTCATTGGCTCCCTGTGTCTTACAGGATTGAATATAAAATTCTATTAACAACCTACAAAGCTTTAAATGGCCTTGCACCGAACTACATCAGTGACCTTCCTAATCACTATGCTCCTGTTCGCCTACTAAGGTCCTCTGATTCTGGTAATCTTATTGTGCCCCACACTAACCTGCATTCTATGGGTGACAGGGCCTTTAGCTCCATAGCACCCAGACTTTGGAATGACATCCTGAAATTAATTAGATCAGCTGACTCCATTCATTCTTTTAAAAAACAACTTAGAAACTCATCTATTTAGGAAGGCTTTTAACTTAACATTCTCACCTTTCTTTCAGTTTACCTCTCTGTCCAGGTGCTCAGGATAATTTGTGTGTTTGTTATATCACAAATTAGGTTATTTGTTAAGTTTTTCTTTTAGTATTGAATTTAGTATTTTACACTGGCTTATTGTTCTTTATTCTATTTAATGTTTTGTTATCTGTTTCATTGTTTTATTCAGGAAAACATATGCAATGTTACATATACCCTGCTGTTTTTTTTCCTAAGACTCTGTGAAGCGCCTTGAGCATGGGAAAGGCTCTATATAAATAAAATTTATTATTATTATTAAACTACAGTTATCAAAATGAACAACTGCCAAACTGTGCATAAATAATATTCACGTTAAGGAGTAAGATAAACTGAGTGATTTTAATGTCAATTTTCAAAGTGTTTGTCAGTGGGCTTTCATTATTGATTACAGATAGTAAAAACATTTTACTATACCTGCTTTTTAAAATTTAGTTGAGGGTATTTTTTGAATTACTGCTTTGTACACCAAAGCTTAGCTCGCGCCTGCTCTTAGACACGTGTACATTGGTCAACAGTAGGGTACTGGCAGTTGGTTTACTTAAAGAAATAAAAACAGAAGATTGTTCTTTTCACCCATTTTAGATTACAGTAGACCCCTGAAAAGATGCGGTTCAAGGTTCGTGGCCTTAGTAGTTTGCGGATTTTTCCTTAGAACCCAACTAATAATTGTTAATGGAAACTGTAAATATCCTTCACAATTTTTTATGACTTTTTTCGTGGCAATACTGCACTGTAGAGAGAACAGGAAGCAACTGTAGAGGAAAACGCGGCTTGGGATGGTGAAAGTAGCCAGTTCGAGAGTATACTCTACTAGAATTTGAAACTGTAACTCCCAGCACTCCTTTCAATGGCTCCGATTGGTCTTCTGCTGAGGGTGCAGGGGCTGTTGGGGTCAAATGATGTCAGCTCGGCTTTTAAAAAGGGCCGGTGACCAAAAGGAAAAAAAAGTTTTTGTAATTTGTGTTTCAAGTTCCTGTCTCTCTGCCTGCCTTCTGTTGGGTTACCTGTACTTATTCGTTTTGTCCTGGATCGTTTCGTGGTTGGGGTCTGGATTGTCTGCCATCTGCCTGTGTACATGAAGACTATAACTGGATTCATTGCTATTCTGCGAAGAAAGGTGCGCTCCTGAACCCATCCACCCATCTTCACCATTTCAGGAACTACCGGTAGGCCTATCTTTACATTCCCATTCAACGTACGGAGCTCTGGACTATCTATTTTCATCATTACATTTCATCTGTTGCTGTTTTTCATGAACTTTACTGTGTGTGTTTTGTTGGTGCTTTGTTGCATTTAATGTATAATCGCCGTAAGGGGAACAGGAGTGGTATCGTTTTTTTCATTTGTTTTCAATACATTCTTTAATTGTTGTTTGATTACCGGTTTGCTTTGTTTTTGTCTCTGTTTGTGAGTGCTTGCGTGTGGGTCGGGTCAAGGCTGGATGCGTCTCTGGAATCTCCACCATAAAAATAAATAAATCACTGCCTTCTCGACGGTGTGAATCTTAGTGGCACCAGACCACTACAGCGTTATTCATTTCTCCTTGCTGCCGATTGACTGCTTCCCTGTGACACATGTCCAGCTGAGTGTTCTCATGTTTTCTGTTTTATTCTTCTTAATCCTTAAACTGCTGAAACCGGCTATAGTTGTTTCCCAGTGCCATTTGCCAGCACGTAGGAGCTGAGTATATTCGGCGACGTACATTCTTTGAATGCCGCAACTGGCTATTGTCGGTTCCCAGTGCAATTTACCAGCACGGTGGAGCTGATCAGTCAGTTCCGTACATTCATTGAGCAGCCAGCTCATGACCACTGCCGACCCCTGCAGCACTGCAGCCTTACTGTCTCTGGGATTGAGCCGCTGCACTAGACTATCCTGCCAGCGTCAGCGTTTACCTCTGTGTGCATGCGTGCAGCCAGTTCGAGCGAAGTTGGCTCAGTGATTTACTGAATTTCATCAATGGTGTCAGTTACACCATGTTCATATTGTTCCAGTAGTTTTTTAAATAGTTTTTACAATTCATTGGCAGTGTGTAAAATGATCAGTGTTGCAGTAATTGTGATGCTCTTTGCATGAAAAAAAGTGTTCCATTAAAATTTTACTATTTCTTTGTGAATTGTGATGTTTACTTAAAAAGTGCAGCAAAAAAGTATTTGGCGTTTAGGGATGCATTAACCCCCAAGTATCTGTCAATTTAAGGGTTAAAGCCCTAAGATGCCGGCGAAATGCCCTGCAACCTTCTAAGGCTTCTGGCAATGAAAACACGCTTGCATGAATTACAGTACATATTTTACCTTCTAGCACTGCGGGTGACATATCCATACAGTACTGTACAGTATATGGGTTTACCTTTACATTCCTTTTTTTAGGTAATGTATTAAGCTGAGATTGAAATGAAATTAAAGTGTTTTGGGGGCATATTTAGGGTTTAAACTATAAAAATAGGCATTTTTTTAACCACATCCATAATTTGCGGTTTTTCACAGTTCGAGGGTGCTCTAGGAACATAACCCCCGCGAATTTCGAGGGTGTACTATAATTTAATATTTTGTTTATTTTTGATTATGCAATTTTAATTTCAGTTTAGTGTCTCTTTTTAAGCTCACTTTCAGTTTCTGTTTTATCTTGTTTAACAAAATACTTTTTTTTCCATTGGAACAGAGAGTAAATACATATATTTCCAATTAAGTAATTTGTTTCTCCTCGAAAAGTCCTATGGGATGTTCACAGGTTTTTGATTAAATTTGTGAATGTAAAATCTGTCACTTTTGTTTTCTTTTGGAGCATTTTTAATGTTCCCTTCCTAAATATACCAAGCATGTTTAAGCAGGTGCCCTTTGGCATTTATACAGTGTGCCTTACATGTAAAAATTCATTGTATATATACGCCTTAAAAATGTAAATTATTATTTCAAAAAAATTCACTTCTTTAGTGGGTAAGAAAAGTATTCATCAGTGAATTTGGATCAATGGCTTGATAAATTGCCTAATCCTGGCTATTGTGTATGTTCTCTCTGGGTGGTTGTTTTGTGGACTGTGTTGGAAAGCTGTGTATTGATATGAAGAATTAGAACAAGGTGACTTAAATGAAATATGTGCAGCCATCTGTGATAAATGACTCTAGGCACCTTGGCAAACACACAATTTTTCACTGTTTGTGTACTGTGACATTGTGCAATGCTGGGGCTTCCTCTGAATTTCTCTTTCCACTTACATGATGTACACTAGACCTTTTACTTTTAAAAGTTTTTTTTTTTTCTTTTTTCTAAGTTAACTGTGTATTTTACTTTAAAAGAACAAGTGCTGTGAATTCAGAACAAAGCATTGCATTGGAAAAGGTATGGTTTTGGAGTTTTCTTGTTGATCAGGGGGTCAGAATATTTGAGTAAATAATAAGTCTCTTTCCTTAATGACCACACAATCTGAGCACACAGAGAAATAGAATGTGCAAGTTTACAATCACTCATTTAATTGATCCTTCAAGATGAATATAAGCAATTCTAGAGAAACAGAACATCTAAAGCATTTTTTACAGATAAATATTTAAATTGACAGGTAATAGTTTTACTTTTCAATGCTGCTCTTTCACCCATTATGATGAAAGATAGATTTGTCAAGTGAAGCTAAGTATGTTGTGACTTGTATCTTGGATTTTGCAGTATAAAGTCAATTAATTTTAGCAGTCAGAAGACTAAAATTCTGGCTGCAGTTATCTTATAAGTGGTGTTTCACCAAAGAATGTCTTGTGTGCGATTGAAAGCCTGGAAAAAAAGGGCAATGCTCACTTATGCCTGAATGGATGAGCTTGGACATTAGTGAATATGTTTATTTTATAGAATCCAGTTTTAAATGACTTACCCATTTTTTGCTGCTAAACCTTTAATTTAGAAAGAGCCCTCTTTATGGGAACCCCTCAGTTTCCCTAATAGAGGTTATATACTGGAGACGGAACAGAGATTTTTGGCAGTTCCATAAATTGAGGAGTCAGAGTTACTTCCCTTTATAACACAATTTCATGTAACATATTGTAATATATACTATGATAATGAAGAAGTAACTTAGACCTAAAGAATACATAACCTATCCTTTAATAATCTCAATGATCACACTTTCATAGAAAGACCTGCTATCAGTTCAGTTTAGATCCTTTTTGTGTGTTTTTTTCTCCTCCTTCTCCTTTATTTTAGGCTGTATGTTCTTGATAATAACACTTGATAGTAATACTTTTCCAATACTTGATAGTAATACTTGAGCTATATCTGGTTGAATGATATATCAAAATAACTATGATTTCTGTGTTCCATTTAAGTGACAGTTGTTTTGCATTGTTATAAATTATAGACTTTTAAAGACACAATGAAAATGTTTTTTTCCAGGATTCTTTTTTGTATAGTATAATGCATTTGTGTAAAGGAAATTTTTAAATCCATCGCTCCACCCCAAAAAATGTAAAGCCCAGATTCTTTCCAAGACTTATGTTATTTTATGTGAGCTTAGATTAATATAGTCTTGGGCATGTAGCCAACAATATTATTGCTGGGGGAAAAGAACAATTGTCACAACTGGTGTTCTTTTCCTCCCTGGGCATCAGAATGGAAGGAGCAAAAAAGTGGGCCTGGATGGGTGATTGAAAACAAAATGTCCCACTCTTGAGTTCTGCATTTCACAAACCCCTGGAACATTCATGTTACTCTTTATGAGCACAGGAAGGTTCAAGGCAGGCAGAGACTCCCAAAGAATTGGATAAATGAGGCCTTGCAGAAAATAAGGGAGGGTCTTAGAGTGCCACCTGAATCTGGAAGAAAATTCTTATACTAGTCAGACTTTTAGTACAATTCCTATGAGTAAGTCTGTGGTGCTTGATAAATATGGGGACAGACCTCACTCAGTGGATGAACTTGAAAAAAGTCTGCTCAGTCCCCATGCAACCTGACAAACCTTGAGCAGTTTTATTATGAAGAATGGGTGAAAATTGCAGTGTCGAGAATAGCTAAGTTGATAAAGACCTGTCTACACCAACACAAGGCTTTAATAGTAATGGCTACCAAAGGCCAGTCAGTCATTGTCTAACCTGCTTTGCCCTGAATGGGGCATGCTGGAGCCCATCTCAGTCAGCATAGGGCACAAGGCAGGAATAAATTCTGGAAGGCTGCCAAAGGTGCATCTATTAAATACTGACTTGAATAAGGTGATTACTTATGTGATCAATTATTTTGTCAATTACAGTTGTAATTAATTTGGATAACTTTGCAAAGATCTAATTAAATCCAATGTAATTCAATGTTGTATAATAAAATCAGAATTTAATACCATTGCTAAGCAGCTCCTCAATGTTTTCCTCTGTCTCATATGTGCATGTTGTATTCTGTTTCAGATTGGTTGACGCATGGAATTCTTTTTGCTAATTAAGTCTCCTTTTTTTCCTTTCAGGGAAGATATTCTTCAGAAGAAGCTGTGGGAGCGGGTGTCCACACATGTGATAGAGAATATCTACTTACCAGCTGCTCAAACAATAGACTCTGGGACTTTTAATACCACTGTGGATATCAGGCTGAAGCAGTGGACAGATAAGCAGCTGCCCCACAAAGCACTTGAGGTAATGATAATTAAATGACACTATACAGTCTGCTCCCAGGTAAGCGGGCAGAGAATCAGATAACTGTTAAAATCAAAAGTATTGTATTTTTTTACTTTTATTGGTGAAATGAATTTCACCTCAGTTTTATTCTGTTTTTACCCTCAAGTTTATTATTTTTTTAATATATATATATTGTCTCAGGTAGCCTGGGAGACCCTACAGGAAGAATTTACTCGCTTCATGTCAGAGCGGAGAGGCAAAGACCAGGATGACATTTTTGACAAACTGAAGGAGGCAGTGAAAGATGAAAGCATTAAACGGCATAAATGGAATGAAAGAGCAGAGGACAGTCTGGTAATTTTTATTCAGCATGGCTATAGTGCAGTTGCTGACATACAACCATTTATGAAATGTGAAGTGACTGTTCTCTTATTCAAAGATATGCAAGTACAGTCTTTTTGAAATTTTGTTGTTAGGATGCCATAATTAAGCTACTATATTGATCTATTAAGAAATAATAAGTATAAAAATCCCTGAATAATAATTTCATAATGAAAGTTATTTTCTGCATAATGCAGAATTCACCGTACAGTGTATGTAGCCATTACTTTCATATCTTACAGCGTGTTATTCAACACAATGCTCTGGAAGACAGGTCCATCTCAGACAAAGCACAGTGGGATGCAGCAATTCAGTTTATGGAAGAGACGCTACAGAATCGCCTTAAGGACAGTGAGTGTCTAGAGAGTACTTTTTTTATGAGATATTGTTTTTTATTGTTTTGCAGTTTCTTCTATGAACCAGAAGTTGTTGATTTTACATAAATCTTCTAAATCTTCTTTCAGCTGAATCCATTATCAATGACATGATAGGTCCAGACTGGAAACAGAGGTGGCTGAATTGGGTGAACCGAACGCCTGAACAGGTTTTCTTTAATGAAATACTTTCCTAGGGTTTATTTTTTAAATAAACTGCAATTGTATGTAAGTGTGTGAATGACCAAAATATATCTGGGTGTTAGATAAACAAACAAGCTTAAGGTGCTAAATAGTTTCTTCTCATTAGTGAAACGTCCTGTATTCTTATGTCCTAGAAAGGTGGTTAGTCATATATTTTACATTTTATTTCCAGAGAATTTAAACACAATTTAGTCTGGGGAAAAAAAACACTACTACCATGCAGCATAAATTAAACTGATAACTGAATTTTGCATTACAGAAGCTTTAAAGGACACTTACATTACATGTCCAAAATACCAATCATAATATAAAGTATAACACTGTAGATAACAACTTTTTTTCCCAATGGCTGTAAAAATGTGCCATTAATATGCATTTTATTTCTAGACCTTTGGATCAAGGTTTAACATTATTTCCCATGTAATGGTAACATAGCAAAAGTAAATGGAAATGATTTACTTATAAGTGCTGCTTTGGGTGCTTGTCCTTTTCTTTATGTTCTTTGGAAATCTGTTTTTTTCATAAACACATTTTAATTTTTTTTAATGAAATTAATACACTGCTGTTACTAGTTCCATTGAAGGAGATACCAAAATTCATACTAGAACCACTGTCATTGATCAGATGTACAAGTCTGTTGAATAATACTAAATCTCTAGTCAACAGGCAATCTATAGCTAAGTATTAGGCTGTTGAATGTCTGTTATAAAAATGCACCTGGTATGAATGAGTGCTTTGCCAGTTTCAATCCTATATGATTCTTTGCATACCCTGCCAGCTGCAATACTATTTTAGTGAAAATTATAACAAACGTTTGTCATTATTGGTATATTTCATATGTTGTGGAACAACTCAGCATAGTTTGGCACAAAGGAGAACCTTTGCGATTTAAATTTTACAGAACATTTAAGGTGAAATACAAAAATAATGCAGAATGATTTAAACAATTTTCAACACTTGTACAGCCTTGGAAATTGTTTTTCTTCATTTAAATGTAGTAGTCCTTCTAGCAGGTGCCATCAAATTTAATTTTTAACTTATAGTAAAAACTTCAATACATACTTTACTGGTCAAAAGTGTGTTTATTTTTAAACCTCTGGCAGTTTACCACTTACCTTTGTATCATTTCAGATTACCTGGACTTGAACTGCTTTATTTTCAATAACAACTAGAAAAATTTGGGTGTTCTAAAACATTTGATACACAGTGCATTTTTCTGATTATCTTGGCAGTATTATAATTTTGTCTGAGTCTTGGATCCCACATTGTATGGTACAAGCTAAGGCTGTCAGATTTTAGATCTTAATATGTTTCAGTTAAGCACGTATTTGTATTCAAATGGATGTCAAAATTTCTGTGTAATTAATGTGCTTTTGTATATGTTTGTGCTGGTTTTATATTATCAGTATTTTTACTTTGTACTGACAATGAATTTGTAATGCAAGAAGTGCTTTTGATCTTTAAAACAGTTGCTTAAAAGGATCAGGTGAAAACTGCAGCCTTGACATGAATGTGAAAACGGGTCTGTTCACATTAGCAGGTTTCTGTGCAAATACGAAATGAAGTAATCAAAGGGAAATCTGAGGCATACACATCTCACTGTGCCTCTTTTCACATGTAATGTACTGTATGTAAGAAACCCAGAAAAGATCATTTGTGATTGCATAAGCATGTTAAACCTAGCTATGAATCAAATTTTCTTTGTCTCTGCAATGCTTCTTTTTGCACCTAGAGATCAGAAGACGTGCTTCCTACAAGTGTTAATAGGCGAAATTCACCAAAGTGTTTTTCACAACGAATATGCTGTATTTAATGATTACCTTGTTCACTGAATATTTTTATGGAAATCTGCCTGATTTTAATAACATTAATACAATTAATAAAATGTTATAAAAAAAAAAAAAAAAAAAAAAAAAATCTGCCTTGTGGCCATTTCAGGCAACCATTATTTGCCCCATGATGCTTTGTGTATTGTTTATGTCAGCTTCCAAAAAAAATCTATAAAATTAATTTCACTGATTATTAAAAAACTACTAAATTAACTATTTGAACTTTTGAAATTGAAATTATTTCTTCTCAATCATGGTATATACTAATCTGCCATATGAAATGCATTCTAAAGTAAATTTTTTTTTATAAATAAAAAAAAAAAAACTAACCCGCTCTTTCTTAAAAAATTGTTATAAAGGATATTTGAGTCCCATTATTAAGAAAAGCCTTAAAACTTGAGATTACAAATGACATGCCCATGTTGTTTTAAGAAGGATAAAAGAACAAAGCAGCGTGTTGTTGAGACATTCAGCCATTTTAAAAGGACACCAGCTGTCACTTTACTCCACCACTTGTTTTCCTCCATGGCTTCTTTTGGGACCATGGGTGCCAATTCACATCAGAAATTGATCCCCAATCGCTGTTATTAACAGAGTGTTTACATCTAGATTTGACAACTAGACAATAATAGCTAATAAAAGTCAGACTTTTTATCTCTCTTATTTTTTAACTACTGTATATGGAAGCATATTTAATTATTTTTGCAAAGATATTACTTTCTGCCCCTGGATTGGTAATGCATGTGTGTGCTTCAATGAAAAAGAATAATATAATGAACCAGGGGTACAAGAGATGGAGTCATGGAAGTAGCCACTTTATGCCAATTGCTGGGGTGGTGGCCTTAAAAAAAGGGTTGTCTGTTTTCTTCAGCAGTCGCTTCCACCATGCTACCCAGCAGTTCATTGGCAACACTTGCTTCCAGCAGCTATGTCCTTTTGCCTTTTGATGCATGCAACCCAGCTCTACCCCACTCCGCTCACTGGGGACAGAAGCAACCTATATGTGCCTTTTTAACCCCAGCTCCTCACTGTCACCTATACAGTATGTCAGGACTGATGAACTCTAGCAGCTGGGCTATGCTTAAGTGATGTGTTTCTGTGGGCTTAAACCCTGCCAATCTTTTATGCCGCCTTCTCCAGACAATGCAGAGCTCTCATTCCTTCCTCACAGATCCAGGGTCCACATAAATTCTATGGTTTCTCCATGTATATTTATGTATTGAGTGTTGTGAGTGCCAGTGAGTGTACTCACTCAAAACACATTCTTTTATTACTATATCACTCAAAACACATTGTTCTTTTATTACCATATCCTCAGCAAGAGCAACTCACTGTGCATTAAATATGTAAATGATTGGTGTGTAATGTTTCAGTCTGTTCTAATGCACACTCTGCTCTTTTCATTTCTTTTATCATGCCTGTGCACTCCATAGAAACTGTGGCATGCCAGTGGCTTGACTCTTTCAAGGTTTTTGTTAAAAATATAGTTCAGTGTAATTGGTTCAGTTTTAATTTTTTACTATTGGTACAAAGTGCAATGAAACTCATGTCATCTGTTTTCACTGTGCTGTCACTCATCATTAATCATGCTGTGTAGGCTACGTGAAACAACACCGAATGTAGTGGCTAAAAACTAAGCAAATTTTAGGAAAAAAAAAACATTATTTGAGTGTACATATATCTGTTATTACAAGTCATGGCTGAACATAACTGTTAAAAAAAATTAGAATTATAGAAGTAAATGTAGGATTTTAAGCAGAATATAGCTTGGCTTTGGGGACTTGTTTGGGTTGTCATTATTCCACCTATGGTGCTGGCTATGTGCAGACAAGTGAAAAGGAAATGTATTCTTTCATTTAGAAAAATAATTCCAAGAATCTATGATAAAATCATTTCCTTTTTTATCACAAGTATGCCTCATAAAGGCTGAAGGTATATTTTCTTAAATTGAAACCATTGCTGCTTCATAGGGGTTATATCTGGTAAATTTTGCAGCATTTAAATTTAAATTTAAAGCCCCATTGTAAGATGCAAGAACAGACAAGGTACTTACAGCTACATTTGGGACCAGCCTTTTGGCCGTATCTCAAATTGGCCGTGTGTCAATCAGTAAGCTTGTTTCACCAAGAGGAGCCCCCAGCGTCCTCCCCAGTTGCTTTTTGCAATTGCTGCATCACTGAGCGTCATCTTGATGAATGTGTCTTCATTGAACCTGAAAAGGCAAAAGTGGGTCACGGGACCCAAAAAGGTTGAGAAGCATTGGTGTAAGTGAAGGAGGTGCAGACTGAATGCATAGGACATTGCAGATCAAGAAAAAAAAACTTAAAGGGCACTCAAGGAGTCAGAAAATATATGAGAATCTGAAATAATACTGGTAATAACAAAAGATTTATTATTGCGGCTGGTTTTGGCAATCTAAAACATTATTACCCAATTGTTTTCCTATGGCTCTTTACTATAAATATGATAAAATACAATAAGGGAATATCCAGAAATTAATGTTTAAACACATATCTGTAAATTATAGAGAGGAGCTGCAGTGATACCATGTAAAATTAATGTGAATAAAATAAACAGCCATTCATTTATGTTCAAATGCAGTTTTTGCCTTTTTTTTTTTTATAAATGTATTCAAGTTATATTTGAAAAGTGACATTCAATCAGAGAGCCGTAGTACAAATTTTGCATATCTTTGCTTTCATAAAAAATTTTAATATTGAACATTTATTTATTTATATATTAGTTCGACAAAAATAGAGGTGAGTAGTTTGCCATGTGTGGAAGCTTGGGCTATGTTTGTTGATAGTTGTTTAGAGTGTAAGGGCACAAGGCAGTGCTATATGGTATATTTTCACCAACTCAGCATAGACTGCAAATAATTAATAGAATGTTCCACATATCTATATGAGCCATTTATATATTTATTAAATGTTATGTGAGTGGAGCACACAAACATTCACAAATAGGGAAAGTGTAAGTAACTGAATATCAGAAGGCTTTGTAAATGTGTGCAGCCCATAATTCAAGATAGTACTATAAGGAACCCGAGTTTGTTTTCATTTGCTGAAAGCTATAGATATAGTGTGTGGAATGTATGGGCATGTACTGCAGTTTCAGTTTAGTAATCTTTTTGTGATTTACTGCTCAGTGATGATATTTTGTCATATAGAAAGTTCACGGTGTTCATTTTCAGACATATAACTTTTATTTATTTTTTTTCCTTTCAGCATATTCGAAATGAAACCAAAAATGAGTTGGAGAAGTTACTGAAAGTAAATGACGGTCATGCAGCTTACCTAGCCAATGATGAGGTGACAACAGTCCGCAAAAACCTTGAAGCCAGGGGGGTAGCAGTGGATCCCATTTTAGTAAGTATTGCTCATTTATTTTTCAGCAAGCAAATTGGGATATTAAACGGTACTTCTCATTTATCAGATAGCTTTGGATCATTGTAAACATTCTTTGGTATAGTGTACAGAAAAGTAAAATAATAAAGAATAGCCTTCTAATATACCATATGTGACTATGGCAGTAGTTGTCAAATTTTGGAGTTGTGCTAGAGCAGTGCATTATCCAGGACACTCGCAAGATCTTTTAGGCACAGCCATCATCAGTGTGTCTGTCTGCAGAGAGAGTGTCAACCTTGTTGAGAGGTTTACTTACCTCAGCAGTGACATTCATGTCTCTGGTGACTACTCCTATGAAGTCAGTAGACATATTGGGAGAGCATGGGTGAGGTCATGAGTTCGCTGGAAAGGGGCGTGTGGTACTCCAGAGATCTATTAAAAGGGACGAAGGTGCAAGTCGTTAGAGTCTTGTTGCTTCCTGTCTTGCTATGTGATTGCAAGACATGGATGCTATCTAGTGACCTGAGATGAAGACTGGACTCCTTTGGTTCTTTGTCTCTTCAGAGAATCCTTGGGTACCTCTGGTGCGACATTGTATCGAATTAGCAGTTGCTTATGGTGTCCTGAATGAGGCACATTACCTGCATTGTGAGGGAGTGTCAGTTACGGCACTACGGCCATGTGGTGCAATTCTCCAAGGAATGTTGTTGAGGACCCGAGTGGCTGGACCAAGCCCGAGGGGTCACCCACGTAACACCTGGCTATGGCAGTTAGATGGTAATTTCTAGAAGGTGGATCTGGTCCGTGTTTCTGTCTGGGGGATTGCCAACCAGGATCCTGAGCGGTTTTCAGCCAAAATGGGGGAGGCAGCTTGATGGATGAGGTCTCCAGGACTCTAAAAATATCCAAATCTTCTTATGTGATATCATCTACTGTTAAATTCTGCTCCGTACTTCTAAATTTTTTATTTTTATGCTGTATTGAGGATTTGTTCTGTTCTGTGTATTGTATTGTATTGACCCCCTTCTTTTGACACCCACTGCACACCCAACCTACCTGGAAAGGGGTCTCTCTTTGAACTGCCTTTCCCAAGGTTTCTTCCATTTTTCCCTAAAAGGTTTTTTGGGAGTTTTTCCTTGTCTTCTTAGAGAGTCAAGGCTGGGGGGCTGTCAAGAGGCTGGGTCTGTTAAAGCCCATTGCGGCACTTCCTGTGTGATTTTGGACTATACAAAAATAAACTGTATTTTATTGTATTGTATTTTCATCATGTGGTGGGTGCAGCGACGCGCTGTACCAGTGTATGCTCCCCAGCCTGACCTGAGTGCATTATAATAAGCATAGCACATTTGTTAATTGTTAAGAGTTTGAGCATAAACACTTAAATATCACCAAAACTTTCATGTTCTGTGATGCATTGAGATTAAATTGAATGTGTCCATGTTGTCACTTAAAAATTCATAGTCTGTAGTTGGTAAAGGACAAAAGTATATCTTGCCTATATATGTGCAAGAATTACCGATAAGTAAAAAGGTGGCAAAAGAAATCAAACTAGAATTACATGTAACTTTGTGATTTCAGGATCAATGATTACGATGTAAAATATGTAGATTATAGTTTGTCTTTAGTGCCAGCATTTATTAAAAAAATTATATATATCTGCTTGAAATCACTAATCCAGCCTCTTAGTCAGCAGGCTTTTTTAGGTCATTCTGGCTGTTACCCAGGTTAACTTTAAGCAGACAAGCATAACATTAAAAGTACAACAAATGTATAAGATGAAATGCCTAAGATTCTCTTTCCATTGTTTTGTACACAAAACAGGCGAAAAGCGTTTCAAACGAGAAGGCTGAATATTAATCTAGTCTTGTTTGTGATATCACTATAGTGATTTATTCTCATTCAGATGTATATATTACCTTAAAAGATATTTTTTAAGCTAGGGGTATATTTACAATATCATACATTTCATAGATATAGTACAGTAATAAGAGCTGCCTCATGGCTTCAATATCCTGGCTTCAGGGGAGTTTTGGGAAGGGCATTTAAGACTGAAGCCAGAAAGCACTTCTTTATGCAAAGAGTTGTCGAAATCTGGATCAAATCTCCAAGCCATTTAGTTGAAGCAGAAACCTTGACAACCTTTAAGAATTCTCTGGGTAAGATATTGGGGGAACTTAGCTATTAGCTAAACAAATGAGCTTGATGAACTTAATGGTCTCCTCATTTCTCAAATTTCTTATGTTCAAATTCCCACCTAAATATAGTTTTTGTGTGAAAAATGTATTTTCTCTATGTTTCCAAAATATTCATTAGTCTGTTTGGATTAATTTTATGGGTGCATGATACATCACAGTACTCATCATTAACTACTATTTCCTTTGATATTATTGAGAAAACTAGCTGAAATACCCAGCATTGCCCGGGAGAAAAACATAATTAAAAAAACCAAAACTTTAAAAATAAAAATAAATTAACAAACAATGAACCTGGGTTCGCTTCCCAGGTCCTTCCTGCATAGAGTTTGCATGTTCTCCCCATGTCTACATGGGTTTTCTGCGGTGGGCTGGCGCCCTGTGTTGGCTGGGATTGGTTCCAGCAAACCCCCGTGACCCTGTAGTTAGGATATAGCGAGTTGGATAATGGATGGATGGATAAAGACTCACTAATGTGCTTGTCTTGCGGTGTTGTATGCATGTTATCATCTAGTTGACGCTCGGAACCTGCCAACTCTATTTCATTTGAAAAGCAACAGGGGTGTGGTACTGCTCAAAAATAATGAATGCTGGCAGTCGCCTGGTATATACTAACTGTAAGCCCGTGCTGTTAAAAGCACAGGATCCTAGAAAGTATTCAGATTGTCAGAACAACTCTGGGCGTCTCTTTGCTAGAAGGATTCATGTTGCTGAAGTGTTTGCATCGTTTGTGCATTAGCAGCTAAGCGACTGTCTTTCCTAGGAGGTTTCCTTTTGCCGGTGTACTGGCCTCGCTTGCGTATCCTTAGAGCTGGAGCCCTCACCCTGACTCTACGTCTCACTTTTGGGCCGGACAGACACACACACTTCAATGCATAGAACTCTTATTTAATTTCAAAAGCAATAGGGGCACGGTGGCACTCAAACATAAAGAATGCTGGCAGTCGCCAGTTCACCCTCTGGTGGTCATTCCGAGTGTCAACTGGATGATAACATGCATACAAGACTGCATGATCACCCCCCACCCTACCCAGAAGCGGGTGGGTTACTGTTGATTTCACCCTACAGTATTTTTAGTCGACCAATGAGGAACATGTGTACCAAGTTTCATGAAAATCACTCCAGCCATTTGGATGTGATGCTGGAACATACATACAGAGAGAGAGAGAGAGAGAGGGACGGACGGACTGATTTTGATTAATAACAGTATAATGTAACACCTATTGTGTTGCCAACTGGATATGCTATATACATAACCTAAACCAATTAAATTGAAAGCTATTTTCCTATAATATTTCATTGAAGTTTTAAACATTTATTCAGAAATCACATATACCTAGATGGGTCCATACCTATAAATATACCAAATATATACTCATTTTTCAATATTTAAGTTGATATTTTAAGAAATAAAGAATCACATCCTGTTTCAAGCATTAAACACTGCAGCATTTGGACACAATTATGCAGTAAAGTGTGCAAATAAGATGTGGTAATATTCTTAGAGCATTGCTATCTTTATACACACGTGGACAAAATTGTTGGTACCCTTCAGTCAATGAAAGAAAAACTCAAAATGGTCACAGAAATAACTTTAATCTGACAAAAGTAATAATAAATAAAAATTCTATGAAATTTAACTAATAAAAGTCAGACATTGCTTTTCAACCATGCTTCAACAGAATTAAAAAAAAACAACTCATGGCCTGGACAAAAATGATGGTACCCCTAGAAAAGACTGAAAATAATGTGACCAAAGGGACATGTTAATCCAAGGTGTGTCCACTAATTAGCATCACAGGTGTCTACAATCTTGTAATCAGTCAGTGGACCTATATATAGGGCTCCAGGTAGTCACTGTGTTGTTTGGTGACATGGTGTGTACCACACTCAACATGGACCAGAGGAAGCGAAGGAAAGAATTGTCTCAGGAGATTAGAAAGAAAATTATAGACAAGCATGTCAAAGGTAAAGGCTATAAGACCATCTCGAAGCAGCTTGATGTTCCTGTGACTACAGTTGCACATATTATTCAGAAATTTAAGATCCATGGGACTGTAGCCAACCTCCCTGGACGTGGCCGCAGGAGGAAAATTGATGACAAATCAAAGAGACGGATAATACGAATGGTAACAAAAGAGCCCAGAAAAACTTCTAAAGAGATCCAAGGTGAACTTCAAGCTCAAGGAACATCAGTGTCAGATCGCACCATCCGTCGTTGTTTGAGCCAAAGTGGACTTCATGGGAGACGACCAAGGAGGACACCATTGTTGAAAACAAATCATAAAAAAGCCAGACTGGAATTTGCCAAACTACATGTGGACAAGCCACAAAGATTCTGGGAGAATGTCCTATGGACAGATGAGACAAAAATTGAACTTTTTGCCAAGGCACATCAGCTCTATGTTCACAGATGGAAAAATGAAGCATATCAAGAAAAGAACACTGTCCCTTCTGTGAAACATGGAGGAGGCTCTGTTATGTTCTGGGGCTGCTTTGCTGCATCTGGCACAGGGTGTCTTGAATCTGTGCAGGGTACAATGAAATCTCAAGACTATCAAGGGATTCTAGAGAGAAATGTGCTGGCCAGTGTCAGAAAGCTTGGTCTCAGTCGCAGGTCATGGGTCTTGCAACAGGACAATGACCCAAAACACACATCTAAAAACACCCAAGAATGGCTAAGAGGAAAACATTGGACTATTCTAAAGTGGCCTTCTATGAGCCCTGACCTCAATCCTATTGAGCATCTTTGGAAAGAGCTGAAACATGCCGTCTGGAAAAGGCACCCTTCAAACCTGAGACAACTGGAGCAGTTTGCTCATGAGGAGTGGGCCAAAATACCTGCTGAGAAGTGCAGAAGTCTCATTGACAGTTACAGGAATCGTTTGATTGCAGTGATTGCCTCAAAAGGTTGTGCAACAAAATATTAAGTTAGGGGTACCATCATTTTTGTCCAGGCCTGTTTCATGAGTTTATTTTTTTAAATAATTCTGTTGAAGCATGGTTGAAAATCAATGTCTGACTTTCATTGGTTAAATTTCATAGAATTTTTATTTATTATTACTTTTGTCAGATTAAAGTTATTTCTGTGACCATTGTGAGTTTTTCTTTCATTGACTGAAGGGTACCAACAATTTTGTCCACGTGTGTGTATATATATATATATATATATATATATATACATTGCTTAATTTTAACATAAATATTACCAATCACTAAGTGCAGCTTATGGTGAAAGCAATGGTGTCTGGACCCATCATTGGTAACAACTGTGTTCACTTTGTTCACCCCATTATCTGTGTTAGTGAAAATTTGCTGCTTGTCTTACAAGTTCCAGGTGGACAGTGTGTTGCTTAATCCGTGAGCAACTGCATCTTTGGTACACTCTCACAAAAAGTATGCTGTCTGCAAAACATGTGCTTTTCAGTGGAAATTCTTCACCAATACGTGTATTAATAAACCTGTCAGGCTCAGGTATGTTTCTGTAATTTTGTTCGATCACAAATCAGTTTTGGTTACATAGTGTGCTACATGTTTGAACTTCTTTTAGACATTTGGAATAAAGTGAAGACAGCACATCTTGGGAAAAGTAATTGTGAGAGGGAATTATATATTTCTCCTCCAGGTTGTCTATCTTTTTTGTATTTTTTTTTTTTTTTTTTTTATATAACCTTCACTGTGCAATGATAATCAGAGTGATGTCTTTAGCTAAATAAAAAGACATGGCTTCTGTCATTTCATCTACTTTCATGAGCCTGTGAGATATAAGGATGCTTCATGCTATGAATCTGTAATAGTTATCTAAGTAGTGAGCTGATTACTGGGATCTTGGTACCTCTTGTTTAGCTTTCATGCTGTCTTTATACTACACTAAATATTTCAGTTGTATAAGTTCATTATGTTTGAGTCTGGTGCTGTTACAGTTATTTAAGGGACCTCTCTTTGTGGGTTTTTTTTTTTTTTTAAATCATTTTAAAATGTTTCTTTTGTTTTCTGTTACCAATAGTTGCTTTTATAAAATTCTCTACAAACTTTGTAAAATATTTCTATTTTTAATTATCACTTTCGTAATTCATTGGAACATTTGGGCACTGCCTGCACAGCAAATCTCAGGAGGGTGGCTGCCTAGCATTGTTCATCTACAGCTAGTATGCACTGCTGTCAGTAAGACCAGCTATTAGTTGTGCTGCTGACATACCACACAAATTAAAAAGCTACAAAACCCATAAAAAGAGAAAAGAGGTTGACTTTGAGTGAGTCTTGGACAAGAAAGTTCTTAAACACCGTTGCTCACGATCATTGAGCAACACTCGATCCTTGTGGAATAAACTGGATGAGCTAAGGACATCTGTGTGATACCTCTATGAGTATCATGAAAGGTGTCTAATGATTTAAAAATATGAAATTGGGCAGAGACATTGAAATAGATGGATTTGTATGTGAAAGGCAGGAGAGAAACTCAGCTTCCAGTAAGCAGTTGGGCGGTGGGGTCTACCTCTACATTAATAAAATGTGCTGTAATAATATCGCTGTAAGTAAGTGCATCGACATGCTGAATATTGAACTAGTCTCCATTGGACTTCGCCCATATTATCTAACGTGTGTTTATTTGTCCAAATGATATACTATGTGAGTTTAATCAAATATTTATGAAAGTAGTTTATGTATATGTGGGAGTTGCAGCTGAAAGAATTTTTGAAATTGTTAAGAATCTGAATATCAAATCACCTGGCTCATTAAAACTTGTGATGTGTGATTTCAATTAATGTAAACTGAAATCGGTATTGCCACACTGATATCAGTATATGAATATTAATACTAGAGAGGACAAGACATTGGACAGATGTTATGTAAACATCTTCGGCTTCTGTATATGCCATAGCAGAGCAGCTCTGGGTGTGTCTAACCACTCCATTATTCATTTACTGCCAAAGTACAAGCAGAAACTGAAACAAGGAAAAACAGCCACATGGAAAACACAAAGCATGTACAATAATAGTGGATGAGTACTGTAGGAATGCTTCTGTTGTACTGACTGGGATGTGCTGACATCCTCACAGACACTAGATGATGCCACTTATACTATTATTGAATATATGTGAAATTCTTTGAATCTATGCCATGGATTACCAAAGATGTAAAACCACTACTTTTGGATAAACAATATGTTCATTGGAAAAATAAGATACAAGAAAAGTGTTTTTTACAGGAAAGGATTAATGGCTTATTTAATCTAAATTAAAAGATGTATGGGGAAAAATTGAGAGATGTCTTAATGATATCCAAAGCAGATATGAAAAGGAGTGAAAACAATCACATGACTAGATAAAAAAAAAAGTGTAACCCTTCCATCACACAAGGCCCACAAGCTGTTAAGAGGATGAACTTAATGACTTTTACAAGATTTGATACCACTGATTACAGCACCCATAATGACCACTGGGGCCAGATAAAGATCTGTTTCAAGTAGCTCTCCCCAGTTTTTCATTTGCTTTTTGACTGGTTCTTGGAAACAGTTTACAAACTATTTTTGGATTTTTCTTCAGTGTTTGATACCATCCAGCCTCACATACTGATTGAGAAATCGAACAGTATGAATGTAACCCCATTCATTACGTTATAGATTCAGGAATTTCTTTTAAATCGTTCATAGACAGTCAAAGTGCATTACATTTTTTTCAAAATTTAGTTTTCTGAAATATAGTAATTCCTCAAGAATATGTTTTGTCTTCATTACTATTTATACTGTGCACAAATTACATGAGGCAGAATAATGACTGTTGTTCCAATTATCAAGTATTTCAGTGACACCACACTATTAAGATGCATATCTGGGGAGGATGAAATCCATTATTTAATCTTATGAACTTGAACCATCTTACTTTAAATGTCAGAAAGACCAAAGAAATGATGTTTGACTTTAAGAGGCAGAAATCTGTATGTTGACCCATCATTTTTCTTGGAAAGCAGGTAAAAATAGTTATTAAATATATATGCTTAAAAAGTATCCTTCATGATAATTTCCTATCTGGAATATATATGCAAGAAACACATTGTAATTGCAAACTTCACTTATTTCTCCTCCATAAACTCTTTGACTATTTAAAGTGGGCAAGAACCTCATGTTGTCATTTTATCGCAGTGTAGTACAGTCTGTCTTCAGTTTCAGCTTCATTGCCTGGTTTAGTGGTCTGACAAATCAAACTTTTAAAAATCTTCAGAAGATTACCAAACATGTAGCTAAAGCTGTTGGGGCTTATGTAGATTATTTGGTAAGTGTTTCTCAAAATGTTGTACTGGAAAAACTGGAAATGATTTAAAATGATGACAGACACCCATTACACACAGAATTTTTACTTCAGTAAATCAGAAGGCCTAGTCATTTTAAAAACCAAAACGAATCACTCTAGAAATTCCTTTCTTCTCAGTTCCATACATTTTAATAAGGAATATCTGAGATAATAAACCAAATCTAAGTAAAATACAATATTGAATTGTGAACTGTTTGCTCATATTGTTTTTTTCAGCATTCTCACTCTTGAAAACCAAATATTACTATATTATGAACCAAATATAAACCATATTTAAGTAGTCTAGGTTCAAAATTAAACATACTTCTCATTTTTGTTTGAAGCTGCTTCAAGCATTAAACAAATTCTGCATTTAAAAGATTTTGCTAGGGATCAGACTCCTATGTAATTAATCATAAGATGAGTGTATGTCTAAAGTGCCCATGTACTCATGTACTTCGCAGATACAGTATGTCTGTGATTGGTTATAATGCTACAGTTGTTTAGAGCAGTTTAAAGCTAGGAGAGCTAGATCTTTGAAATAGTAGGAGTACTAAACGGAATGCACTAATCTGTGCAGTCATATTTCCTCCTGTATATTTTTCTATATGCATTTACTTCTTTTTGGTATCACTCTGACAGTCAAATATTTGTTACTTACTAGACAGCATTTTTCTTTTGAGAATCTTTGCATATGTAGGTATCAATTTAATGTGTGATTAGTTTTATTACTTTGGTATGGTGTTGAAGGTTTTTTTTTCTCCAGGACTTTTTGAAGTATGTGGAGTAATGTAATACACGAGATATCACAGAAATAAATGGGATGAGCACCCAGCCAGCAGTTCACAGTGACCACCATATTAATGCAGTTAACTTTTTCCAGATGTGTACTTCAAGAGGTCTCAGTAGCTGAGACTAGTGCTGGCCGGTATGACCAAAATTGTATATCATGGTATTTTTCAAAATTGTACCGGTTTCACGGTATTCAACTATTTTTTTTCCATGCGTGAGTTACCCACATTTTCCACTGCAATTGCTGCAGTAGACTGGCTAAGAATAACCTATTCCACTGTCATGAGAATTGTACATTGTACAAAGAAACATTTTAATGTGCACACAATTATTTATACAGGTTTGCATGGCCCCTTAAAGTGATAGTTTTCAAGGAGGGGGGCACTAATGAGGCACTAATAAAGAGAAGGAATCACATTGCATTACAGTTGCAGTCAAAATATAGAACCTTTTTGTTGAACAAATTTTGCAAACAACTTAAACAAAAATTTTGACAACATATTGTTAGCCATCCAAAGAGGCATTTAGACTTTGTAAAATATCCAGAGGTGCTTGTCAAAAGTTGTATTGCACTGAACATATCTTAGAAAAGGAATAAATAGTAAATATTTTTTGTAAACTACCTACATTTTCTGTTAATGTTAATAATCACTGTCCACTGACACCAAGTAGCTATTTAAACAACTTTACCATCATTAAACTGCATAATATTTAAACTAATAAATAATAACAATAAAATAAATAATAGTGCAACTTCCAGTAATAATACTATTACTTCAAAACGCGATTGCACGACCGCGGGGTGGTGATGAGGTGATTGGGGCGAGTCGCACCCGGTCATTCTCTATTGCTTCATCGGCTTACTGCGGCATGTAAATAAGGTGCTGCGCCTACGGAGATGTATATTTATGGGCCAGCAGGATAGGGGGAATCAAAAAAGAAAAGATAGAACACAAGGAGGTTAAAGAAGGGAAAAGGCAGTCATGGAAGATGATACAGACATCAGGAAGGTGAAGGCAGCACGAGCTGGGGCTCCTGAGGGAGCGCAGGCTGAGGCGATCTAGGGGCTGGTTCACCCCACTGACTAAGCATGTAGAGTGGGGCGAGCGAAATGTAAGACCTCCCAATGAATCTGAGGAGTGTCTGAATGAGCGCGAAGGAAGATGGGAGGTGTGCCAGTCTCGGACGGTCTGGCTGTGCAGGAGTTGGCAGAAAGCAGTTCGTGCTGCAAAGGCTCCACCAGCAACACCCGTAAAGGGTAAGCCCTTGGAGACAGAAGGTGGTGTGCGGTGATCGGGCGAGGAGAGAGAATTCATTTTAACCTCTATTTTAACAGATTTATTTATTATAGATTTTATCCCCACGTTTCACTGGTTTTATGGATTTGCTATTTATTTGGGTACTGTATTTTTCTTAACACTGCACAATGGACACTTTTGGTTTTACTTTTGACTGTTTTTAACAAAAGCACTTGAGCACTTTCCACCATCCCCCGACTTCAATGAGATTTCTTAGCTCATCTTGGTCATAACTATCAACGGTATTGGTTTTACAGATTCCCATTGGGAAGAGGGAGTCTGTAGAGGACCGTCATCGTCATCGTCACAGTAATCCGGTACATTACACAGTATTGAGAAAAAAAGTAAAACAAGTACAGTGGAACCTCGATTATCCGGTCTTCAATTAACCGTGCATTTGGTTATCCGGGATTGCCTAAAAAAAAAGGGTGAGACATCACAAGACCGTCAAGATTTTGCCGCCAAGAATTCCGACTACAGGAATGTACACTACGTGTGTCACAGCTTAAGTTTTCTTTGTCGATGGGTTTCTGAGAATTATTCTAAAAGGATTGAAAGTACAGTATAGCATCTGTGCACCAGCCAGGCTATCCCCTGCTATGAAAAACCATTAGACTTAATCCGATGCAGAGGACTCATTCCGAACACTCTCCCTCCCCTTTTTCCAAATTCAGACGACTGCCATTCGTCAATAAGTTTTGTATGGGTCACACGGTCCGTGTAGGCGACGCCTTGTTCTGGGTTCATTCAGTTGGCGTCCACACCTCGAGGTTAGAAAGCGGTTTTGCGTACGTTCGTGCCGAAATATCGTGGTCCAGTGCAGGAGCAAAAAGAAAAAGTTGTTTTGTCAATTGCTACGAAACTGCAAATTGTTAAACGTGCTGAAAAGGGGGAATCAATTGCTAAGCTTTCATCGGAATTTAACATAGGAAATCAAACAGTGCGTGATATTGTTCGGAAGAAAGATGAACTCTGCAAGTTTGTAACTTCATCCGATACATTTAACGGGACGAGTGTGCGCAAGACAACAAAGGGTTCAAAATTTGACGATCTGGATAGAGCTGTGTTTGAATGGTTCAAGCAAAAACACGCCGAGGGGTGTCCTCTATCCAGGCCATTGCTGCTCGAAAAAGTGAAATGGTTTCACTGTGAGATGAAGATTCCTGAACCATTTGCTGCATCTCAAGGATGGCTGCAATGTTTCAAATCTCGCCATGGAATTAGACCGTTGGATATCCAAGGTGAGAAACTAAGCGGTGATTCTGGCGCTGCAGCACTATACGTAATTGAATTTAAATGTCTTGTCGAGGCTCATGATCTTTCACCTGACCAACTTTACAGTGCTGACGAGACTGGTTTGTTCTGGAAGGCTTTGCCGTCAAGAACGCTCTCATCAAAAGAAGAAAAGTCTGCTGCAGGTCACAAGTCCAGTAAGGATCGAATAACAGTGCCTGCATGTGCTAACGCTAGTGGTTCGCACAAATTGAAACTCGTAGGCATTGGAAAGTCTAAGAATCCACGATCATTTAAGGGAACACAAATGCACAATTTTCCTGTCCTTTACTACAATCAGACCAAAACATGGATGAACAGAGAGATTTTTAAAGATTGTTTTTTTTAAACATTTTGTTCCTGCTGTTCAAGACCATCTACGCTCCAAAAATTTGCCACAAAGAGCTGTGTTACTGTTGGACAACGCACCTTTCCATCCTAGCGAAAATGTCCTGAAAACAAGCGATGACCAGATTTTCGTCGCATATCTTCCTCCAAACGTGACGTCGCTTAAGCAACCTATGGACCAGGGTGTCTTAGAAGCATTCAAGCGTCGTTACAGGAAGTCTTTACTCCGTTCAGTCTTGGAAGAAGATGGAGATCTCCGTGAGTTTTACAAGAAATGGAAAATTAAGGATGCAATTTTCTCATGTTCAGAGAGTTGGGATGACATGCCGAACTTAACCTTTCGAAAGTCATGGCGAACATTGTTCCCTGATGTAATGGATAGTGTTGAAAACGTCAATGACAGTGAAAGCCAAGAAATTACAGCAGCATCGCTTTTGGAGGAAATTCAAAATGTAAATGGATTTGAAGATGTCGACAGAGAAAACATCGAAGAATGGCTACTCTCTGATAATGATCAGCCTGGATATCAAGTGAAAGACACCGCCGCCCTTGCTGCAGAAGCGCAGTCAAGTGCGGAATTGCCGGAAGAAAGCGACAATGACGCAGTTGAAGACGAACCTTCAGAAAAGAAAGTTTTCGATTGCAGAAGCACTAAATTGTGCCGAAACATTGCTAGACTTTCTTGAGCAGAAGTGGATTCAAATTTTAGTGACATCCTAACACTTCACAAGCTCCGCACGTCAATAAAATTGAAGCGCTGCAAGAACACAAAGCAGCGTCTTCTGTCTGATTTTGTCAAGAAAACTTCATAAACAACACAAGAAAGGTAAGAATTTCACTGTACAGCACCTATTCTAGCATTTGCGAATTTTTATAATTATTTTCGATTATCTGTGATTTTTGATTATCCAGATGACAAGCACCGGTCATTAAACCGGATAATTGAGGTTGTACTGTACAACTTGGCTTGCAGTATTATCCAGTAGTGTAGAAACAGTATTCACTCATTTGAACATAATGGTCCACATCCGAACTGTTAAAACCAAAGTATCTTCAACCAGACACAGCACCTTTATTCGTCAAAAGTTCTCCTGTGTCATCATGTTCAACTTTATCGTCTGCTACAGCTTCCTTTTAGGAATGTTCTCTGTCCATTTTCACTGCTCAATACCTCCACTAACACATGTACTCTGTTGCATTCCTGTTTAGCGGGGCAGCAGTGAAAAAGGTCCCCCCTTAAACAGTTTCCTGCTGTGCCACATTCCGAACGTTGTTTAGGCTATTTAAACCAGTGTTCCGGTATAAGAAAAATCCATATCATAACAAAAATAAACAGTTTTTGATATGAACCAGTATACCGCCCAGCACTAGCTGAGACAGTGATTTTCTTTTTATTTACTCAAACAAATCCTGATGTACTTTTTTTCAGATGTTTGCCTTACACCTTGCCTCATAAGAGAATAGATTTTTTCCTTCCATGTTTTACTAATAATAGTTAATTTATACAACAGCATCTCTGTTTTTCAGATAAAAGACACTTGGCACCAGCTTTTTCGCCGGCACTTCCTAAAGACAGCACTGTCTCATTGCAATCTTTGTAGAAGAGGATTCTACTATTATCAAAGGCACTTTGTGGATGCAGAGGTCAGTAACTTTAGTCTGTTCTGGGTTGTTTTAGGGATTTTAATCAGATTTTCATCTTGCTGTTCTCTCACAATAATATATGGTGCAAAATCTAGTGATGATTAATAATATATGGATGAGTGCAGATTTAAGTATTTTCCACTGGAGAATAAAAAACATATGCTGAAACTTTTGAAAACCTTGCCAACCCCAAACAAAACCTGTTTGCTTCTGATTTTTGCAGCTGGAGTGTAATGATGTTGTCCTGTTCTGGCGGATCCAGAGAATGCTTGGAATTACAGCAAATACTTTGAGGCAGCAACTTACCAATAATGAAGGTACATAACTTGGTTCTGTTTCAGCTTTACTTATTCTTACCAGAAAATGAAATGCTGGTCAGGTTTACACTTTTTCTATGAAGTTAAACTCTGCATAATTGTATTGTTTACATTATACACAATATATACATCATAAAGCTCATGTATATTTCTTTTTAAGTTCAGTGAAAGTTACACCAAACTAATCCAAAATTTTCTCTAACGTCTATTTTTTTTACTAGTGAGAACTTTTGATTAGGCATGTAGACATTTTTCCCCACTTTTGGACATTGTTAAAGAAGTAGTGATGCTCCAATCGATCAGCTGCAAATTGAAATCGGCCTATTTTCACTAACAAAAGACTCAATCGGTGATTGCTAAAAAGGCCAATCATAAAACCAATATTTTCAGTCCCTGTTTTTCTAAGCCTTATGGTAATTTAGTTGTAGTGTTTCTTTTTTTTTATTCTTTTGCAGCAAACTTACTGCAGTGTAAACAAAGAGCAGAAAGTGGAATTTTGTTTTTATCAGTAAACAAGAGTTGATTGGTATATTAGCCTTTACTTTAAATAAGTGGAGTAATATACTGGAAAAAAAAAAGTAATTGGAGAAATTGTCCTGTCCAACTAGACAAACGGCAAGAAAAGCTACTTTAAAAAAGTCAGACCTTTATTTTGTGCTTTAAATTAAAATGAACACAGTTCGAGTTTGGACTGCATGCTTCTTTAAAATTCAGCAGCTTACGCCATTAATTTCAATTTGAAATTGCTGCTTAGTAAACAATAGGCTTCTTTTAAAGACTTGTACTGTGTTTATTATTTGTTGGTCTGTGTCATAGAGTAAAGGTTGTGGTAAAAAACAAGTACTACATAATTAAAATGGTAATCCATATATTATAATTACACTTCAAGAATTATGAATGTCTAGTTGATACACTGAAGAAAAAAAACACCTGTATAAATATAGCAAATGTATATTTTAACAGCAAAAATGTATATTTATATTTAAGCAGTGTTTAATTGCCAATCTCAATTAATTGTGTGTGAATATATACTATATATATAATTTGTTGTTAAGGAAATGGTGCAAAACTACTTTTTAAATTAAGCCTTGTTACAAATAGGTACATTACAGAAACAAACTAAACAGTATGACAGCTTGTAATTATGAGAAGCGTTTTATTTTCTTTTATGCTATATCTATTATGGATAAATATTTTTGTAAAGATTTTTACTTTTTTTTTATTTAATATTTTATGGTCACTGAACAATAAACCTATAGAATTTAGTTTTGTTAATAAAAATGAAGTTAATACCTGTGGTCTGTAATTTAATTATAAAAGTACACTTTTATATATGACATAAGGCATCTGTTTGTCTGGTTATGCAGCAGATTAGTGTAAAAGGTTTTTTTTTAAAGGAATAAAGAAAAAAAAAATGGAATCAGAATTGGCTGATCAAGTAATGTGAAATCAGTGATTGGTATCGTTCTTACAAAACCTAATCAGAGAATCCCTAGATGTATTCCCAGGTTCTTCCTTGGAGTTTATACTGATTTAACACTAGAATTACCAGAGCCTGCGAAAAAATTTGTAGATCCGTCCCACCTTACATCACTTCACACCTCTCCATGAGCGTCTTTTGTCCTTTAAATGTGTTGATAAGTAGCAAACAGCCTGCTATCACATCCCCCACTGGCGCATAGTTTTCTCAGCTCAAGTCTGTTTACCTGCGTGTCAGTTGCTTGGAGTTGTATAGAGTGAGAAGTCAAGCAAAATCACACCTTTTATCAATACTATATTGTTATTTGGAACACATGCATTTCATGTGTGTTCCGTGTCTACAACAATCTATGTACAGTAAACACATCGTTAAAACAGAAACTTTTTCATGTTTTAGTAATAATTGACAAAATGTAGACATGAAGTGTATAATGTGTTAAGCCTGATTTCCAAATATCAAATAAACACTTTCACAAAAGGTATCGTGTGGGCTAGCTTCGAAATAACTTGCAGCATCATAAGCTAGACTTGATTAACGCGGTAAGTGTTCGGCAAGGCAGCTGAAGCGCTGCATTATGGGATCTGTAGTGTATTGTGTTACCAGTGCTTCATATACCCAGGCCATTAATAGCAATAATACAGTATATAAAATGATCTCGCGGGCCGGATATAATTACACGCCGGGCCGGATGTGGCCCGTGGGCCTTGAGTTTGACTCATATGGACTAAATAGAACTTGAAAAGAAATATTTTTTGGAATGTGATCGCGCAAGTCAGTACATCGAGCCCGCGTGCTATTGTGGTTTTGCTTGTGTGCTTCAGTAAGTTACCGTCCCCTCGCTCTTACTTTTTTACCGTTCATCTAATGAATACACTGAGTATGGCTTTACCAAAACAATCATTGATCGCGAATAAAGTATCCATTATTCATGAAGCTTCAATAGGCGTCCCTTGAGCTTGACACATATGGACTAAATAGAACTTGAAAATATATATCTTTTCGAATGTGATCGCGCAATTCAGATTGAGTTGACGCGCACTACAGTACATCGAGCCCGCGTGCTATTGTGGTCTTGCCTGCGTGCCTAAATAAGTCAACCTCCCCTCGCTCTTACTTTTTTACCGTTCATCTAATGAATACACCGAGTATGGCTTTACCAAAACAATCATTGATGGCGAATAAAGTATCCATTATTCGAGTATGTAGATCGGGGTATATACAGTATATATACATATATATACGCGTATCGCAGCGGAGAAGTAGTGTGTTAAAGAAGTTATGAAAAAGAAAAGGGAACATTTTAAAAATAACGTAACATGATTGTCAATATACAGTAATTGTTTTGTGAGTGTTATTGAGTGTTGCTGTCATCAAGGATTTGATTATCATTATTTCTTTCAATCAGGTTCGTATTTTTAGGATGTGTTGTGTTCAAGTTACATTCCGTGTTTGTCAATCGTTGTAAAGATAACAGGTTTCATTCATTGATTCGTTTCTTACTGCATCAATAAACAGCTCGTCTTCTTCTTTATCTGAGACCTGAAACATTGCATGCACGGGTTTTTTTTTTATTTTACACTGTCTTCCTTTAGCGGGACATTGACTTTTTCCACCGTGTGCTTTGTTTCCGCAGTAGCTGCACTTATGAATATGCTTGTATGTATCAGACGCTTCATATTTTTTTGCTGCCTTTTCAATTGTGTAATTCGGTTTTTGTTCAGCGCTCTTTGGAACTGTTGCTTTTTGTCTGTGCACTGCGTCAGTTCACGTGATCCGCTCGGTGTACATGCATCGAAGTTTCCCAGCTGTGCGGGTTGCATGTCGTGCTATGTCCACGGCTGTATTTAATGTTAGCTAAGTCCCGACACTTAAAACTTTCTCTCGCAGTTTCGCTGAGTTTGTGCCAAACACCACCCTGACCATCTCATCTTCCTCTGCATAAGCAGAGTCCTTCACCCGTGAATATTTAGCGGCAGTGCTTCTATTGGATTGCCGCTGACGGACGGCCTTATATGGGCAGGCACTAAATTACAAATGCCAGCGGCAGCCTCTCTATGAACTTAATTTAAAGTTTAGGTTTACACCGTGCTTTGTTTCCGTGGTAGCAGCACTCATGAATATGGTTGTATATGTCACTCGCTCGCTTCTTATTGTTTCGCTGCCCTCTCAATTATATAATGCATGTTTTCTTCAGCGCTCTGTGGAGCTCTTCCTGGTTTTCTACGTACTGCGTGATTACTTGGGAGGCGTGATGATGTCACACGAAACTCCGTCCCCCCCCACGGCTTTTGAGCTCAACTCCATTACAGTAAATGGCGAAAAACAGCTTCCAGTTATGACCATTACGCGTAGAATTTCAAAATGAAACTTATCTCTAAATAAATATCTCTATCTATCTATCTATCTATCTATCTATCTATCTATCTATCTATCTATCTATCTATCTATCTATCTATCTATATATATCTGTGTGTGTGTGTATGTATATATATATATATATATATATATCTATACTAATAAAAGGCAAAGCCCTCACTCACTCACTCACTCACTCACTCACTCACTCACTCACTCACTCACTCACTCACTGACTGACTGACTGACTGACTCATCACTAATTCTCCAACTTCCAGTGTAGGTAGAAGGCTAAAATTTCGCAGGCTTATTCCTTACAGCTCACTTACATGTTGAACTTTCTTATTTATGGCACCATCTTCACGAAATTTGGTAGGCGGCTTCCCTGCGCTAACCAAAACCGATGTATGTACTTATTTCGATGGTATGACGCCATTGTCAGCCGCCATATTGAACTTTCCTAACATCACTAATTCTCCAACTTCCCGTGTAGGTAGAAGGCTGATATTTGGCAGGCTCATTCCTTACACCTTACTTACAAAAGTTAAGCAGGTTTCATTTCGAAATTCTACGCGTAACGGTCATAACGGTCAACAA
>JANRMT010062813.1:104576764-104609765 GCA_026402145.1 Polypterus bichir lapradei | reverse complement strand
TCTTTCTGCGTTAACCGCATGCGTTTTCATACGTCTCAAACTAAGGGGATGCGAGGTTAAAATAAATCGAGAAGCGCGCATACATACTTAGTGCATCCCCTCTCGGGAATCAAAAGTTGGACGTGGGCGCTACAGGCGAATGCTTTACTATCGTGCCACTGCGTGTGGTTTATCTATTTGAGCATAGCAGTGTAATTCGGTTTTTGTTCAGCACTCTTTGGAACTGTTACTTTTTGTCTGCGCACTGCGTCAGTTCACGTGAGCCGCTGAATATGGTTTTATATGTCACTCGCTCGCTTCTAATTGTTTTGCTGCCTTCTTAATTATATAATGCATGTTTTCTAAAGCGCGTTTTGTAGCTCTTCCTGGCTTTCTACGTAATGCGTGATTACGTGAGACGCGTGATGATGTCATACGAAACTCCGCCCCTCCAGCTGAACTCCATTACAGTAAATGGAGAAAAACAACTTCCAGTTATGACCATTACGCGTAGAATTTCGAAATGAAACCTGCCCAACTTTTGTAAGGAAGCTGTAAGGAATGAGCCTGCCAAATTTCAGCCTTCTACCTACATGGGAAGTTGGAGAATTAGTGATGAGTCAGTCAGTGAGTGAGTGAGTCAGTGAGGGCTTTGCCGTTTATTAGTATATATATATATATATATATATATATATATATATGCCAGCAGCAACACTTATGACAATGACAAAACAATTACATTGTCAATCATGTTACGTTATTATTAAAATGTTTCCTTTTCTTTTTACTTCTCCGCTGCCAAGCGCGGGTATTTTGCTATATGACAACAACACTCATATCAATGACAAAACAATTACATTAACAATCAAGTTACGTTATTTTTTAAATTTTTCCTTTTCTTTTTCATAACTTCATTAACATAGTACTTCTCCGCTGCGAAGCGCGGGTATTCTGCTAGTTAAAAATAAAAAAAACTGAGAAATCACATGTACATAAGTATTCACAGCCTTTGCTCAATTCTTTGTCGATGCACCTTTGGCAGCAATTACAGCCTCAAGTCTTTTTGAATATGATGCCACAAGCTTGGCACACCTATCCTTGGCTAGTTTCGCCCATTCCTCTTTGCAGCACCTCTTAAGCTCCATCAGGTTGGATGGGAAGCATCGGTGTACAGCCATTTTAAAATCTCTCCAGAGATGATCAATCGGATTCAAGTCTGGACTCTGGCTGGGCCACTCAAGGACATTCACAGAGTTGTCCTGAAGCCACTCCTTTGATATCTTGGCTGTGTGCTTAGGGTCGTTGTCCTGCTGAAAGATGAACCGTCGCCCCAGTTTGAGGTCAAGAGCGCTCTGGAGCAGGTTTTCATCCAGGATGTCTGAGTACATTGCTGCAGTCATCTTTCCCTTTAACCTGACTAGTCTCCCAGTTCCTGCCACTGAAAAACATCCCCACAGCATGATGCTGCCACCACCATGCTTCACTGTAGGGATGGTATTGGCCTGGTGATGAGCGGTGCCTGGTTTCCTCCAAATGTGACACCTGGCATTCACACCAAAGAGTTCAATCTTTGTCTCATCAGACCAGAGAATTTTGTTTCTCATGGTCTGAGAGTCCTTCAGGTGCCTTTTGGCAAACTCCAGGCGGGCTGCCATGTGCCTTTTACTATGGAGTTGCTTCCGTCTGGCCATTCTTCTATACAGGCCTGATTGGTGGATTGCTGCAGAGATGGTTGTCCTTCTGGAAGGTTCTCCTCTCTCCACAGAGGACCTCTGGTGCTCTGACAGAGTGACCATCAGGTTCTTGGTCACCTACCTGACTAAGACCCTTCTCCCCCGATCGCTCTGTTTAGATGGCCGGCCAGCTCTAGGAAGAGTCCTGGTGGTTTTGAACTTCTTCCACTTACGGATGATGGAGGCCACTGTGCTCATTGGGACCTTCAAAGCAGCAGAAATTTTTCTGTAACCTTCCCCAGATTTGTGCCTCGAGACAACCCTGTCTCGGAGGTCTACGGACAATTCCTTTGACTTTGTGCTCTGAGATGAACTGTCAACTGTGAGACCTTATATAGACAGGTGTGTGCCTTTCCAAATCATGTCCAATCAACTGAATTTACCACAGGTGGACTCCAATTAAGCTGCAGAAACATCTCAAGGATGATCAGGGGAAACAGGATGCACCTGAGCTCAATTTTGAGCTTCATAGCAAAGGCTGTGAATATTTATGTACTGTACATGTGCTTTTTCAATTTTTTTTATTTTTAATAAATTTGCAAAAATCTCAAGTAAACTTTTTTCACGTTGTCATTATGGGGTGTTGTGTGTAGAATTCAGAGGAAAAAAACAAAATTTAATCCATTTTGGAATAAGGCTATAACATAACAAAATGTGGAAAAAGTGATGCGCTGTGAATACTTTACAGATGCACTGTATGTGTTTGTGTATGTATATATGTGTGTATATATATATATATATAAAATGTTTGTTTAAGTATCCCTTGACTTTTCATAATCCTTAATGTAGTATTGGTTATATACAGTAAATTGAAGATTTAATAAATGGCATCCCTTTCTGACCATCGGTACATTACATACCAGATCATTCATAAAGGTAGATGAGCAGTATTGGTTTGGTCAGAGAACATAAAGGCTTTCCATAATTTAATTAAACAAGTTGAAGTTTCTTTTTAAAGGCAGCCTAACCTATTTATATTATCATTATATGTTTGCTGTTTGCTTTTACCACAGTATAATGTGTTTATGAGAGCTGCAGGTTCAGTTTGAATCACCCAGTTGAGTTTATAAATGCAGTGTAACCTGAAGGCAGCAAGGTGATTAGGATTGGCCAGTGTATATGCTAAATAACTGGTAAATTAGTTCTAAAAATCCTAATTATTTCATCTGTAATAGTCCTTTTCACATATGTTCTTTCCCCAAACAACTATTCTCTCTCTCTCTCACTGTGATTAACCTCATCTTTGACAATGACAAGGCTGCTTACATAACAGATGGGGTTGTATAAAATAATTTAAACACTGCTTAATGCTAAAATACATAATTACAAAAGCAATTAGATGAAATAGATGAAAATTTAGCCTCACTTTACTTTTTAATAACGTCTTTGTTTTTCACAATCGTAGATACCGTCGGTCTCGGCATACGGTATGCAGCAGGCAAGTCCCAGATACGCATGTCACCTTCATACTTTTCAACAATCAATTCAAATTTACGTCAAAAAACACAAAATCACATGAAAATTCACATAGAGTTATAGCACGGGATGTTCACTGAATGCTAGCAACTGGCGTACTGATGCTCGTGGGCAGTTGTGGCTTTGTTTCGAGAGAGGTAAACAAGGGTAGTGTGCTGGGTTCTAGCATACGAGTCGTATTCCAAGCAAAATTTTTCACGTCCAAACAGGACGTATACTAAGTTGGACTTATTCCAAAGCGGACGTATACTGAGGTACCACTGTATATAGTACGTGTTGTCACGCTTTGGTCACAGATTTGCACAGAAACACAGGAGGTTGTAGAGACAGGAACTTTATTCAAACACTGCAAACAAACATGTCTCTTTTTCAAAAGTTTAAACATGCTCCTTGACAAGACGGAGACGACAGTTCCGTCTCACAATTAAAAGAATGCAGACATATCCTCCTCTTCAAAGTAAGCCCAGCAAGGGAATAATGTGAAGGTAGTCTTTCAGCATCTTTTTTTAACCTGTAGGGGTGCCATCAGCTCAGCTTTATTCACATTTTCGTGAATCAAGCGACATTCCAAAATAGGCTGAAACAAGCGAGACAGGACATCGGCATCAATATGTTCAGAGCCGGGTCGATGTCTCACTGTAAAAGGTTGCAAACCCAAAAACCATGTCATGAGGTGAGAGTTTGTTTCCTTCTGACGGTATAACCACTGAAGTGGAGCATGATCTGTCACTAAAGTGAAATTTCGACCCATTAAGTAATCACGAAGCGCTTCCACAGCCCATTTTATTGCCAAGCATTCTTTTTCAATAGTCGAATAATTACGCTCCCTAGGAAGCAATTTCCTACTCAAAAATGTGATAGGGTGCTCTTCCTCATCAAAAACCTGAGACAGGACGACACCTACACCAAATGCACTTGCGTCCGTCTGTAGAACAAAATCCTTGGAGAAGTCGGGATTCCACAGCACTGGATAAGAAGACAAAGCAGTTTTCAAATCACAAAAGGCATGTTCACAAACGTCTGTCCATACAACAGTGCGGTTTTTCCTGCCTCTAGTAAGATCTGAAAGAGGAGCAGCCCTATTTGCAAAATCAGGGACGAATCTTCTGTAATAACCTGCAAGCCCCAGAAAGGCACATACTTGGAAGTGGATAAGCAAGCATCTCTTCCACTTTTCTGAATTGAGCTCGGAGTAAACCCTGCCCATGCAGTAGCCCGGATAATGAGTCTCAGACATACCCAATTTACACTTCTTGGGGTTAGCTGTCAAACCAGCCTGTCTTAAGCTTTCAAGGACAGCCTGGAGACGTTCTAAATGTGTTTGCCAATCATTACTGAAAATCATGACATCATCGAGATACGCCCTGGAATACTCAGAATGAGGACGCAAGATCTGGTCCATCATACACTGGAAAGTTAGAGGCATGCCATGAAGACCAAATGGGAGTCTAGTAAATTCATAAAGTCTGTCAGGGCTCGCAAATGTTTTTTTTTCGCAACTGTCAGCCTCAAGAGGCACCTGCCAGTAACCTTTCGTGAGATCCAGTGTGAATATATAGGATGCCTGACACAGTTTTTCCAACGGTTCGTCAACACGGGGCATTGGATAAGCATCAAATTTTGAGACTTTATTCAAGCACCTGAAATCGATACAGAAGCGAGCCGAGCCATATTGCTTTGGGACTAATACGACCGGACTGCACCAGTAACTTTTACTTTTGTGAATTAAACCCAATGCCAGCATTTTTTTGACTTCCTCGTGCACAATATTCCATCGTGCTTCCGGATTCCAATATGGGCGTATCTGCACCCTAACACCGGGTTCAGTAGTGATTTTGTGTTCTGCAAGATTAGGCATGCCTGGCAAGTCTGAAAAAACATCAGTGTTCCGTTCAATCAAAGATAACAACTCTGTCTTTTGTGAGTCAGTCAAATCGTCACCAATGGCAACATCGGTCTGTGAGACAGCAGCCAAAGAAATATACCCCCACTGCAGGTCATGCCATTCCTTCAACAGATTAACATGTAAAATCTGGAATGGTTTGAGCCAGCCCGGTATTCTAAGGGCCCTGCCATTTCGCTAGGAATTTGTGCGGATCAAGGAATCAGTACCAGAACACGATCACCAGGTTTAAATTCTTTCTTGCAACGAAATTACCCAATCTTCAAAGCTTGGCCCGTGAGCTGTTGTCCCGAATCTTGTCCATTCCTCTCGTGCAACATCCAAGACGCCTCGCGGATGCCTGCCAAACAACAACTCGAATGGACTCAAGCCAGTGGATGCCTGCGGCAATTCCCGTACCGCAAACATAATAAAAGGCAGGACAGAGTCCCAAGACGTTGGATCATCATGAGCAACTCGCCTGATCATCTGTTTTAAAGTTTTCTTAAATTGTTCAGCCAAACCATTCGTCTGTGGATGGTAAACAGTGGTACTCAATTTCTTAATAGCAAAGCTGTCACACAATTGTTTCATCATGCGAGAAGTAAAAGGTGTGCCCTGATCAGTTAAAATATCTCTGGGGATGCCAATACGAGTGAAAATCTCACACAAAGCTTTGGCTGCAGTGGAGGAATTGGCTTTTTTCAAAGCAGCCACTTCCGGATGTCGCGTTGCATAGTCAACCAACACAAGCATATATTGATACCCATTTTTAGTCTTAGATAGAGGGCCTACTATATCTAATCCCACCCGTTGGAAAGGGACTTCCAAAATAGGCATAGGAGAAAGGGGAGCTCGAGGAGGTTTATAAGCAGAGACAATTTGACAATCAGGGCAAGAAGTACAGAATCGCTCCACATCTTTCCCCATACTCAGCCAATAAAATCGTTTTGATAAACGTTCTCTAGTCTTATCAGTCCCCAGGTGCCCACCCAAGATGTGAGAGTGAGCTAATTGCAAAAGAATGTCCCTATATACTTCAGGTACAACTAACTGTTCAATAAATTCCCCGACTAAATGATCTGATATCACTCTAAAAAGGCAGCCGTCTTTCTCAAGAAAGTGCGGGGTTTTTAAGCCCCCAGATGCATGCTCTTGGTAAGAAGAGTCACTAGCAGAGCAAACCTGATTAAATGCATATTCTAATATGCTATCGGCATACTGCAAGCGCACAAAATTCGTCTGCTTACCAAGAAGCAAGTTGTAGTCATTATTTTTAGCAGAGGCTTGCTTTCTAACATCTGTGCCTCTACATAACTTTTTTTGTTCTTTGTTAGTGAGTGGTAGTTTTTAAGAATGTCATGCTTTGGTTTTTGCCTCATATAATTTGTAGTACTTGCACTCTTTAGAGTTATCCACACATTTGGATATAGTAGCATACATGGCATGGGCATAAGCACTGCCCCTAGTAACTTGTCATTGTGTCATAGCAACAGATGCTCAAAATGGTGTCATCCAGTTAAAAACACAAATAGGTATGTTAGTTTGTCTACGCTCAAAGAAGACTTTAATAAGAAAATGAAAGTGTATTTGTGTTCTGAGTGATGAAAAATGAAGTAAAAAATTACGTGGTGTACCCAAAAAAATTTGCAAAGCCCAGGAATGATTTACAAAGTCACAGCAACCATTACATTATGTGCCACTCCACATTTGAAAAGCAATAAGTTCTGTAGGATCTGAACTTTTTAGATTATTTCAAGAGCTAAAATTAGAAAATAATTGCTGGACACTTCAAGACAGTTTTTTCAACATTATTATAGAAAGCTAGAGGTCCTTATTTTAGGAATCCACATTAATTAATTGATCAATCATATAACACATAGTGACTTAAGTGAAAAGTTAGGTTATAGTCTCATGGCACATAGCTGCACACCTGGTTTGATGGGCCTTTCCCCTTTCTCTAAATGTCATTTAATAAATTTCTGGCTCTACAGTAATATCCCAGATTATCTTCCATGTTTGTCTAACTTTCACTAAATTTGGCCCTGCAACCCTGAACTGTAAGCGTGTTTTGTAATGGATAACTTAGTCTGCTACAATATTTACAGGAAGGCTAGGAGAAAGAGAGAATACAGAATTTTACTGTCATAATTTTCTGTTTCTCAGTTTTGTCATACTACTTAACATCAGGGATGTGTCTACGCACACATTTAGGCCATGTTAAACACAAACTTTCGAATTTTATATAACTCACTTTGGCTTTACTGTTCACTGATCTCCAGGAAACAATTTCCATAGTATCAAATGGGCAGAAGAGTAATTTTGATTGGTCTGTCACAAATGAAAGTAGCTTAAAAATATAAATTGCTCTTACTAGTAATAAAGAAAAGATAGAGGATTGCATTTGGTTTTAAAAAATAATTATTCCAGGTTTTTTTTATTTGCTTTTAAAAATGATTTAGAAAAGACGTGTCTCCATCATCATTTTTCTTCAGACAAAGAAATAAATAGGACATGTTGAAAAGAAGCCTTAATGGTTATAATGTATTTGATTTTATTTTTAAGCATCTCACAATGGCTATAATACATTGTATAAGTGAAATATATAGCATGTTACATTTGCATGTTCCTTCAGAATTCTGTGCTAAAGAGATGTGCAACACAAACGTTAAAAGCAACAGTGAACTTTATCCATGCTGTGGTTCGGTTTTTATTAATGGTGTAGCACAAGTAAAGTTTCTTCAAAGATGTCCTAATACTGTTTTACCATCTCTGCTAACTTATTGACTTGGGTCAAGTTGTTGAGTTTTGAAATAGCGCTACACAGGACTGGACAGGCCTGGAATAACTTCAATCTGAAAGTGGGCACGTATTTATGTCTTCATAAACTGAATTCCTTTTTTTTCTCCTCCATTTTAAACTGTATTTAATTACAAAGCAAATTAGTTCTAGTGGGTTCACATTTTATTTTCATTAAGTCTGACCCAGTGAAATTGGAAACCCTATATTTGCTGTGTATTATCAGGTTTCTATATTAAATTTGCATCTGCAGAACAGTACATGACCAAACAAGAAAAAACCCAGTAGAGGTATCAGAGTAAGAATCTAACTTAGAAGCCATTGTTTTTGACTTTCTGGGTTGTGTTGTTACTTGCTCTTCTCCCAATTCATTTTTAAGGAATTTTACGTAAAAAAATCATCCGTCTGCTCAACTGTTAAAGATGGGATTTAAAATGATGTTTGCATATCAAAGAGTTCCACAATACCTCTTGTCTTTAAGTAAGCGCTGCAAGTCTTGGTTTTCTTACACATTTGCTGACAATGGGCACTCGCACAAGAGCTCCCTCTACTTGGAAGTTTCCATTCCATCTATAGGCTTAAACTCTAATACTTTTTCCTTTGTGATTGTAGCTATTTTGCTTTCTAAGAATGATAATCGCTTTGAAAGTTATGTCAAGAGTTGACTTGATTGAATGAGTGAGCTACTTTTATTTTGCTTCTAATTGTAGTTGTAAGTAGTGCTGTTCTAGTTTGTATTTGTTTATGTACTGCTGCATAATCAAGGTTGGTTGCAAGTCAACCAAAGGATCTTCAACTTAACCCTAGCAGGCTATGAGAATTTTGCTGTAAAATGACTTCATACAAGTTAATTGGAGGATGGATGAGTGTAGGCTGTGTGCTGCTAATTGAAACTTTTGCAAAACGAAAGCTTATCGGCAGGCAATTGGCAGAGTGATAAGGAGCTACAAGGAAAATGAAGGTGGTCTGGGACAACAAAACCTTTCACATACTTCAGGGATTCTAGTGTTAAGCTCATCACCTACAACAGATGAAATAGGCAGACTATCATCCAAAATCCCACAGAGCAGGACTATTCATATGAAAACTATCTGAAAGCAAGTAGTTCTACTGAAAAGGTTTTAAACATCAATTTTACCTGAAGACAACAGCAGCATGATCATACTTTATACAGTAAATTGTAATATTTTTGTGAGTGAAATTAAGTTAAAATGGAAGTGGGACAGAAAAAAATTATTTGTTGTTGGAGATTTCATTCTCCTGGACATAGTCATTTTGATACACAGCCTTTCCACATATCACCCAAAAAGTAGACTGACTGCTGGTGAAAGCAGTGGAGACTGTCTGATTTAGTTGATGTTGGAATAAATATTAACTAAATGACACTGAAAAGCAAGAAAATCATCAGGTAAACTGCAAACGAGCTAAAGGCCAAAACCTGTTTCTTCTAACATTATTCTGGCACCAGGAAAAAGGCAAAGTGATTGAAATGTAATGCAGTCATAATGCAGAGATGAACACATGATGTGAACAACAAGATTGTAGTTTTCGCAACTACTGGAAAACCTTTCAGAATTACTTTCTTTACATACGAGACCGACTGCTTCAAAAAAAGAAAGTGAGAAATATTTTGGAAATGATTATCTTCAGATAAGTGTACAACATTTAAACTAGATTGTGTGGTTGAACAACCAGAAGAATAGATGACCAACCAAGCCACCTAAATGAACATGTAGCCAAAAATACAAAAACATAACATTCCTTTTTAAGGTGTTTATGTCTTGAAGGAAATGTTTTTAATTCAAAGTTATTTTTTGACAATACTGAGAAACATTCATTTGCCTTGGAAACTGTTTTTTTTGTGAATTATTATTTATTAACTTAAATAAAGTGCCTCTGCTATTGGTTTAGAATGAAGGTCCCCGAAATGCCAGAGCTAATGTGAAACAGAAGCCTTAAAACTTACCGAAATTTGAAAGAGATAAATTTCCAATTTTAGAAAACATGGATTCCGTGTTTCTGAGGTTATGTTAATGACAGCAAATGATGGAAGTTATTTTTTATTAGAAATTCTTGGCTCACTCTTTCTTGAGGGAAGGATTTGTATATGTTGATCTTCTTGATCATAGTGACTGTCATGGAGGGTGATTTCATGGAAATAGAAGCCACAACAGATATCGGAAGCACTGGAGTAGAGAATGACAAAACAAAGTGTATGCTTGCAACTCTTTAAGATGATGTCGCCTTTTAGCTAAATTGCGTTGAAAACGCACATACCTGGGATGTCAAAATAAAATAATTACATGACGTGAACATCCCAACTGAAGATCTTCAAAAACCTTGAGCATCTAAATGCAAACGCCACGCTATCATTGGAAATTTTTAGCAAACAGTGCTAAGGAAAACTAATGCAGCTAACAAGATCGGTAAATAAACTTACTCTATGAGGAACTGTCCATTTTATCACTTGTTCCAGTTTCATTTCAGAAAATGGAGAATGTGTCAAGAACTCCATGGTTGGCTGATGGCTGAAAACTCATCCTACAAACACATCCTAGCAAGATGGAAAATGCCTGATCTTGGTCTATGTATTTTGGTGGCGGTAGCAGTAATTCCTACTATCTATGACAAAAACATTTATCCTAAGTAAACATTATTTAAAAATTTTCAAATACTCACCATCAATCACCAATTAAATTGTTATCTTGCCATAGATCCAGGCTTTACATTTTCATAGTGTTTCTCCATTTATTTTTTTTTCTATCATCTTCAATTTGTCAGTTTTTCTGGCTTATACAGATTACGTACAGCAGTGAAGCTAAGTATTTTCTCATCTTCATACTCAAACATATCAGTGATGTAGAATAAAAGATTATTTGTTTTATTAGAAAATTTTTAATTTCATAGTATAAAGCAGTTTTAATCTAAACCTCTGGAAAGACAGACATCAAAATATATGTTTAGTTAAAATGATATTGAAGATTAATAGATTAACACAGAAAAAGACAACAATATTTTTTGGTGTGCTAGTAAGAAAGAATACCATAGATTTTCTAGTTGGTTGTACGCCACTTAATTTTGATATTTTGCACATTAACATATTATTTAATGAAATAAGAAGTACGTTCAGTAAAGAATTGGATTTTAACTTGAAAGAATTAAAAACTGAAATGGTGCTTGTAGAAAATTTCTCACCCAGTATGTTTCAGTCCCCTCATAGATCATGTCATTCAATCCAGAAAAAAATATGAATGTGTAAAAGAGAATCTTAAAAAATCATTGCTATTCATCTATACTATTCAAAGGCAAAGCCCTCACTGACTGACTGACTGACTCACTCACTCATCACTAATTCTCAAACTTCCCATGTAGGTAGAAGGCTGAAATTTGGCAGGCTCATTCCTTACAGGTTACTTAGAAAAGTTAAGCAGGTTTCATTTCGAAATTCTATGTGTAACGATCATAACTGGAACCTACTTACGTACATATATACGGTCATAGCCTGCAGCTCGGTCGCCATGTGAGGCGGAGTTGCGTCCCCCATCATCACGCCTCCCACATAATTGAGTGCCTGCCCATATAAGGCCGTTTGTCAGCAGCAATTCAATAGACACGCTGCCGCTAAATATTTGCAGCTGAAGGATGGTGCTTATGCAAACGAAGATGAGATGGTCAGGGATAGACTAGTGTTTGGCACAAACTCAGCGAAAGTGCGAGAGAAACTTTTAAGTGCTGGGTCTTAGCTAACATTAAATAAAGCCGTGGACATCACAAGATCACACAAGATAGCACAAGCACAGCTGAGAACCTTCGATGCATGTACTCTGAGCGACTCATGTGAACTGACTGTGAACGCAGTACGCAGAGAACAAGCAAGAGCTCCAAAGAGAGCTGAACAAAAAGGGCATTACACAATTGAGAAGGCAGCAAAAGAATATGAAGCGAGTGACGCATACAAGCATATTCATAAGTGCAGCTACTGCAGAAACAAAGCACGGTGTAAACCTTAAGTTTAAATTAAGTTCATAGACACGCTGCCGCTGGCGTTTGTCATGCCTACAACGAATACGATATTCACGAGATAAAAGTTTAATGAGAAGATGCAGGGTATAAACAAGACTTTTGATCACTTCGTAACGGAGTTAAAATTGCTGGTGAAGGACTGTGCTTATGCAAACGAAGATGAGATGGTCAGGGATAGAATAGTGTTTGGCACAAGCTCAGCAAAAGTGCGAGAGAAACTTTTAACTGCCGGGTCTGAGCTAACATTAAATGAAGCCGTGGACATCACAAGATCGCACAAGATAGCACAAGTACAGCTGAGAACCTTCAATGCATGTACTCCGAGCGGCTCACGTGAACTGACTGTGAACGCAGTAGCAGACAACAAGCAAGAGCTCCAAAGAGCGCTGAACAAAAAACGCATTACACAATTGAGAAGGCAGCAATAGAATATGAAGCGACTGATACATACACGCATATTCATAAGTTCACCTACTGCAAAAACAAACCACACGGTGGAAAAAGTCAATGTCCAGCTAAAGGAAGACAGTGTAAAAAATGTTTTAAATTGAATCACTTCGCTAAAGTTTGCAGGACTGGGAAAGGTAAACCCGTGCATACAGTGCGTGATGTCTCAGATAAAGAGGAAGATGAGCTGTTTATTGATGCAGTAAGAAAGGAACAACCCTCTGAAGCTAAACAAGCCTTTGTAGACATATCAATAGGAAAGCAAGGTGTAAAGCTTAAGTTTAAATTACGTTCATAGACGTGCTGCTGCTAAATATTCGCAGGCAAATCCACAACTTAATACCGGGAATGCCTGTTTAACATCTTAACAGATGTTATCTTTTCATAACTTCTTTAACACACTACTCCTCTGCTGCGAAGCATGGGTATTTTGCTAGTATTAAAATAAACAGCAGGTTATCCAGTACAACTACTGTACATTCGGACCTCCTTATCTGTGGTTTCTGTTTCAGCTGGTTCTGTATCCCCGAATTTAAACAACCACAGATCAGAAATACTCCAGGAAAAAAAATCCATAAAGTTCCAAAAAAGTAACTTGAATTTGTTGCAGGCTGAGCTCTCTGCTGAATCCACACAAATGAAGTGATGTGGATGGGGAGACAGAGTCAGGCGGATGCTCCAACTCTCACACCTCCAAGCTCATTAATGATCCTTCAACTGTTTCACCTACATAAACTTTTCTACAAGTTGTGGCTGGGTGATTTTTTTGGCCTTGGAACAACAGCGGGTTTCTCTTTTTTCCTCCAGCTTAACTGGAGTTTCTGTGTTTTCTGTCCTCCTGATTATCAGATCTTATCACCTGACTCAAATTTAGACACTTACAATATGATATTGTATATAAAAACACTTCGCTTGCATTACCTATATGTGTATGTCTTATAAGATTATATAGATTTATTTTTTATCTGTTACTTCATTATTTTTCTTATCTAATCTCATTTGATTTTACTTGTCTTGCAACTTTCTCTTTGACATCTTTGAGGTACATTCTTTTTATGAAAATATGCTATATAAATGTTGCTGCTGTTGATTTTTATTTCATCTACAGTCAAGTTTGATTGCTGTCTTGGTGCTCCACCAGAGGTTGCAAGCGATTGCGGCAGGACGAGTCTGAGGACCTCACTAAACCATCCTGTCAGTAGTTGTGATGGGCAGTGTGTGCAAAATGTAATGATTTTTTAATCATTGCAAGCTGAAAGGCTAAAGACTTGTTAATACTTGACAAGTCTACGCCTCTGCAAGGGTCAGCTAAGGTGAGCATGACATAAATTTCATCATCAGTCCTGGTGTGTGGAACCTTCTGTTGGCAGACACGTGTCTCCAGAATTTTGTTACTGTAGCCCTGTGCGCATCAACACACATGAGCTAAACAAGAAAATATGTACTCATTTGGTGGAACAGTTGGGGGAAGTGTCACAACCCACACCTACGCAATCCAACATTAAAAGGACACTGTGATAACCAAATGTCCACAGGCTCATGGTGAGAAATCATCCCAACCCTAGGCAAAGATGAAAGTTTATGCAGGCAAAAATGGAAATGTCTGTGAGATCAATGTGTAAATGCAGAAAAAAAAAAAAAAACGCTAGGGGATTTTGCAACTGTCTGCAGTACTGTGCACCAAACACTTGAGCTATAAACAGACAAGGGTGCGCATCCTCTGTGCACAACGGTGTCTGCAGATTGTCTGTCCTGTGTATAGATGAGCTTTAAGAGGGAACATAAAGTGTTATTACTTGATGAGAAAATAAAAAATGTTAGACCTTTTGAAAAATGTCATGTCGTTAGCCAGAGAGGGTTGTAATGTTGGTAAGAACTGAGCTTTTGTTTAATAAAGCAGAAAGAAGCTGAAATTTCTGGAAGTGTTAGTGCTGCTAGCGCTATTATAAATAATCTGGTGATAATTTAAAGTATATAAGGGGATCTACCATTTTATAAAGGGTCTTATTTGAGCATCCACAGGATCTACTCCCCTGCAGATACCAAGGGCTAGCTGTACTATAAAATGGTAGAAAGAATTTGAAAAATCTCATAGTTGCACAAGTTGAAATCTTTGGTAATGAGCCATAAATAGCAAATGAACTAAAATATTTCACTAAGGTTTGTATTTCAAAGAAGAAATAAATGAAATGCCTAAGGCAAAAAACAAAACACTATGTTTACAGATGTTTAAATCGAAGAGTCAGAAATGCTATAGGCCTTTAATCCATTAAAGACTAATAAAAAAAAAACCCTGAGCCTAATGGTCTTTTGCCAGTAATTTTGAGAGAAATTTAAAAATTCAAAAAATAGTCACTTCAGATAGGAAAAATACCTGATGACTAGTTGAAAATTTCACTCCAGTTTACCAGATGGGAGACAGAATGGATCCTCATAATTGTAAACCAATAAGCATCTCTATATATAATCTTCATTTGGATCTTGATCTTTGTCCGCGAATGAATTAGAAGAAGAAGCACTAGATGGCAGTAGAGAGACAGCTAAAACATAGGCATTACATTAAGAATCTCCTCCAGGTTTATACTACTGAAGACTGTAGTACTCCAGTCACACCTCAAAACACAGACATTCAAACTAAACAAATTGTTGTGCTTTAAATTAACTAAAGAGATCTTCATTTAGATCTTGATCTTTGTTTGTCCGCGAATTCCACGCATGCGTAGACCACCTTCCAGTTTAGTACGTTGTTGTTACTCACGGATGTCAACAATGTGCCGGAATAACGAAAGGGGTGGTGGACAGTGTTATGCTGGTTAGCTCCTGAGGCCTGGTTAGAGAATGAGATTGCCGAAGATAAAAGGTACGTGCCTACATAACATATGAATGAAAGAAAGACAGTGGGTAAAATGAATGACAACGTAACAGCACATTCTGGAAATTATTATTGTTACGTTGTAGCCGGCGATTGCTGCGCGTCTCACAGTTGTACCGTGACTTTCTCACATGTCATTGAAGTGATCCCTATTTATGCTTTAAAGAGCCTGGATACCTATGTGTCCCCCTTTTATAACCATTGCTCCATGTATATTGCCTTTCTCTTTGGATTGCCGCAAAGCAACCTGTGAGATTGGAGAAAGGTTGAGAAGACATCGTGAGAGGAAACGATAGCGTCGTGAAAACGAGACGAACTGTGAACGGACAGAAGCAGAAATGCTCCCACACCACCACATAATTACTATTCGGACAGTGATTCCGAGTAGGCCGTTCCTATCGAATCAATGTCCAAGGGTTTTCTTTTGTAATTTTGTTTTCCTTATAAAAAATCATAATGCTGTGCGACGAAGGGCCCAGTTCACAACTGGCAGCTGCGTTTAAACAGGGAGCCCTTCACAAACAACTTTAACACGCGCAACGTAGTTGGGCGCACATGGCTAGTTACTTCTATAATTAGCAAAATGTATTGAATCTATAATCAGAAATAAATTAAAAGACTATTTGTCTAATAATAATAATAATATACTAAATAACAGCAAGCATGAGTTTATGAGAAGATGGTGGTCCCTCTTAGCCAGGGGTAGTCAACGTTTTTCCTGGAGAGCTGCAGTGGCTTCAGATTTTTGTTCCAACCCTGTTTCTTAATGAGAGGTCAATTACTGCTGATGAAGCACTTATAACTCAAGTGACATTTACTATATTTAATGGCTCCTTATTAGCAATAAGATGCAAATGACAAAGGAGCCAGCAATTCTCCATCTAGCTTGTTTTAGTTTACACCTGTGTGGATTCATCATGCACTATTTGGTTTAATAAACTGCTTATGTGACAGACTGAAATGTATCTGTTTTAGACTTCAAACCACTTATAAGATGTATGTTATTATATGTATATGATATAAGAACCTAACATTGCAGATTAACAAGCCATAAATTGGCAAGGATTGGTTTCTACTTAAGCAATTGGGTTGGAACATAAACCTGCAGTAACTACTGCTAAGCTGCAAAAAAAGCTAAGCAAATGATTATCTTAGACTTTCAAAAAACTTTTGATAATTTTCCACACCAAACAATAACGTTGCAACTACAAGGCACTGGAATCAGAGGTAACTTACAAAATGGATTTCATGTGGCTTAACTAGACAGGGACCCGGAGTGCAGATGAAAAGCAAATGCCCCACATGGGGTAGAGGCATCAGTGGAATCCTTCAACTGTCTGTTCTTAGAATATAACTTGTAAATAGTGTTAATTAAATTTATTCTGGTAAATGTTACTTTGAAATTTACAAATGACATTAAGGTTTTATCCACACTAACCTGAGTCAATTTTAAAATAAAGTTTTCCTTTCAAAATTGTTCCATATACACTAGCATTTTTAGATTATAGGTATGTGAAGTTGTTCAGATTAGAACAATTGCAAAGTAAATCAAAATGCTGAAAGCACAAGCAAAACATAGAGCACTTGAAGAATATATCATATTGGACCTCTTTGTTTAGGCATACAATTGTACAACGTTTTTTTAAAGATTACAAAGGAGTATAATGTGGCCAAAGCTGTCTAAAATAAAGAGTGAGAGTCCTTCCAAAATTGATGTGGCAAAGTACTGAAGTATTTCAAGGAACAGTACAGTTCGGCTGATGCAGAGAAGTTGGGAAAAGATTGTCCCCACAGATCACAAAGTATGTGCATGGTTACATGACATCCACACAGCAAGTCGGTGTTTTTGAGGATTGCAAAAAGATTTCAAAACCATTAATTCTAAAACAAGAAAATGAATGAAACACTGCCAAAAATGAATCACAATTTGCATTTGTGATTATTTATATTAATTTAAGAAATCTTTTCAAGTAAATTTTGCTTACCCGATTGAATTTTTTTTTTTTGCTAAATTACAATTCAAAATAACTCCTGTTTTAGCTGGAGCAATTTTACAAAAAAGACTGGACACATATTAAACCTACAATGTGAACAACTTTTGACAACATATAAAGGGGAAAAGGCTGTAGTTGCTGCAAAAAGGCCATATACTAAATATTACATTCTTAAAATACTTAAAGTGATAAATACTTTGAAAGTTGTGGCTTTTAGTTCTGTACCTTTTATTTACTTCTCTTTTGTAGTGAATGTGAAAAGTAATATAGTTATCTATTGTAGCTTTCAGCTGTAACACCACAAATTGTGTTAAACGTTAGTGGGAAAAGGGCTTCAAGTACTTTCTGTATATCCACAGTACACAGAATTAGGAGAAGCCAATTTAGAGCCAAATAGTACTTATCTAGGAATGTATCTTCTCACTGTGTCTGCTGCAGTCTGAACTGTATTAGCAGTAAATATGTTGCTCAGTAGGTTTGTACAAGCTACAGGAAATGTTTTGGCTGTTTTTTTTTTTTTTTCTTTTGTCGGGTGCCAAGTACTATTTTTCTTTTCTTTTTTTAATATAGATATCTACCTACTTAAATTTCTTGAATGTAATTTACTTTAAATCTTTAGCAAACTGCTACAGCTATTTGGAGGGGCACTGACAGTTGGAGCCCTTGGTTCAATATTTGTGATACCCTGCTAGATAAGTAGGATTCTGGTTTGTGTCAGCCTTGTTATGGTCCTGGCACACAAATTCCCCTAGACAGTTAACAATTTATGCAGCTAAGAATTCCCCAAAGAAGGAAGTGTGTGAGTGCGGAAGCATGCTTATTGATTAGAGACTTGAAACGAGCCTCAAATGGATCCTCTGTAAGCCCAGTACATTCCTCAAAGCCGGCTCTCGTTGCTTAAAGTCAACCTGGTAGCAGAATGATAAATTGGTACCCAGTTAAAAGCACATTTTCAGACCATTAATCTCTCCCTCGCCTCCCAGGTTTGTAGCAGCATTTAATTCTAATTTACTTGTTGCCTTACAGATGACCGGCACAGAGGCTCATTGAGTGAGCTAAGCCACTGGTATGGGTGACTTGGTCTGAAGCAAGGCTAGAGTTTTGCCATTCTTTGTTCTTATTTTAGAGATGAGCCATTAAATAAAGTAGAAATGTTTGTAGAGGTTTTGAAATATTTGGCAAATGTCAGTGCAAAGGATAATTATGAAATCTGACTATTATGTCACAACTGCTCCTGAAATGGTGTTACTGTTTTCAGCTTTTCTTTGTCCTTTGCTGAGCGTTATTATTTGTAAGGTATACTGGGAGACATTGAGACATTATCATCTGAAGATATTTGTATGTTTATTTTTGTCCATAACTCAGAGCATTTGAGAAGGTTAGGTGAATAATAAGAATATTACTGTATGCATGTCTTGGCTTTTGCACTGGACCATTACCATTTCATGTTGGAAGTGGTAAAAGTACAGTGCAATTCTATATCACCATTTTAGGTCAAAGCTCCATTTGCCAAGAACTGGGTTGTGAACATCATACTTTGGCCTAGCTGCTGTAATGTACTACAGCTACTACTAATGTTAATATTACGTTTTATTTATATCTGTTTCATGGTATTTAACAGAGTCTCAAAAAGAACAGGGCATATGTAACATTGGATACAAATATTTATGCATAGAACACTAAAACAGATAAATAAATGATATACAAAGCATTAAATAGAATAAAAGACAATAAACAAGAGTAAAATACTAAATTCAATACAAAAAGAAAAGCCTGAAGAAATAATATAATTTGTGATATAACATATACACAAATTATCCTGAGCATTTGAACAAAATATTAGGTTAAGTTAAAAGCCTTCCTGAACAAATGAGTTTTAATTTATCTTCTGAAAGAATGATTTGAGCCAGCTGTTGTAATTAATTTTGTGAGGTCATTCAGAAGTCTGGGCTGCTATACAGCTGAAGACCCTGTCACCCATAGAGTGCAGGTTAGTGTGGTGCACAACAGGATTGCCAGAATCAAATGACCTTATCGGGTGAACAGGAGCATAGTGATGGAGAAGGTCACTGATGTAATCTGGTGCAAGGCCATTTAAAGTTTTTAGGTTATTAATAGAATTTTATATTCGATCCAGTAAGACACAGGGAGCCAGTGAAGTTGAAGCAGGATGGGTGTCATGTACTCGCTGTTGCTGGTTCATGTAAAGACTTTTGCAGCGGGGTTTTGAGTCTACTGGAGCTATGATATAAGATTAAAAGCACCACCTGCCAGTAAGGCGTTATAGTAATCAGTGCGGGATGAGATAAAAGCATGGAGAAGAAAGAGTAAACACGGGATATGTTACAGAGGTGGAAGTAAGAAGTTTCTTAATATGGGTTATGCGGGTGGAATAAGAAAGGGAGGAATTAAAAATGACACCAAGATTCCTTGCATTAGAAGAAGGTCTGATGAGATCATTGTCAAGAGTAATTGAAAAGGAGCTCATTTTTTAAGCCATTTGATTGTCAGAGAAAGCTTGGACATGCACAGTGAGGCAAGTCTTATGTGACATTCTGTCATAGACTGAAATTCTGAGTTGTACCATGGAGCAGAAAGCTTAAATTAAATCTCCTTATGTTTGAAAGGAGCTGTTTTATCTATATCTAAGATGTAAAGTTGTTCCATGCTGGATTCATGTTAAGTAGGATTGAATTACTAGGCTATCTGAGGACACCTTGTAGCTGAAGTTGAGTTTTTACATGTCTTTGCTAACACATCACTATGTAGAAGACCTAGTCAAAAAGGGTCTAACAGTTTATTATTTATTTACAGCCATAAAGAACTCAATAAATATGGCCTAGTGTCCAAAAGATTTGTACTGTGAAATGAGTCTTGGAATCTTTGGATGTAAACCAACATAAATTATATTAATTAGCAAGTGCTTTATGGTTGGAATTTGCCATGAGATGGTGTTGTGGAAATACCTTGTTTATTCTTAAAGTGAAGGGTTGGTGGTCAGGTATAAATGCCAAATAGGCATTAGGAAAAACATTTGTATTATTAGAGTTTCCTGTGATTGTAAAGGTAAGTTTAGGGAATGTATATTAGTTTTGTATGAACATTTTTATGTTAAATTTCAAGTTTACTGCCATGTATACATAGTGCAATAAGATCCTTATCCATATAGTTGTGCTTGAAAGTTTGTGAACCCTTTAGAATTTTCTATATTTCTGCATAAATATGACCTAAAACATCATCAGATTTTCACTCAAGTCCTAAAAGTAGATAAAGAGAAATCAGTTAAACAAATGAGACAAAAATACAGTAATCCCTCGCTATATCGCGCTTCGACTTTCGCGGCTTCACTCTATCGCGGATTTTATATGAAAGCATAACTAAATATATAACGCGGATTTTTCGCTGCTTCGCGGGTTCTGCGGACAATGTGTCTTTTTACTTCCTGTATATGCTTCCTCAGTTGGTTTGCCCAGTTGATTTCATACAAGGGACGCTATTGGCGGATGGCTGAGAAGCTAACCAATCAGAGCACGCAGTTAAGTTCTCCTGACTGAGAAGCTAACCAATCAGAGCACGCAGGAGCTATGCAGTGTTAACCAGGAAGTCTCATCTCGCTCATTCAGCATCAACGTGCTTCGCTGTGTAAAGAGTTGTGCTCTTTAGTGTTTATCTTTGTGCATAGTCAAGCCCTTCATTATGGCTCCAAAACAATCTGCTACTGCTTCAGGTGCCGTGCCCAAGCGCAAGAAGAAGATGTTAACGATTGCCGAAAAGGTAAACGTTTTGGATTTGTTGAAGGCTACGATTCTTTTTATTTAAAAAGTAGGAAAGGAATATAAGATCTACGGCTGCAGTGTCCTTTTAACCAGGGTGCAAAACGAGTTGTAAGTGGATGTAATAAGGCAGTAGTCTGGACGGAATCTGCTTTAGGGATTTGGATTGAAGACTGCCAGAAGAAGAACAACGGCAGTGCTACACAATCGCCTGAAGTGGCTCCTTTACAAGGGCTGTAACGCTCTCCTTTGTTGTGCAGTAAAATTTAACTCATTGTTATCGGACAAGTCATCGTGTCATTGTTGGTGAGTAACCATAATTAATTTTCTTCTTACAGTGCTTAGTACATGTACGTACGTTTAGTGTCACTGTACACACATTTACTGTATACTATTTTTCTTGCATTGTACGTATTTATTGCTGGTGACCTGTCTATCGTAATGGCTGTAACATATGTGATATCGGAGACACTCAATATCTTTAAAATAATATTTAGGTTTTACTGTATATAAACAGTGTGTTTATATACATAATTTCAATGAATCTTACCTAATATCTAAGAGAATACAAAGGGATTATGCTGTATAACTCTGCGAGGAATATTTATAAACAGTGCGGGAGAGTTTATAAGGGCTTAAAATATATAAAAATAACCATACAAACATATGGTTTCTACTTCGCGGATTTTCACCTATCGCGGGGGGGTCTGGAACGCAACCCCCGCGATCGAGGAGGGATTACTGTATTATACTTGTTCATTTATTTATTAAGGAAAATGATCGAATATTACATATTTGTGAGAGGCAAAAGTATGTGAACCTTTGCTTTCAGTATCTGGTGTGACCCCCCTTTGCAGCAATAACTGCAACTAAATGTTTCCAGTAACTTTTGATCAGCAATGTTTTTTTGGAGAGTAGTGGCTTTCTCCTTGCAACCCTGCCATGCACACCATTGTTGTTCAGTGTTCTCCTGATGATGGACTCATGAACATGAACATTAGCCAATGTGAGAGAGGCCCTCAGTTGCTTAGAAGTTACCCTGGGATCCTTTGTGACCTCGCCAACTATTACACGCCTTGCCCTTGGAGTGATCTTTGTTGGTCGACCACTCCTGGGGAGGGTAACAATGGTCTTTGGTCTTGAATTTTCTCCATTTGTACACAATCTGTGTCCAAACTCTTTAGAGATGGTTTTGTAACCTTTTCCAGCCTGATGAGCATCAACAACTCTTTTTCTGAGGTCCTCAGAAATCTCCTTTGTTGGTGCCATGATACACTTCCACAAACATGTGTTGTGAAGAGCAGACTTTGATAGATCCCTGTTCTTTAAATAACACAGGGTGCCCTCTCACACCTGATTGTCATCCCATTGATCGAAAACAAATGACTCTAATTTTACCTTCAAACTAACTGCTAATCCTAGAGGTTCACATACTTTTGCCACTCACAAATATGTAATATTCGATCATTTTCCTCAATAAATAAATGACCAAGTATAATATTTTTGTCTCATTTGTTTAACTGGTTTCTTTTTATCTACTTTTAGGACTTGAGTGAACATCTGATGATGTTTTAGGTCATATTTATGCAGAAATATAGAAAATTCTAAAGGGTTCACAAACTTTTAAGCATAACTGTACGTCATCTTAGAGTGTTTTGATAAAAGCAACAATGAGTACAATACCATACATTAAATGCAATGTCAGATGATCAATATGTCAGGTATCCTAATGCAGTTGCAGGTGTAAACAGATTTAAAAATTTAGTTTTTAGCATTTTTATTTTTTATAACTTCATAAGAGTGGGTCGCTGTATGGTATACAGCATTGTTTTAAATACAGGTTTTGTCCCGATTATAAACCACGTTATGAAAATCTACATATGCAAATAAAATATTTTATTTTATTGCACTATTTTGGATTACAAACTACAATGAAGCTGAATGTATAGTATATGGTTAGCAGGACCAAGTGAGGGACAATTAGTACTAACAATCATTTGTTCTCAGGATCATTCCAAGTGCACATTGCTGCAATCTCTGGAAAGGAGAAGCGCTGGGTTATTGAGGGGAGCTCAATCCCACTTTCAGTCTTCATCATAGATAGTGCTGTGTTAAAGAGTGTCCTTGCAGCAGCAGGATACATAGGCTGCAGTAAAGTACAGGTATACTTGTGCACACAGGTGCTATGGTTCAGTCAGATTTTCACATGGGCTGCTCACATGTCTTCTTACATTATCTGGAGCATCATGACTCCAAAAAAGGTCGATTGATAAAAAGTTGAAAACAAATACAAGAAAGGTTGAAAGGCCATTCTTTTAAATGTGAAATTTAAAATAAGATGTAGGCAGTTTTATTTATATTTATTGAAAATCAATATTAGAGTTAATTTTGATGATTAATGTTAATATTAAAGCAGTTTACACTTAAATTAATGGCAATTAGGTATTTGCATCAAGAGTATTCACCTTATAAAGAGGTTTTCAGAAACAGGTTTGCTTTGTAAAGTAGGGGAGCCTGTATATAAATTTGAGTATTTCTCTATATTTTTTGTACAAATAAAATTTATATCTGTACACCAATATAGACAGGCAGCTTTGCCTTGTGGTTAAAGTACTGAACATTACACCCTTGACTTGCTGATCTTGTCCTGACAAAGTCATTAAGTTTCCAATAGTTGCATAGAGGATTCCTCTCCTAGATTTCCATAGTTGCCAGATTTGTTGGGTTTAATGCATGAATAGCTTGCTCATGTTCCATCTGAAACATTTTTATTGAGTTGATTTGCAGACTTTGCTTTGGATATTCTAAAATGCAAAATATATCCCTTTACTGTATTATTTTGTAAATTTGATGAAGAAAATATGATGTTTCATGCATGTTTTCTCTCACTGCTGTTCATAAATAGAATTCCTATCATTTTCCTCCACAGTGCGTTGGTATGACTTCAGTGTTTTCAGTCCTGTCAATCAGAACAGTAAGTTAGGCAGGTCTGTAGGCAGAAATGAAGTTTCAAATAATAAAATACAAAAATTGTTATTGCAGCATGGAAGGCCTAGGAGTCCTTGGAAATGGCATTTTATTTCATTTGCACATCCTAATAGTCCTTTGATGAAACAATGTTTCCCTTTTTTGGTAGAACTATTGCCATACTAAATTGTATCAACTTGTAGATTGTGTATCTTAGAGTAAACATTTTATGTATTTTTTTTAACCTTTTTCAGGTTGATGAGCTCTTACAGCTCTTTTCCAGATGTTATATGAATTGACTCTAGTGCCATAATTTATTGACCTAAAAGTACATATATAGGTACAGTCATATCAAAAAGTTTGGGAACCCCTCTCAGCCTGCATAATAATTTACTTTCAACAAAAAAGATAACAGTGGTATGTCTTTCATTTCCTAGGAACATCCGAGTAATGGGGTGTTTTCCAAACAAAGATTTTTAGTGAAGCAGTGTTTAGTTGTATGAAATTAAATCAAATGAAAAACTGGCTGTGAAAAAATATGGGTACCCTTGTAATTTTGCTGATTATAATGCATGTAACTGCTCAGTACTGATAACTTGCAACACCAAATTGGTTGGATTAGCTCGTTAAGCCTTGAACTTCATAGACAGGTGTGTCCAATCATGAGAAAAGGTATTTAAGGTGGTCAATTGCAAGTTGTGCTTCCCTTTGACTCTCCTCTGAAGAGTGACATCATGGGATCCTCAAAGCAACTCTCAAAAGATTTGAAAACAAAGATTGTTCAGTATCATGGTTTAGGGTAAGGCTACAAAAATCTGTCTCAGAGGTTTAAACTGTCAGTTTCAACTGTAAGGAATGTAATCAGGAAGTGGAAGGCCACAGGCACAGTTGCTGTTAAACCCGGGTCTGGCAGGCCAAGAAAAATACAGGAACGGTATATGCTCAGGATTATGAGAATGGTTACTGACAACCAACAGATCACCTCCAAAGACCTGCAAGAACATCTTGCTGCAGATGGTGTATCTGTACATTGTTCTACAATTATAATTCAGTGCAATTTGCACAAACAACATCTGCATGGCAGGGTGATGAGAAAGAAGCCCATTCTTCACTCACACCACAAACAGAGTTGCTTGTTGTATGGAAATGCTCACTTAGACAAGCCAGATTAATTTTGGAACAAAGTGCTTTGGACTGATGAGACAAAAATTTAGTTATTTGGTCATAACAACAAGCGCTTTGCATGGCAGAAGAAGAACACCGCATTCCAAGAAAAACTCCTGCTACTACTATCAAATTTGGCGGAGGTTCCATCATGCTGTGGAGCTGTGTGGCTAGTTCAGGGACTGGGGCCCTTGTTAAAGTCGAGGGTCGATTGAATTCAACCCAATGTCAACAAATTCTAAAGGTTAATGTTCAAGCATCAGTCACAAAGTTGAAGTTACACAGTGGTTGGATATTCCAACAAGACAATGACCCAAAACACAGTTTGAAATCTACAAAGGCATTCATGCAGAGGGAGAAGTACAATGTTCTGGAATGGCCGTAACAGTCCCCTGACTTGAATGTCATCGAAAATCTATGGGATGATTTGAAACAGGCTGTCCATATTCGGCAGCCATCTAATATAACTGATCTGGAGAGATTTTGTATGGAAGAATGGTCAAACATACCACCATCCAGAATCCAGACACTCATCAAAGGCTATAGGAGGGGTGTAGAGGCTGTTATATTTGCAAAAGGAGGCTCAACTAAATATTGATGTAATATCTCTGTTGGGGTGCCCAAATTTATGTACCTGTCTGATTTTGTTCTGATGCATATTTTTTGTTAATCCAATAAACTTAATGTCACTGCTGAAATACAGTGGAACCTTAAGATACGAGCAGCTCTGTATACAAGAAATTCAAGATACGAGGAAAGTATGAGCGAAAAATTCGGATCTAAATACGAGCATTGGCTCGCGTAACAAGCCACGAGCCAGGCTGTGGGTATGCGTGACGCGTTTCCCGATCCGCCTCGACTCGGGGATTCACCCAAGCTGACGCTGCCAGCCCATCAGCTCACTCAGTGTTCCTTGTTCTCCCGTAGCGTGAGGATCTACGCGTTTGTGCGCTTGTGATTTCATTGTTTCACTGTAGCAGTTCGGCGTATAAGCGTATCCAAAAATAACACGGACATGCAGACGGAGAAAGGAGACGATTGCCCTCAAGAGGAGAGAGGGATTGAGAGAGACGTGCGCGAGTGAGAGAGATAAGGAGAGAGAGAGACGTGCACGAGAGAGAAGAACTATCAGCCCAGTTATGATCACATGACGCTCAGCAGACAAAGTGTATCCATACTACTCGTACTGCAAGACATCGCACGTTTTATCAAGTCAAAATTAATTAAAAAATTTAGCTCGTCTTGCAAAACACTTGTAAACCAAGTTACTCGCAAACCGAGGTTCCACTTGTATATATTAATTATCAGTGTTATTTGTTAGGAAAATTGATTTTTATGTTGATATTTTTGGGGGTGCGGAACAGATTAACTGGATTTCCATTATTTTCAATGGGGAAGTTTGTTCTAGATACGAGAAATTCGCTATACAAGCTCAGTGCTGGAACGAATTAAACTTGTATCTCGAGGTTCTACTGTACTGCTATTTCCATAAGGCATGTCCTATATAAAAGGAAGTTGCTACTTTGAAAGCTCAGCCAATGATAAACAAAAATCCAAAGAAGTAAGAGGGGTTTCCAAACTTTTTCATATGACTAATTCCAAACCAACCATGTTTGTTAAATTTTAGTAGAGGCATCCCAGATTTAGTCCTGGTCATTGTTCTATTAAATGATTGCTGTGGTAGCCAGACATGCATATGACTGTATGTATTATCCCAACTGAAGCAGTGAACTTTGTGGTTAATTTATTTTCAACATAATGATGATTCTTATTTGTCTGTTGTCATTCCTTGTGATGCCTTAGTTCCTCTAAACAAAATGTAGAGTTCTTTCATATAAACACTTAAAGTAAGGTAAGGATTTAGATTTTTGTATATGTCAAAATTCTTATAGCATTAAGGATTCACAAGCTTGAAATATCAAAACTACAGGAAACAGCAACTTCTATATCAGAACCTCTGCTACTAACAATTGTAATAATTCCAAGGATAAATATTTTCTTGTTGAAAATAACTCCTTAACATTTTATTAATCATTATACAGTTTTGCTTTTATTATCTTTGGTCATTTGAGGTAAGAAACACACATAAAATGTGTTTATGTTAAAGGTGCCATTGCCATTTTTTCCTCTCACATAGAACTTATCCCCAATCAAACCAGTAGATTATCTTCAGAGTCTGCCTCTTTTCTTAAAAGCTGTTTTTTGCTCTGTCAGTAAATCTCTACTGACTGACCATGGGTTTGCCTATAGCCCTTCAGATTTGCCTAATGGACAAGAGAGTAAAGATAAAAAGACTAGTTTAAAGTTCATGTTTATGCTTTATATTTGAAAGGGATTATTGCAAAAGAAAGATGCATTCTAAAGTATGAATATCGGCATTCTAGGGAAAGAAAAGATACTAAGAAACAAAAATACTTTCACTAAGCTTCCACTGATTAAGACAATGGAGGGCCAACCAGGTATATAAAAGCATAAAGGTTGGCAGCCTTTGACTAGGAGCATAGTAATGTGTTTATTTTCTATTTTAAAATGCATTTCTTGACTCATGAGGGCTTTTGGGAGTTAAATCTCAGGAGAATTTGTAACAGAATTATATTTTAAAGAGCTTTATACATACATTTGTTTACAAATTTATATAATTTAAGAATGAATTTGTTTGTTTTTGCACAGAAATATATTTGGAAACTCTTAATTAAAATCAAAGCTTTGGCAGATAAGTTTGGCTTTTGAGTTCCCATGGTGTAGCAAGTCATAATGTATATGTTAACACAGGATGCAGCAACAAAGAATAAAAACATTATGCCAGTGAGCCTCTAAAAGGAAAAGTGTTTAGTTTAATGTTCAATACTGAAGAGTATTCACATAAAAATATGGGTTGAAGAACCAGTCAGGATCAAGTCAAACTAAGCTCAGCCTCACAGAGAAATAGAAATTATCTTAAGTATGTAATGATGACTATGAAATTTTTAATTAAGTACTTTTTGAAAGATTAAGGATAGAAATGAAGAATGAATATCCTCATATTTGAGGTAAAAGCTCTAGTAATTCTACAACAATTTTTTCAAAATCTTATCTGTGTGATAAGATTATCTGATTTTGTTTTTTGTATTACAAGTGTAAAAAATAATGAGAGAGAGAGGCTACAAACGATTCAAGAAGTAATGAGCATGTCTCTCCAGTATTCTACCTAATATCAAAAGGTCTGTGAATCATTTGAGGGACAAAATGTTATTGAAAAGCTGCATTCATAAACTGGGCTAGTCCATTTTGTTTATTTCATGGTTGCCTTGAGTCAATGTATATGTGGTGTCCCTTAAAATATAATAAGATCTATAAGTCTAGACACACTGCATGACAGTGATATTGGGAAGTGGGTATAACATAAAATTGACTTGGGGTGCCACAAAATATTTACTTACAGGTCCCATTATTAAGTTAGAAAATGTATGCATGGCTTAAAATTCAGCTGGATTTGAGGACTGTGCAGCCACTGTAGCCCTCAATGGACTGACTTCACTAGGTCAGTGGTAAAATTTTCTCATTCCGTTTTATGGTTGCAGGGACCCAAGGCTATCTTGCCAGACTTGGAAAAGGATGAAAACTGGAATGGACAGAACTCTAGTCCAGCGCAGTGACCACTCACATACCCAAACACAGTGATAATCTGCAATTGGCAAATGACATAACATTAAAAAAAATAATTCTCTGCAATTAATTATTTCTTGGCTTGAGCATGTCTACCCATGGTAATTTTCATAAAATGGGACTTGCAAAGCTTTTCAGTTATGACAAAAGTTAAGGATTAACTGAAGTGAAAGGCAAACTTTTATTACAGTTAGTGACCAATAAAAATACTAGATGAATGGTGCAGTTTGATTATAAATAATTGGGTGGCCAAATTTTCAAAGTCCCAAACTGGGACACTTGTGTAGCATGTATGCCCATGCATAAAGCCCATCATAATTTGTTTAATGCCTGCTTTATATCATCATCAAAGAGGAATCAGGGCACGGGGGAAAAAAGCACTTTCACAAAAGAGCACATTATGATACCACACATTGCTTGACGTGTAAACAAATAAATGACAGTACTGTCTGTTTTTATCTTCTTCTTAGTCACCCTCACAAAATTGTTCAGATTTGAAAGTTCTCATTGAAACTTTCTTCTTCATAGATTTGACCAAACTATTATTCATATATTAAATGGTGGGGTGGGGGTTTATAGGGTTTTATGTGCCTTGAAGTTTCGTATATATAGTTATAAATATATTGTGATGATGCTTGTGTTGGAGGTGCGGTATTTTAGTAGATGGACAGCCTGTTCAAACCAATACATTTTGATATTCTTCACTTATTTTTTGGGAGGAATAATCTGAAATCAAGACTTTCACTATAAAATAATGTACCAGCCTTTGTGTGCAGTTAGTAAAGTGTTGGGCAGCATCTCTAGGCATCAACAAATTCACTCACACCCATGACCATTTCAGTTTCGAACATGCCAAGTATTCCATGAGAATGGAAACAGAAAAGCTGGTGGAATCAAATTCAAATAATTTTGGGTTATAAAACGCAAAGTTCAAACAGGACTGTAGAGTAGCTTTTCTTGACAGTTCTGGAAAAGACCACCTCTTACACTAATTAGTCTGAGATGTGTCAATCGTATCAAATATTTTTCCAGGCATACCCAACTGGGCACAGAAATAATATCAAAAGAGCAAGACAAACTATTGACCTCTTTCAGAAGTGATTCACTTATGTATACTGTATCCTACAGCTGAACAAACTATTTTACTAAAATAGCTAAAAAATCTTTCACAGAGGGTAGCTTCTTTAGCAGAATAAAATGAGTGATTTTGGAAAATCTGTTGATAATGACTAAAACTACAGTAAAGCTGATGATGAAATCCAATGAGATCTCTTACAAGTGTCATATGATAGATGATGAAGGTCTGAACTGGCCAAATTTTCATGAGCAAATTAGTTCTACATCTCTTATGTTTAATGGATCCCTTCTTCCTACTAAGAGTTTCAGGTGTTCTCATACATGTTCAGCTGGGTTTAGATTAGGACTGGAAGCAGGCAACTTCAGAATCTATACTAATAAAAGGCAAAGCCCTCACTGACTCACTCACTCACTCACTCACTGACTCATCACTAATTCTCCAACTTCCCATGTGGGTGGAAGGCTGAAATTTGGCAGGTTCATTCCTTACAGCTTCCTTACAAAAGTTGGGCAGGTTTCATTTCGAAATTCTATGCGTAATGGTCATAACTGGAAGCTGTTTTTCTCCATTTACTGTAATGGAGATGAGCTTGAACGCCATGGGGGCGGAGTTTCGTGTGACATCATCACGCCTCCCACGTAATCACGCAGTACATAGAAAACCAGGAAGACCTCCAAAAAGCGCTGAAGAAAACATGCATTATATAATTGAGAAGGCAGCGAAACAATAAGAAGCGAGCGAGTGACATGTACAACCATATTCATGAGTTCTGCTACTTCGGAAACAAAGCACGTTGTAATTTAGTGCCTGCCCTTATAAGGCCGTCCGTCAGCGGCAATCCAATAGCAAACTGCCACTAAATATTCACGGGTGAAGGACTGTGCTTATGCAGAGGAAGATGAGATGGTCAGGGTGGTGTTTGGCACAAACTCAGCGAAACTGCGAGAGAAAGTTTTAAGTGCCAGGACTTCGGTAACATTAAATACAGCCATGGACATCGCACGAGATGGCACCAGCACAGCTGGGAACCTTCGATGCATGTACACCGAGCGGCTTACGTGAACTGACGCAGTGCACAGACAAAAAGCAACAGTTCCAAAGAGCGCTGAACAAAAACCAAATTACACAATTGAAAAGGCAGCAAAAAATATGAAGCGTCTGATACATACAAGCATATTCATAAATGCAGCTACTGCGGAAACAAAGCACACGGTGGAAAAAGTCAATGTCCCGCTAAAGGAAGACAGTGTAAAAAAAAAAACCCGTGCATGCAGTGTGTCAGGTCTCAGATAAAGAAGACGACGAGCTGTTTATTGATGCAGTAAGAAACGAATCGATGAATAAAACCTGTCATCTTTACAACGATTGACAAACACGGAATGTAACTTGAACACAACACATCCTACAAATACGAACCTGATTGAAAGAAATAATGATAATCAAATCCTTGATGACAGCAACACTCAGTAACACTCACAAAACAAATACTGTATATTGACAGTCATGTTACGTTATTTTTAAAATGTTCCCTTTTCTTTTTCATAGCTTTTTTAACACACTACTTCTCCGCTGCGATACGCAGGTGTATATATATATGTATATATATACCCCGATCTACATACTCGAATAATGGATACTTTATTCGCCATCAATGATTGTTTTGGTAAAGCCATACTCAGTGTATTCATTAGATGAACGGTAAAAAAGTAAGAGCGAGGGGAGGATGACTTATTGAGGCATGCAGGCTGTAGTGCGTGTCAACTCTATCTGAATTGCGCGATCACATTTGAAAAAATATATCTTTTCAAGTTCTATTTAGTCCATATGTGTCAAACTCAAGGGCCGCGGGCCACATCCGGCCCGGCGTGTAATTATATCCGGCCCGCGAGATCATTTTATATACTGTATTATTGTTATTAATAGCCCAGGTATATGAAGCGCTGGTAACACAATAAACTACAGATCCCATAATGCAGCGCTTCAGCTGCCTTGCCGAACACTTAACGCGTTAATCAAGTCTAGCTTATGATGCTGCAAGTTATTGTGAAGCTAGCCCACACGATGCCAAAGAGAAAAGGTGATTCTGAACATAGAGCCTTTAAAAACCGATGGGAGGCTGAGTATATGTTTACTGACATTGCCGGTAAACCCGTGTGTCTCATTTGTGGAGCTAATGTGGCTGTAATTACAGAATTTAATCTAAGACGGCACTATGAGACAAAACATCAGGGTAACCTGAAAGACCTGAATGCAATGCAGAAGATACAGAAAACAGAAGAATTAAATAAGAATCTGACACTTCAGCAGACGTTTTTACCCGTGCACAATCACAAAGTGATTTCAAGTGAAGCTGCTTTTATGGGAGACACAAATGCACCAGTGCAACTTGCCCCACTTTCCCTGTTGCCAAGTAATGTTGAACCAAGTCGGCACAACGATGTTCCCAAATACGCAATTTGCTGATAAACTGAGCGCAGTGAGTTCGCATGGCGCTTTGGTGACTTTGAAGAACAAAAAAAGTCCGTCTACATGCGGCTCGAACCTTGTGCAAGTTTGGTAGCACATATCTGTGTGAGAAGCTCTTCTCAGTGATGAAGACTAACAAAACAGCACACAGGAGTCGCCTCACTGATGAGCACCTGCAGTCCATCCTGAGAATCTCCACAACACAGAACCTCACACCAAACATAAACGAACTTGTTGCCAAAAAAAGATGTCAGGCGTCCAGCTCTGATAAAATGACATAAGAGCAAAGACAACTGAATGATTTGATTTGTTATTGCTGAAAAGAACACAATTTATTTATATTTCCAGGTTTTGTTATGCAGCATGTTCATATTTGAATTTGTATAATTTTGACAGGATCTATTTTTATGGAGAGCAAAATCTTTTGGGATATTTAAAATCTAAGTTTATTTTCTATATAAAATTACATAAGAGTAAAGAAATTTGAATGTTTGTTCTTTTAACGTTTACTTTATTTCTAACTTGTATAATTTAGACAGGATATATTTTTATGGAGAGCAAAATATTATAAGTTGTTTAAGGTTTGAGTTGATTTATTCAGGAATAATATTCCTGTCTGTTTTTACCATTCCTACCAAAGATATTTCTGTCGACTAAATAAAAATTCCTTCTATTTAAAATTTAAATAGAACTTGAACAAATA
>JANRMT010062813.1:104549558-104576364 GCA_026402145.1 Polypterus bichir lapradei | reverse complement strand
ATGTGTGTATGTATATGTATGTGTATATATGTAGATATATATATCCGTATGTATATATGTGTGTGTGTATATATATGTGTATATGTATAGATATGTGTATATATATATATATATATATGTTTATATGTGTGTGTGTAAATATATATATGACAGCAACACTCATCACTCACAACAGTGACAAAACAATTACATTGACAATCATGTTACGTTATTTTCAAAATGTTTCCTTTTCTTTTTCATTACTTCATTAACACACTACTTCTCCGCTGCGAAGCGCGGGTATTTTGCTAGTATTCTTATATTTTCTGCTCAGACATTCTTCTGTTTTCTTTGATTTATGTTTTGAGTCATTATCCTGTTAGATGATCCACAACCTGCAACTAAAATAGAGTTTTCTGATACTAGGCAGTATTTCACTCCAGAACGCCTTGATAAACTTCACAGATTCAAGTCACCCAGTGCCAGCGGCAGCCCAGTAACCCCTGAACATTAATGTGCCTTGTCTATGTTTCACAGCAGGAATGGTGATCTTTTCTTTTTATGCATCATTCATCTTTTGTGAACATTGAGCTGCTATGACTTTACAAAAAGCTGTCCAAAGGAGTTTATCCCAGAAGAATTGTAACTTGGCAGTGTGCATTTTAGCAAAAACTAGGTAGGCTTTTTGTGTGTGCCCTTCAGAAGTTGGGTGTTCCACCATGGAGCCCATTTTCATCGACACAGTGACGGTTAGTGCAGTTTTTTTGTTCATTGATCTTTGAAGGTCAGCTTGAGTCTGTTTTGCTGTTTTTCTTAGTTCTCTCTGTACAAATAGAATTATCCTTTAATTCTGTCTGGGGTCAGCCTGATATTAAGTACTTTGGCCAGAGAAGTATTAAGCTCTTTGGACATTGTGTATTAGCTTTTATCTTGACCATCTTGGCTATTACATTCTTACATTCCTCCTCGGACAACTGTTTACTTTACCGTCTCTTTTCTATATTTAGTGTTATGTACACAGTGAAACAGCAAAGTTGAGTGACTACATTTCTTCATGGCTAAATTACTAATTATAAGATACTAGTTAGAGTAATTAGTTTGTTTGAGAATCACAACAATCCATGTATGTCTTCTGAAGAGTCCCAATAATTTTGTCCATGCTATCATCGTTTGTTTTATCTCTCTATTATAAAAAAAAAAAAAAAAAAATCTTGGAAGGAGACAAAACGTGATCTTCTTGGAAGACAATTTGATGTCCCGCGAGACAATGCAGTGAGTCAAAAGGACAGCTGCTGTACAGGCTTTTAAATGATCAACGAGCAGCACGACAAGCAGAACACGCAACAAGACAGCAGCTGATCAGACTGTATCTCCTCAGCATGAGTTCAAACCCCCTGACAACTCAAGCGGCAGAGACGCTGGAGTGGCTGGAGCGTAGCGTGCCCGGGTGGTGGATGGGAGGGAGTGGGTGAGCAAAGCAAACAGAGGGAAAAGCCAACTAGTTTTTTATAATAATAGGTTATTACCCATATCAAATACAAAAAATATTCTGTATGGAATAAAGAATGGTGAATGTCAATTACAGTTTGTCAGTTTCAAGAAATTTCACAGAAAATTGTTTTTCCTTTTTAAATCATAGAATAGTACAAGTACTTTTTGCTGTGTCTGTGATACTTGTAAACAGTGTTTACTAAAAACATCTTGGTAGTCTTGAGTATTAATGAAGTCAGATCATTAGTACTGTTAAACTGAATATGACGTGCATGTAGGTGCTTTAAATTTTGGCTGAAACATCAAAATATCCAGAGGTGCTAGTCAAAAGTTGTATTGCACTGAACATGTCTTAGAAAAGGAATAAATAGTAAATATGTTTTGAAAACCAACTACACTTTCTGTTAATGTTAACAATCTCTGTCCACTGACACTTTAGCTATATGGATTGTAATGGTGTTGTTTATCTCAATCCACTGCTTGCTTTTTTGTCGTAGGCAGTACCTCTTAGCAAATGCATTTACATGTGACATCTGACTCGAATGTCCTCTAGCTTTTTCAGTTTTACCTGAGGACGTGGAGGGTGCCAATCTTAGTTCCATACATTCATGGTACTCCAAAGCATGTTTGCAGCTAAGGTGGTACAGCAAATTGCTTGTGTTGCCACCTCCGGCAACAACTTTAGCTCAACAGCATTTGCAATAAATAGTTGTTTGGTCCACATCTGACCTTTTAAAACCAAAGTATCTGCAGGCAACAGACACGGCTCCTTTTTTTGGCAAAAGAGCTTCTGTGTCATCATGTTCAACTTTATCGTCTGCTACAACTTCAGTTTCGGAATGTTTGCTGTCCATTTTCACCGCTCAATACCTCCACTAACACATGTACTCCGTTGTATGTGTTTAGCGGTTTAGCAGTGAAAAAGGTCCTCCTTAAACAGTTTCCCACTGTGCCACATTCCGAATGTTGTTTTGGCTATTTAAACTGGTGTTGTGGTATAAGAGAAATCCATATCATAACAAAAATAAAAAACGGTTTTCCGTATGAACCGGTATACCTCCCAGCACTAGTGTGTAGGTGAACCAGTTGCTTGCTTATCAGTGCACACAGTTCAGTTTTTCCACATTGGCCCTCCACAGGTCACAATTAGGGCATTGCACCCACATAAGCATAAAGGTAAAGTTCAGAAGGCAATCTGAAAATCACAGAGTAGGGTTTGCTGATGAGAGGGAGAGAGAGAGCGCGCACAAGCAGAGAGTCAGGCAAGCAAGAGTTGCAGAGGGTTGATGAAGTCGTGGTGTTGAGGTGTTTGCCCTAGCAAAGAGCAAATGTACAGCACTCATGATGCTGGGTTTTTCCTGCTAAGCACTTAGGGATCAAGTCCAACTGATAGGACTCTGAAGGCCGTTCTGCAGAAGACTGAGGGTCTGGTGACGACTTGAGGTACTGTAGCTGGAGCGCAAACCATTTTAAGGTTTGACTGCACTTGCCAGAGTCTTGGCTCATAGCTGAAGTATACGTGTTGGGAAAGCTGGGGCTGTGGAGATTTCTAAAGGCACCTAAGCATAGATGAATATGGAGTTCCAGTTTTATTCTGATTTTAATGTTTTTACCTTTTGAGTGATTTATTCACTGGATTTCAATACTCATGGTGAACACTGGTGATAGATAGACAGATAGGTAGGTAGGTAGACAACTTAATTCATCCAATCAAGAAAATTCAGATGCTCAGTAGCTCAAGAAAGGAAAACAAAACATAAATAAATAGTAAAAAGTACAACTTGTCAGTTATTATAGTGTCTGAAGGTAGAGTGGTGACCAGGTTATATTGACAACAGAGTAATAAATCTCACAGCAGTAGGAACAAGTGATCTTCTACAGTGCAGTGAGAGAAAATGACTGCTATGTTTACTCTGAATTGCCAAAATGTTATAGAGAGGGTGATTGCTATTGTCAAGGATGGCCAGTACCTTCTTCCCCATACACCTTTCACCACTGTTCCCACCGAGTGCACAGTTCTACCTAACACTGAGCCATCCTTCTTCACCAGTTTATCCAGCCTCTATGTGTTATAATCTGTCATACAGCCTCCCCAGCACATAGTAACAAAGAAGAGGACACTGGCAACAACTGTCTGATACACCAAAGACAACATTTCACTACATATGCTGAATGATCTGAGTCTTGTGAGGTTGACTGCTCTGCACCTTCCTGTAGAGGACATATGTGTTCACAGACCAGTCCAGTCTGGCATCTAGATATTTATAAGATATTTATGACAGGTTGAAGGGAGAGCTTAGACCTGCAGAATCTCACAATAATCTCCCTGGTCTTCGTTGTGTTCAAAACCAAGCAGTTCTTATTGCTCTACTCACTAAAAGCGCTAATCAGATCCTGATATTACCCTTTCTGCCCATTCCTTATGTATGTTACAATTACGGTATCATCAGAGTACTTCTGAATGTGTCAAAAGTCTGACTTATATTTAATGTTTGCTGGGTATAATGTAAACAGGAATGGGGCCAGAACAATCCCTTGTGGAGCCCCAATGTTGTTCACTATCACCCCAGAGACACAGTTCCCCATTCTGCAGTCATCTAGTCAGGTAGTTATGAATCCAGGAGGTAAAGGTAGAATCCACACCCATCCTCTCCAGTTTATATTTAAGAATGAAGGGTTAGATGGTGTTGAATGCACTCGAAAAATCAAAAAACATAATCTTCACATAACAACCCAGTTCATCAAAAAAGGAGTGGGTCTGGTGTAGCATGTGGAGGATTTTCTTATTAAGTTCTCATATTTTTTTTTTATGCCTAGTTGGAAGCAGGCCCCTACTGAAAGAACAGTAAAAAAGCTTTATAGGAGATGAATGGCTTAGGCAAAAGAGAGTTCACAAAATGCTAAGCAAAGTTGTAATTGAAAAGTCAAAATACCTGAACATCTTAGTCAAAATAAAACAAAGCAAAATGACAAAGCCAAAAGATTCAGAAGTCAGAATAAATTCAAGCACAAAGTTTTACTACTACAATACTAGAATACCTAGAGAATCACGTCGCTCCCTTTTATTGTCACATGGCACTGACAAAATACCCCACACAACATAAATCCTGTGACCAAGAATTGCCCGGCAAACTATAAACAAAAGTGACAGCAACCATAATCCCAGCAAGAATAACCATGTCTGAAAAGCACAAATATCATTACAGATGGGTACTGCAGGGGCTCTGTCAAATGCAATAGTATAACCAACACCCTTTGAGGTTCTTACCCAGTAATATGCTTTCATATATATCATTTGTACATTAGGACAAAAGATTTTTAAAAAAATCATCTGTTTATGAATCTCAGAGAAAATTGTTTTCAATTGTCAACAGCTGACCTTTAGATTTACCACAAATTAATTTATAACAATTGAAACATATAAAAGGTTTGTAAGTAAGAGCCGATCATTTAGTTGATCTTGCATACATTTTATGATTTATTGGCTATATTATCTGTCCTGTGAGTCTGTATCCTTGCTTTATATATTTCTGCTGCTATATGCATCTGATTTTCTCCCCATCGGATTAGTAAAATTTGTCTAATTAAATCTAATCTAATGTCAGTGTCCCTTGCAGCATAGCATTTCATCACTTCATTACAAGTCTGCCTTTGTCAGTTTAAATATGCTACCAGGCAGTGTGTTGCAAGTCTTCCTTTAAAATCTGTGTAAAATCAATTTTTGGCTATCATGTTCAATGCACTTGCTTTTATTTTCTCCCTGTGTCCTGATGTCCTTGTTTCATTCTTTAGTCAGAAGAAATCTTGTAACTAACTAAAAATAAATTGATTTTCCAATCCATTTAGAGGCTAAATTAAGACTTCTGTACTGATAGGCATGTTCACAGTACAGGGTAATCCAGATGTAATTATGCAATTATGAAAAGGCGAACACATTGCACCCGCTGTTCGACTGACAGCTGTCTCCCCACCATTTTGGAATACAGGGCAGGTGCTGCCATCTATCGGCAACAAAAATAATTTTTTATGAATTCTCTATGTAATAAACTTAAGTTATAGCGTAATTAAAATTGCATAATTAGATCTGGACCACCCTATATTATGTATATTAGGTTTTATTCAGTATAGGAAGTCCTTTTGCAAGGGTCATTTCTGAACTGACTTGCTGAAATCCAAGGGTATTTCATAAATAAATAGGGCTTTTCAAGAAAAAAAAATACATAAATAATATTTACCGTTTCAGAGTAATGTTTATGACTTACTTAGTCTCCAATTGCAAAAATATTCAAAATAAAGAGTTTTAATATTAATATTACTTTATTAAAATGGTCAAAACATATGCATTACACAAAATATACTGATCCAATAAAAAAAAAAATTCCGACAAATAAGTGGGTTTTAGATGTTTCACAATGAGTACCATTTTGCCACAGCCAAAGATACAGTGGATGTTCTTTAGCTATCAGTCACTTGTTAGTGTAATTCTTTTCTTAAATGTTTTATTTGAAAATTGCTAAAATTCAAATCATATTTTGCATTTCATCCAGTGTTTTCCTTTGAAACACTGGATTTCAGACAGTAATCTAAAATAATCCCTCAGACCTGGAGACAGCATAACAGAAGGCATGTTAACACTAGTGATTCAGCTGAAGCAGTACACATGACCCAGCCACATGCTGTCAACGTTTGCCGTAGCCAGAAATAGGGTATCCAGCTTTGACTAGAGAGCAACTAAATTCTAAGAAGTGTTGAGCTAGAGAAAGAGATTATTAAGAAACTGGACTTGAGTAAATGTGTCTACAGCATTATGTGGCACAGCATGTGCACATTCTGCCAGCAACATAGGATTGAATCTTACCTGTGCCCGTACATGGCAAAGTTATTGAAACCCTATAGTTATCGTCTGCAAGAAATATTTATGGGAGCTTTATGTTGGTGGTTTCCTACCACCCTGTACCTCTTGGACATAAATTGATTTAGTATCATGGTTTATGGGCATCTTCATGATTGTTATAAATCAGTATCTGATGCCATGACTCATCACTCTTTCATTTGTTTTTCCTTTTTTATTAATTTCATTGCAATCCATACAAATCAATCAAGTTTTTACAAAAAGAAAAATTGAGTTAAGGACAAATCGATCCCCACCCCTGAGAGAGAGAGCAAGCCAAACGGCGTGAAATTTAAGGCTTGTAAACATACCTAAATTAATAAATTCTCTGTGCTTTATGAGCTTGTTTTAAAATATTACTGATTAGATCCTTCCATGTTTTGAAAAAAGTCTATACAGATCCTCTGAGTATTTGATTTTTTCCAATTTCAAATAGTATAACACATCAGTTTCCCACTGACTTAAAAGAGGAAAGTTTGGGTTCTTCCAGTTTATCAGAATAAGTCTGCGTGCCAAAAGTGTAGTGAATGCAATCACAATTTGTTTGTCTTTCTCCACTTTAAACCCATCTGGAAGAGCCCCAAACACAGCTGTTAATGGGTTAGGAGGGATTGTGAGACCAAGGCTGTCTGAAAGGTAATTAAAAAGTTTCGTCCAAAATAATGTTAATTTGGTGCAGACCCAGAACATGTGACCCAGTGAGGCTGGGACTAGGTTGCAGCGTTCGCAGGTTGGATCATGCCCTGGAAACATTTTGGAGAGTTTTTGTCGAGACAGATGTGCTGGATATATAATTTTGAGTTGTAAAATTGTATGCTTTGCGCATATGGAGCTCGAGTGAATTCTCTGCATTGCTACTTTCCACTACTTTTCTGATATATTAATTGAGAGATCTTTTTCCCAGTGTCCTCTTGGATCTTTGAGAGGGACGGACTGTAAAATGATTTTATATATTGCAGAGATGGTGTCTGAGTCCTTGAGATTGAGCAATATTTTTTCCAGCATGGATGAGGGTGCAAGATGAGGAAAATCGGGAAGGTTCTGATTAACAACGTTCCTGATTTGAAGATAGTGAAAGAAATGTGTAGTTGGAATGTTAAATTTGGAATGTAATTGTTCATAGGATGCAAAGACGTTGTCTATATAAAGATCTCTAAGCAAGTTAATTCCAAATCTTTTCCAGATATTAAAAGCTGCATATGTTTGTGAAGGTTGAAAGAGGTGGTTCTCTTGCAGAGGTACCACAGATAGAAGCTTCTCCGTCTTAAAATGCTTTCTACATTGGTTCCAGATTCTAAGTGAGTGGAGCACAATTGGGTTATTAGTATATTGCCGATAACGTGTGTTTATTGGAGCACAGAGCAAGTAATACAAAGAAGTACTGCAGGATTTTACTTCTATTGCGGACCAAGCCTGTGTATGTTCTTCTATTTGTGTCCAGGTTCTTATCGCCTGTATATTTGCTGCCCAGTAATAAAACTGGAAGTTAGGTAGAGCCATGCCGCCTTCTGCCTTTTGTCTTTGTAGGGTCGCTCTTTGGATGCGTGGATGTTTTGAATTCCAAATTAATTAGGTTATTGTTGAATCTAATTGCTTAAAGAATGATTTATTAATATATATTGGAATGTTTTGAAATAAAAAAGGAGCTTAGGAAGAATATTCATCTTAACAGTGTTAATTCTTCCAGCTAGTGTGAGATGAAGGGTTGACCATCTATGCAAGTCTTGCTTGATTTTTTCCATGCAGATGTCGAAATTCTGTTGATAAAGAGCTTTATGTTTACTTGTGATGTTTACCCCTAGGTATTTAAACTGTTCTGCAATGATAAAAGATAGGGTATCTAATCTAATATTATATGGTTGAGAATTCACTGGAAAGAGTACACTTTTATTCAGATTAATTCTGAGACCAGAGATCTTTTGAAATTCTGTGAGTGCTGTTAAGACTGCAGGCACAGAATTTTCTGGGTTTGATATATACAGTACCATATCATCTGCATATAATGAAATTTTCTGTTCCAGTTCTTCTCTGCTAATCCCCTTTATCTGATCAGTATTTCGACAATGTATTGCCAGTGGTTCAATGGCAATTGCAAACAGCAGCTGTGACAAGGGGCATCCTTGTCTAGTACCACGTTCTAGTTTAAAGTAGTCTGAGCGAATGTTGTTAATGCAAACTGAAGCTTCTGGGTTAGTATACAGTAATTTAATCCATGCACAAATGTTCGGGCCAAACCCAAACTTCTCCAATGTAGTAAAAAGGTATTTACATTCAATCATGTCGAATGCTTTTTCTGCATCCAATGGTAATAATATTTCTGGGGTGTTTGATTTAGTTGGTGAGTATATTACATTAAACAGGCGTCGAAGATTTGAAGATAAGTGTCGGCCCCTAATAAATCCAGTTTGATCTTGTGATATTACCGAGGGGAGCACTTTCTCCATCCTTCTAGCTATGATTTTAGAGAGTATTTTAACGTCGTTATTCAGAAGTGAAATTGGTCTGTATGATGCACATTGTAATAAGTCCTTATTTTGTTTTGGAAAAACGGTGATTAGTGCTTGACGAAAGGTTTGAGGAAGAGATTGGTTATCTCTGGCTTCTGTAAATGTTGCTAATAGGAGAGGAGCTAGCTGAGCGGAGAATTTCTTGTAAAATTCTGCAGGGTAGCCATCAGGGCCTGCTGCTTTCCCGTCTTGGAGTGACTTTATAGCATCTAGTAATTCTGATAACGCCAGAGGTTTCACAAGTTCCTCCGCACTAAAAGTGTCTATTTGTGGTATTTGTAATGTATCCAGAAATGCATTAGATTGTGTATTGTCTTCTTTAAATTCAGTAGTATATAAGGATTTATAGTAGTCTCTGAAAGTGTGCATTATATTTTTGTGGTCGACGATTTTATCTCTGTTTGCGTTGGTGATTACTGAGATTGCGTTGCGCACTTCTTGCTTGTGAATTTGTTGAGCTAAAAACTTATTAGCTTTCTCTCCATGTTCATAGTAATGATGTCTGGATTTATAAATTAGTTGTTCAGTTTCTTTAGTTGTCAAGAGGTTTAGTTCTGAATGTAGAGCCTGCCTTTTCCTATGTAGAGTCTCGCTTGGTAGTCTGGCATGTTCTTCATCTATTCTAGTAATTTCGCTTTTTATCTCTGCTACTTTCTTGGCTTCAAATTTATTTCTGTGGGAAAGATATGAGATAATCTGCCCTCTTAAGAAGGCCTTAAGAGTTTCCCAGAGTATTCCTGCAGAGATCTCGGAGGATGTATTTGTCTCTAGAAAGAATTTGATTTGTTTGAATAAATAATTTCCGTACAATTCTCATCCGATAATAGAAGCGGGTTGAGACGCCATCTGCGGGGTGAGTGTATGGGGCTTAGTAATTTTAGTTCCAAGATCATAGGTGCATGGTCTGAAATAACAATAACATCGTATTTGCAAGATTTAATCATAGGCAAGAAGTTATTGTCTATAAAGAAGTAATCAGTCCTTGAGTAGCAATGATGTACTGATGAGTAGAAAGAACTGAGTAGAAGAACTGATCCTTGCTTAGTAAGTGGGTCTCCTGTAAAAATACTATTTTACTACTACGGTTAGGTGAGAGAGTACTTTCTTTCTCTTTAATTCGTGATTCAAGCCTTTAATATTCCAGCTCACGATGTTAACTGTCCCATCATGAAGACATTGATTCTGAGTTTTTGATGTCATTTTATAGTCTTAACTGGAAGTGAGACAGCTTCGGCCTTAATTTCCTATTTCCCCTAGAGTTGTTGCCATGCAGCATATTATTACGTTGGTAGTTATAATTATAAAGATTAAGAGGATAGATTAGGTATAGATCAAGCCTGCTCTCTTTCTCTCCCCCCCTTAACCCCCCACCCTCCCTTTTTGCCTCCCCAAGTGAGGCTAGAACCCACTTCACATAGTCCCAGTCCTCTGACATACCCAGAGACAGAGCATGTCCAAAGCAAAACAAGCCCCCACGCAGCGGCGTTTTAGGGTTAAAAGATAGAGATATCTATTACCAATATAGTTCCAGACCCCCCCCGATAGGTGAAAATCCGCGAAGTAGAAACCATATGTTTGTATGGTTATTTTTATATATTTTAAGCCCTTAGAAACTATCCCACACTGTTTATAAATATTCTCCGCCCAGTTATACAGTAAACCCTCGTTTATAGCGGTTAATCCGCTCCAGACAGATAAATGAATTTCCACGAAGTAGTATTCTTTATTTATAAATCTAATATTTTCGCAGTTAGAGCATAGAAAACCTGTTTACGACCTTCTAAATACATTTTTTAACATTATTAGAGCCCTTTAGACATGAAATAACACCCTTTAGTCAAAAGTTTAAACTGTGCTCCATGACAAGACAGATATGACAGTTCTTTCACACAGTTAAAAGAATGCAAACATATCTTCCTGTTCAAGGTGCGCGTCAGGAGCAGAGAATGTCAGAGAGAGAGAGAAAAGTAAACAATCAAAAATCAATAGGGATGTTGCGCTTTTAAGTATGCAAGCACCGCGATAAAGTGGCCGCAATGAAGGGATCAATGTGAAGGTAGCCTTTCAGCATTTTTTAGAGGAGCGTCTGTATCTTCTAAGCAAACAGCCCCTCTGCTCACACCCCCTCTGTCAGGAGCAGAGAATGTCAGAGAGAGTGAGTGAGACAGAGAAAAGCAAACAATCAAAAATCAATACGGGCTGTTAGAGCTTTCAAGTGTGCGAAGAACCGCGTGGGAAGCATATTGTATATCATTGAGGAGTTTTATTTAATACGTAATACGTGCTCTGATTGGGTAGCTTCTCAGCCATCTGCCAATAGCGTCCCTTGTATGAAATCAACTGGGCAAACAAACTGAGGAAGCATGTACCGTAAATTAAAAGACCCATTGTCCACAGAAATCCACGAACCAGCAAAAATCCGTGATATATATTTAGATATACTTACATTTAAAATCCTCGATGGAGTGAAGCCGCAAAAGTCGAAGTGCGATATAGCGAGGAATTACTGTATAGTCTTCAGCAATCTTAGTGCATTTAAATAATACACCCAGATAATAAACCCGGGGGGATGGTGTTAGAAATTTGTCCAGAATAAGCATAACAAGTCTTAATGCAATAATAGCAATAACAATAAACCAAGGGTATGATGTTGAACAGTCTTGTTTAGGGTAGACATAAAATAATTAGCTAAAAAAAAAAAGAGAGAGAAAAAAGAAAAAGTAATTAAGCACAATAAAACATAAACAGATAGCGCCATAGTAATACTAAGTAATAATGAGAATATATGATGATAAAAACCCGTATTTTAAACAAATAGATCAGACAGTAGATTATTAGTCCCTGCTATATCATTAACGGCCATGACTCACTATTATGTATCAGAATAGTCCCGGGATCAGCTTTCTTAATTCCTTTTCTGCTTCTTCCTTGCTAGCGAAGACATAGAATTGACCTTGCAATTCCACTTTCAGTTTGGCCGGATACAATAGGCTGTATTTGACGTTGGCTTGCCGTAACCGCTGTTTAATGTTGTAGAAGGCTGCGCGTTTAGTAGCTGTTGCTGGAGAGAATTCAGGGAAGATACGAATGTGGTTATTTTCATATATAATATATTGCTTGTTTCTGAGGAGTGCCATCACCTCTAGCTTAAATGATAATCTTTCAAAGTGAATAATAAAAGATCTGGGTCTAACGGTATTTGATCCGCGTGCACGATAAGCCGCTTCTATCTCAGATTCTGCTTTGAAGTCCTCCCCGATTATTTTAGAGAAAAGTTCAGCTGCGAATTTCACAGGATTTGGACTTTCTCGATTCTCAGGCAGACCTTCAATTCTGAAATTATACCTTCTGCTTCCATCTTCCAAAGCAGCCAGTCTGTCTCCGAGTTTTTTGCATTCGGAGCTGACATTTACTGCTTTTTCTTCGGCACTGGCAGCTAAATTTTCAGCTATTTCAATCCAAAGCAATAGCAATTCGGCTATTTCAATCCAAATTTCTCCTTGAGATCCTCCAATTGATCAGTAAACGTGCTCAGTTTAACCGAGTTTTCCTGAATGTGCTCTTCAATTTTACCCAGCACCTGTCGCAGCTCCAGTTGCATTTCCTGTCGCAGCCTTTCATTTGCCTGTTGCAGCACCAGCTGCTGCGTTTCGTTTGCCTGTTGCAGTTCCTGTCGCAGCCATTCGTTTGCCTGTTGCAACTCCTGTCTCAGTTTCTCATTTGCCTTTATTCTCATTTGCCTTCTCGCTTTTCTTTATATCTTGCATGAGCTCAGCGAACATCACCTGCAGTTTAGACATTTCAATTGTGCTTTCTTGTACCGTAGGTGAAGCGGCAGGCTCTACTGTAGCCGGTGTCCCCGCTGTTCCCGGCTCACGTGGAGTAATTGAAGCCGCGGACTGCAAGGCCTTTTCCAGTTTCATGTGATCTTTTCTGATCGGCGAGCTATCGAGATCTGCACTCATGATTGTACATTCTCTCCCCTTTTCGCTCTCAGCCGGCGACGATGTAGCGGACCGTGGTCCCGAGGAGTCTGTACTTTCGCCCATCTGATCCAGGTCTGTCTCTGAAAGGCCGTATCTTGAATTAGGGCTTGCTGATCTTAGCTTGGGTGCAGCTTTAGTTTTCAATTCTTTCAGACCCCCTGTCTTGTTGGCCATGTTTATATATGCTTACATATACTGTAGCAGTCCCCTCGGGTTGAATAAATACAGGATATCTCAGGATAATAAGCAAATAATATGAAAAATAACATCGTTGCTAGCGGAGCTGCACTTTAGACGTCCATCTCTCGCATCGGACGAGACCAAAAAAAAAAAAAATCACTCTTTCTTTAAAAGTGTTTTGACTTCAAGTACTTTAAGCCTGAGGACCAGTGACTTGCACAGCTGTTTTAATATGAGTTTCAGTAGTTCAATAAATAATGAAAGCCCTTAAATCAAGTACAAATTTCATTGTTTCTCCGATTATCATGTTGTCTAAATCCTAGGTGTGATATAAAAGATGAGATTCATGTAAGATAATAATATTTACAATAATAATAATAATAATTTATATTTACAATACTATTTACTTTAAAACGTCTTTTCATTATGTCTTATTTCAAATAAGCCAGAGAAAAAACTGGATTCCTTGTGATTTTCCCAGAGGTTATCTTGTACTTTACAAAATCAAATAACCTTGTTATAATGATTAGGATTGCTAGTATTCACATAACAGCTGTCTCTCCCGGGGGTCATAGAAACTGATCTCCTGTCTATGAACAATAGGTCTTTTGCTTTCAGCACACCTTGTTAATACTCACCTCATCATGTAACAGTGAAAAGGAGGATACCTAGGACCTAGCCACATGACTTAGTGACTCTATGAATTTGCGCTTTCATGCTGTCCCATCATTTTTATATAGCTTCATGGGCTCTGGCAGCCTTCATACAAGCACCCACTCTACTGTCTATCTCCTCAACCGCCAAGCAAAAGAAAAAACGCTCAGTTGAAGGTAATGCAAATGCCACTCTCATGTCCCCATGCCAAGTCCCTTTCAAGATGCTTGCTCCTATGACAGTGCCAAACACACTACCTTCCTCATGCACTTTTAAGCTCACCATCTAAACCCATGCTGTAAAACCAGGCAAGCACCCCCAACCCCCGCCTTCTTCTTTTTTTTTTTTTTTTTATATATAAATATACTTTCTTTATTGTAACACCCATAACTATTGGCTATGATTAAAGAATGGTTGTAATGTGCAAAACAAAGTTTCTAAGTAAAAATATAAAGGACTGACATATCTGAGTGTTTTGAAAGTCGCGTTACTGTAATTCAAATGCTAGTCACATTGTGGACCACTTTACTAACACTTGTGGGCCCCAGATTTTGAGGTGACATCACTTTCAGTATAACTGCTATACCATTAAAACCTGATTTTCTATTGTAACCTTTAGAGAGATTTATTATCACTCACCATATGTAGACATGTGAAATCATGTATTTTTTTTAATGTGTTCACTACCCTTGATGAAATCATTAGCCTGGTGTTACAATAACGGGAAAGCTTTGCAAACCTAGAAGTACATTTATTGTATTTTATCAGCATCCATTTCTATTTTTCTAACTTTCATTTTCCATGGGTTGGTAAATTGATCACGTTAATTCTAGTGGGCTTTAGGCTGGTGGAGGTATTGTTGTTTGTGTTTGCTACATATTTCACAGTAGCTGTTTTATAATGGAGTGATTCATTTTGCGAACAATAGCATTTATACTCGGCAGGTGAAGATGAGAAAAGGAATACTGAAAGCATAGTATTAGATGTATTCAGCATGTCAGCGCTTAGTTTTAGTATAATAGTGACAGGTGTACCTATTAAATTATTACTAATATTCTGTATAATTTTAGGTGCATTTTTGCTTCTGCCCCTGAGTTTTAAGGGGCATAATTGTTTAATTTGCAAGCATTTTTGCCCTTCGCCCTCAATTACTTCCAACGTTGGCTTTATTCTTTTTATTCTCAATTTCATGATAACATGAGGCGCAAAATACCGGCTTTGTTTATTTGAGTTAGTATGTAATTGTCTTTTTCTGTCTATCCCTGATTTTCTTTATACTATTCTCTCTAAAGCTGGATACACCAGCTAAAATACTGCAGTGCCATTGTGGCTGTAGGTTTTCATTCTAACTCTTCTTAATTAATGACCAGTTTTTGCTGCTAATTAACTTCTTTTCCATCATTTTGATTGTCTTTTTTTCTTTAAGATTCTGTCCTTTGACTTGCTTCATTTTTTCCTTAAATGGCTCCCAGACAGAAATGAGAGTTGAAGTGAGCCAACAAATGACCATTTATATAGGGGTCTCAAACTCCAAGCAGTTTTTTCCGATTCTTGTTCATTAAATCGGTTGTTTCATTCCATTGCTTGCTGTTATGCTGACATTTCTAAAACAGTTTTTTTTTCTTTTCTTAAGAACACTGTGTTAATGTTATGCGTGTTTGATTTGATCAGCCTTACTGAAACCATCACCTTTCTTTATTTTCAGATGTTGTATGGTGGACATAGGGCATCTGGTTATGTGTTAGCTCATTTTGTACCTCTTTATTGTTAAAAAGTCTAAGTCTTAAATAGTAAGTCAATTAAAATTAAAGCAAATGAAGTTATTTAGCACCAAAAACTGGTCAGTAATTAACAAATGAATTAGAATAAAAACCTGAAGCGACAGTAGCACCCCGGGACTTGAGCTGGAGACCCCTGTACTAAAGGATTTCTTGAATGAGTGTTATGTCTTGTGAAAATAGCTGTTTTTTTAAGACTGGTTATCTCACTGGGTATTTCACATTTAATTTGGTACACTTGAATTTTTTATCTGAAAAATCAAGTCTGCTTGGCCATGGTCTGTTATCATTTCAGTGCAAAGCCTGTTGGTGTTTTTTTCCTCAGTATTTCTAACCCTTGCAGGTTTTTTGTCCACTTACATCACCACTTAGCCCTAACATGCATGCCTTGACTCCTGTACTACATAATGCTAATTTGGCACCAGAAGACCTAATGATAAAGCACATTTTGGAGTTGCCTTTGACAAATAGATGTTTATTGCCATGGCAGAGTAATAGGAAGCAGCAGCACTCTTTATAACAGCTGGAAGAAAGGCTTTTTCCAGCTCTCAGCCATGCGGTGACAGTCATGACCCCTTTCATAGGCAGAGAGAAACACGCTGGCAGAGGACAAATGCCCTCCTCCCTGCTGTTTTCTTGACCCTCTGACTGTCCATTCATTTCCCATCTGTTTGTGGGCCCTTAAAAAGAGCATGGGAGGAGGTGGAGGCGTTCAGAGTTTCCTGGCTCATATAAATCTGTCATTGCCAACGATGAATGATACATTAGCTTTCTTAAAGGGCAGCACATTGGGTGGCCCCCCAAAACTACACCAGCAGTGAGCTTGTCATTTTTTCTCTGTAGTTTGACTTTAATGAGAGAGACTATGTGGTTTTCTAAAAAAAATTGTGGAAAGTGGGACTGGTACTTCTGAATCTTTAACTGCTAGGATCTGACTTTGTTGTACCTTGATCTTAAAACCTGCTGCTTCTTGGATGACCCATCCTTCCTGTGTGCGGTACTACACTTCCACTAACCCAACACCAAGGTCAATTTTAACGTCTTATCCATCCTTACTATTTTTAGTTATTTCAAAAAACATCTGGTTAGCAGAATTGTTTAGGATTGCTTTATGTACCTGAATATAAAAGTATATTTACATTTTATGAAAGTTAAGCTTGTAGTATCAGAATAGTGTCGGTTGAGACTATTAAAATGTATAATTCCTTAATCTTATTTTTCATTTTCAGTTTATCTCTCAATCACTGGCACTCAATAAATGTCAAATATTCTCAAATGAATGTCATAGCATGAGTATGTCAAATGAAGTTACACTATTTCAGTTGCTGAAACTAGATGTATATATCTTTTCAGACATCCCTATTCCCATTTACACAATCCCTCAGAATTCTACTGAACATGGCCATGGTTGCAGCTTTCTTACTATCTCAGAAATGTCTAAATCAGTACTTTATGTTCCAATGCTTGCAGTACTACTAGGGGAATACACTTGGTTTTGAACAAGTAAATGTGCACAGTCTTCTGTTCTTAAGTCATAATGAACTAAGTAAATAATGCTTTCACATACATAGGAATTAATGCCATTGGCTTTAACTAAAGTGGTTCTCATTTTTATGAGGTTACGCATGCTTTGTGACATATGGCACAATATCCTGCTGCTAGTATCCATTTGAAAAAGTGTAGACTATGGACATTGAGTTGCACATGGTAAACAACAATGGTTAAGTATCGTATGGCACTGAAACGAAGGTTGATTGCTATTAAGAGGCCTGATGTGTGAGAATAAAATAACACCGTTTTATCACCAGAGGCTGGATAAATCTATAGGTTCATTCTGCTTAAATTCTAAATTTATTATCTGCATGTGGCAGCAGAAATTGAGATTTGTAGGCTAGAGGCTATATGTGTGTAGACCATATTTCTTACTGAAAGTCTAGGTCATTCCCTAAAATCATTTAAGTTTTTCACTACAGCAATGATTTTTTGAGGTAGTATTTTATCTCTAATCAGAATTTAAAAGAATACATTCTGCTATAAATTGCATTTCCTATTTGTAATCTTTTCACAGGGCCAAACACAAACGGAATTTTTTTTTTTTTTTTTTTGATTCTGTGCATATTGACACAAAGTGCCTTTTAATAACTGTCTGAAACAATAATGTGTGCTGATATGCAAAATAAAGACTTATTTGTCTTATAGTTGCCAGTGCCCACTATGTCACCTAGTAAAAGTCAGTTAATGGTCTCCTTGTTGATTTCATATTCGAGCATGAATGTATACATTTAGCCACCAGAATTATTTTTCAACTTTTATTTGAATATACTTTGACAAATATAATTTTCTGAATTTTAATATTCTAGTCTCAATCTGTCAAAGGAAATCCTTAGTTTGGTGCTGTCTTATTATTTAATCAGATAACATTTACTAAACATTTTGTTTGAGGGGTTGCTATTTTATACTAGCAACTATTATCCCATTCTGCATCATTCTTATTTATAGTACATTTTCCACAGCTAACAGTAGAAATCAGTATTGTAATCAACATTTCCCAATTCAAATCAGTATTTAAATGATGGTTATCTGGATAGAAATAGTAGAGTTAATGGTGAAAGAATCCAATATATAAAGGAAAGTATTAAACTATTAATATGGATTTGCTTAGTCAGTATACTTCAAAACAGACATTTATTCATTTTTTGAATTGATTTATTCTTTGATTGAGCTTACTTTTGAAACAATTGTGTAGAATTATTTCCCATCTGCCTTACATCAGATAGTACCTATGTCTTTGCCTCTTTGGATGACCCAGTTTACTTTGGAGTGTGTTTTATGTAAGACGATGACAACAAGCTTTGCTGCAGCTTGCATGGAAGTTTTGGTTACAAATTCTAAAATGGTGAATTTAAACATTGTTTCCATGATGAGCTTCCTAGATGAAAGCCGATGATAAAGTAACTTTAAATGTTCATTGCAAAGAAGGTACAACAATCTAAAACCATTAACCATTGGTTTAGCAGTATCGTTGACAGCAAACCTTCTGCAAGTCAGCTTTGTGAGGCACTGATGTGACTTGTTACTAAGGGATGAAACTTGTTTAATTCATTGCTGAATGAGACCTAGGCCACCACTTCTCCTTTTTTCTGAGAACACTGGTCCTGAACTCTCTCTCTTTATGCTTCGGCTCCCCTTTTATGGATTGGTTTTCTCTTTAACCAAAGTGTTTCAGACTTTAATTACAGATCAATTATAGGCTTTACGAGGCTCTGTGGTCTAAGGCATATGGGGCTTAGAGTAGAGGAATGCAGAGTGAAAGAGATATCATTTCATGTGGAGATCAGGGTGAGAGGGGCCTGAATGAGAAGATTTGGGGGGTGTCCTGAATAGAGCACAGTTTCGCAAAGTGTGCATGAAAGGGCCTTGTGAGATGCAGGCCAGGGGATTATGGGAATATTCATGACCAAATAAATAGGAATCATGAATTGATGTGTGTAACAGCTCATCTTTTAGGTAAACAGTGTCTAAATGGAGTTTTAGATCCCTGTTTTTGGGAGTTGGGAGGTGGAAGGTTTGGGAAAGATCAACTGTCATTTGCACAGCATCCCTGCTTATAAAAAGGGTTTGTTTCAGTCTTTTTCTTCCCATCTTTTTTTCATTTGTTATCTAAAACAGATGGTAGTATAGGAAAAAAGAAGTTGTCCTCTCAAAATTGTTTTTTCTAATGAATTCCTCCCCCTTTGGATCATTAACTTTGAGATGTGGGCCTCCTGCTTGGGTAGTGAAACTGTTAAACAGCAACAAATGCTGCAGTTTTGCTTATTATAATAAATGTTATTGTTAATAATTGCTATAGCCAGAAATTTGGGTTTTGCTGGAATATATGAACTGTTCAAGATGTAACGCTTCTGTCAATAATTTTACATCTGGCTTCAGCAAGTGCCATTTCAGTTCAGAATTTATAAATGAATCAATATAAATATAGGCACCACTGGAAGGAATTGCACAGCAAATCTAGTTCTTGTGCAGTTTTAATTCTGGATTTTTCCATCTTGGTTGAGGCATTTGGATCAATGACTTCACTGTAAAAATTAAGCAATAAAAACTCCATGAAATCCTGTGATTTTTACACTGACACACAGAATTTGTAGTTTTTAATAATAGAGTGAACATTTTGCTTATAGATAAAGAATTTGTTTTGTATTTTGCTCACCTTTAGAAATACTTTCTTAACACGTGTATATACCAGGTTTTTTAATATATGGAGCTTTTTGTAATGAGGCACATCACAAAGCAGATAACAAATTTACATCTTTCTTACCAAACCCACAAATTTGAAGCTCCACAGTTGTCTTACTATTTTCTGTTTTCTAATAGTTATCGCACATGTATGGTTTCAGCAATTTAACATATGCTAATTTGATCAGAAGCTTCCCTTCACAATGTGTGACATATTAGAATTTGCTGTCAGTCTGACCATGGTAAATGCTGGAATATTATTGCTAATAAACTATACCGTTTCACATAATCCATTTTTGGAATTTGCTTATGTTGGGGTCGCTATGAAGTTGGTTATTAGATTACATTGTTGACCCTATTAAAATACTAACAACCTTCTTTATCATTGACATGTCAAACAGGCTAACATGACCAAAACAAACTACGAAACTACAGTAATTAATGATGCACTGAATAACATGGTATTGCAAAAAAAAAAAAAAAAAAAAAAAAAAAAGGGAATAGTAACTAATTGTGACAGTGTATATTGTAGGCTATAGCATATACAATAAAAATAGGGTTCAGAATAACAAATTTGAAGTTCATGGTAATATGAACATAATTAAGTTTGCATTTTGATTTACACAAGCTAAGTCTTACCTGTCCTAATCTGTAATATTATAATGCATACAATAACTATATAGCATACACAGGTAATAATGTTAAACAGACATTGCTGCATATTTAATAAATCAATTATTTATTTACATTGCACCCTTTACATAATGCACTGTTTCTTAAGAGCCTAAAAACAGCACAGCAACATGCACTAAGCACTCAAAAATGTGGGGAAAAATAGCTTCAGGTATGGATTAAGGAAATATACCATTCATTATCATATACATTTACTTAGGAAACAGAAATTTCCACATCTAGATAAGAGTAAAATTTGGTCAACCACCATTGCTGTGCAGCTGCTCTGGATAGCTTTACTGAAACTGAATGTCATTTTCAAGTTCTCTGTGATGCCCAGCACGATTTTCTACACTGTTCTGTGCTGGTAACATCACTTCAAGAGAGACCAACTGAATCAACAAGCTAATTAAAGGGGCAGTCTCAGTCATGGGACACATTCTGGACCCCTTGGAGGTAATACTAAAGGAGAAAATTGAAACAAAACTGAGTGCCATTATAAACAATGCTACATATCCTCTCTCTAACACACTAACACCGAAGACTTTCAACCAACAAATTATTCATAAGTTTGTCAAGAAGTGCTACTGGGGCTCCTTTATATCAACAGCAATATGTATTCATAATGCCTCACTGTGAGTGTTTTTAAATATTATAGTCATTCTGGTGCATATTCTGACAAGATTGTGTTTGTGTATATGTTTGTTTTATCTTTCTTTATATTTATTTATTTATATAGCTTCGGCAAATAGCCAAATTTCCCCCAAAGGTAAATTTCTATCAGTAAAACTCTATCATTGAATAAGTGTGTCTTCTTCTGTAAGTTTTAGTAAAATTCAGTTTTGCCTGATTGTAGGACAAATCACCCATCACTATATACATGTATTTATTTTGTTAATAAGTAAATGAAAATAGCATTTTCATTTCAGGCCAGTACCTCCCTCAGTAATTGGAAGTACCTCGTAATTGCCTAAGTCAGCAGCTTTCACACACAACAGTCTCAGGTGCAGAAACAGGTAAACTAGATAGATAGATACTTTATTAATCCCAAAGGGAAATTCACAAATTCATACTGAAAGGTATGTAAAAATGGCTGCAACGAATATAGAGTATACACGCATATGTATGCAGTGCCCTTCATAATGTTTGGGGTAAAGACACATTTTTCCTTGATGTACCCCTCTGCTCCACAGTTTAAAATTACAAATCAAACAATTCAGACATGATTAAAATGCACATTGCATACATACATTTTGGTTACATCTTAGAAAAATTATAACAAATTTTATAGATGGTCCCCTGTTTATTTATATATGTATTGCAGTGGTACAAAATGATGCTGCAGGACAAAAGTAAGCTGTTTGAAGTACCAACTTTGCAAAAAACCCTGTTTAATTTCAACAAAAGCAAAATATAAAGAAAAAAACTCAAAAGCACTTCAACTTGTGTTTTTAATAAAAAGTCCTTTCAGTTGGACATTTTAAAGGGATGTAGTTTTTGGTTATGGTCAGTGCAGAAGCCTAGTCAACATCAAAATTAAATGCCATTCTTCAGGAGTGGTCTCCTTTTATATTGTGCAGATCAGAAGGGCTGACTATGTCTCTCGGCTGGCCTGGGAATGTGTCGGGATTCCTCTGGAAGAGCTAGTAGAAGTGGCCAGGGAGTGGGAAGTCTAGGCATCTCTGCTCAAGCTGCTGTCCCCGCCTCCCGATCTTGGATAAGCGGAGATGGATGAATGGATGGATGGAGATCAGAAGAGCAGTTCATTGCCCTCAAGGGGTGTTTTCTCGAGGCTATGAGGGAAGGAGGAGACCAGACTGTCAGGGGTAGCACACTCTCTCATCCTGGGGTGGCATAACTTTATTTAGGCGAACCTGGAAGATGACCTTCTGCCACACATGGCTGACTATATGTAAATAGATATCTATAATAATTTTTTGTGTGCGTATATGTGTAGATATAGATATCTGTACTATAAAAACTTGGACAAATTTGTTGTTACCACTCCACGAGAAAACAAGAATCCACAATTGTTTCTGAAATAAATTGAAACTAACAAGAGTAATTGGCACCCATCATTGTTTACTTCATACTAGCAAAACACCCGCGCTTCGCAGCGGCGAAGTACTGCCTTAAAATTTTTATTAAGAAGAAAAGTAAACCTTTTTAAACTGAGGGAAAATATACCAATAATTATTTGTTAAGGATCTCTTTGTATGCCACGTTGTCAGTTCGGCCCTCCGGTTGTAATATGACCAAGCTGTGCGCTGAGCTTACTCTTGAGCATGCAACTTACAGTTGGCTTTGTGAAAAGCAATCTTGCCTCAAATCTCACAGCTTGGATTGCTGCTGTCATAATCGGTTTGAGTTTCATGGTTTGTTTCAATTAAGTTAGTATTTGCAGGACTTGTTGTGTTGAAGTGACATTCGGCATCTGTCAAGCGTTGTAAACATACAACTGGTTTCATCGATAACTTCGCATCCAGCTTTTGAGAGATTAAACATTCATAAACATCAAAGTGTCCACTACTCAAATCGTCACCTGTGAATCTAAGATGTTTAAGAGGCATTGGCGGTTGTCCAAAGGTGTAAAATATTTGGCCATTTCGGTACACTTGAAAGCGACAACCGAACAATTCAGCGGCAGCCATCAACTCACTGCAGAACCATAGGTGAAGGTCTTAAGCATTTCATTCTTATAGTGCTCCTGTGTAGTATAATTATCTCCTGTACCGTCATCAGTCCACACCTTGAACCTGTCCCAGTCATTCAATACATAAGACACAATGTTCCTCCGGATATCAAGAGTGAGCTTGATATGGCCGTGCAATATGTAACAAAGAGAATGGAAAAGGTAGGTGCCATCTCCGGGCATGGAAACCACTTGGTAAGTGACAGTTCTTTGATCGATGGTGATCACCTCGATAGACATGTTAATGGGGGTACGGTTGGAATGATAAAGGAAATGGGTACCTGAACAATGTAAAGTAAGTCTAAAATACCTACACAATAACTATAATCGTAATAAACGAACAATAAAACAGCAGAGAAGCTGTGGATTAAATAAAAAGGCTGTAGTTATCAGCAGGGAGACGTGAATCCCGTGGCGAAGCAAGGAAGGGAATGTAGAGACCGGAGCGATGGACGGCCTTATATAGGTAGGCAGCCAACAACGTGGGAGGCGTTGGGATGGGGGACCCAATGCCTTCTCACACGGTGACCGAGCTGCAGGCTATGGACGCATATATGTACGTAAGTAGGATTCAGTTAACGTTGGGAACCCGCGTACCAAATTTCTTGAAGATGGGCCCATAAGTAACAAAGACCGTTGAAAAGTTCAATATGGCGGCCGACAGTGGCATCATACCACCGAAATAAGTACGTACATTGGTTTCGGCTAGTGCAGGGAAGCCGCCTACCAAATTTCGTGAAGATGGGGACATAAATAAAAAAATTCAACATGGCGGACGTTGTCGACCGTTATGACCGTTACGTGTAGAATTTCGAAATGAAACCTGCTTAACTTTTGTAAGTAAGCTGTAAGGAATGAGCCTGCCAAATTTCAGCTTTCTACCTACACGGGAAGTTAGAGAATTAGTGACATTGGAAAGTTCAATATGGCGGCCAACAGTGGCATCATACCACTGAAATAAGTACGTACATCGGTTTTGGTTAGTGCAGGGAAGCCACCTACCAAATTTCGTGAAGATGGGGCCATAAATAAAGTTCAACATGGCGAACGTTGTCAACCGTTATGACCGTTACGTGTAGAATTTCGAAATGAAACCTGCTTAACTTTTGTAAGTAAGCTGTAAGGAATGAGCCTGCCAAATTTCAGCCTTCTACCTACACGGGAAGTTGGAGAATTAGTGACGTTGGAAAGTTCAATATGGCGGCTGACAGTGGCGTCATACCACCGAAATAAGTACGTACATTGGTTTCGGTTAACGCAGGGAAGCCGCCTACCAAATTTCGTGAAGATGGGGTCAGCCTTCTACCTACACGGGAAGTTGGAGAATTAGTGACGTTGGAAAGTTCAATATGGCGGCGACAGTGGCGTCATACCATCGAAATTAGTATGTACATCGGTTTCGGTTAGCGCAGGGAAGCCGCCTACCAAATTTCGTGAAGATGGGGCCATAAATAAGAAAGCTCAACATGGCGGACGTTGTCGACTGTTATCGACCGTTATGACCGTTACGTGTAGAATTTCAAAATGAAACCTGCTTAACTTTTGTAAGTAAGCTGTAAGGAATAAGCCTGCCAAATTTCAGCCTTCTACCTACACGGGAAGTTGGAGAATTAGTGATGAGTGAGTGAGTGAGGGCTTTGCCTTTTATTAGTATAGATTTAAAAATATCAGATTTTGCCTTAGCGTTCTGATTCAACAGAATATTTCAAGTAATTAATAACACAGATGCAGATGATATAGACAAAAATTATGGACCCTAATATTTTGTTGCACAACCTTTAGAGGTAATCATTGCAAAGAAGTAATTTCTGTAGCTCTCAGTGAGACTTCTGCACCTTCCAACAGGCAGTTTGACCCACTCTTCCTGAACAAACTGCTCCAGCTGTGGCAGGTTTGAATGGTGCCTTCTCCATACTACATGTTTCAGTTCTTTTCATAAATATTCTATAGGATTGAAATCACATTTCATAGAAGGTCACTTCAAAATAGTCCAATGTTTTGTTCTTAAACATTCCTGGGTGCTTGTAGCTGTGTGTTTTGGGTTATCCTGTTGGAGGATCCATGACCACTGACTGAGACGGAGCTTTCTGATACCGGGCAGCATGTTTCACTCCAGAATGTCTCGACAGTCTTGAGATTTCATTGTTCTGTGCACAAACTCAAAGCACCCTGTGCCAGGCACATCAAAGTAGCCCCAAAATTTAACCAAGCCTCCATGTTTCACAATAGCTATGGTGTTCTTTTCTTAAAAAGCTAATGTGACATGCTTCAGTTTCAACTCATCTGTTCCAAGGTCATTCTATCACTCTAAGCATTGTGGTATGTTAATATGCAAATTCTGTTGTGCTTTTTTTTTTTTCTCTTTCAACAGCGGAGTCCTCCTGGATCTTCTTTTATTAAGCCCACTGTCACTCCAAAAACGATGGACAGTGCAATCAGACAATGATAGACCTTGATCTTGGAGTTAAGCTTCTATCTCTTATAAAGTTAATTCACTCCTTTGCTTTCTCTGGTCCATTTTCAATGGACCATGTATATATGTATATGTATGTGTGATATAGATATAGATATATATACATTAGCCGACCTACGGCGTAGCATACGCTGCATAATTATTCATTGATGGGTGAACACTTCCTGAAAGACACAGTTGTCCAAATGGGGTGGGTTTGAGGATATGACTGTGAGTGAATGAAAAAATGGTACGCTGGAGAGAACAACATACAATTGTCCATGACTGAAAACTGGTTTTGGCAGGTACAGGCATATCTTTTTGAAAGTTTGGCCCTGTGCCTTATTAATTGTCATTGCAAAGGCTAATCTAACAGGAAATTGTCTGTGTGTAAAAGTAAAAGGCAAATTTGAATCTGTTGGGGTCAGGGATATCCAGGAAATAAGGACAGTTTGTGAGGTAGGAACTTCGATAGTTTTACACTCCATTACATTGCGGTGAATGCTGGTAACAGTCAGTCTAGTGCGATTACAGAGACCTCTTGCTGGCATGAGGTTTCTGAGAAGCATGACGACTGAACCAATTTTAATTTTGAGTTTATGCGGAGACATGCCATTGGGAGTACGACTGTTAAGAAATTCTTCGGGGAATTTAAGTTGATTGGCGGGATCATCTGTGACGATGGAGTCAACGCTGGTGAAAGTTACTTTGTCAGTAGGGATAAATTTCGGTACTTGTTAATAAAGGTGTAGCGAGTCTTCGTTGGTGACGCTTAATATAGCTTGCGTACTGAGTTGTTCCGGAGTGACAGTTGAGAAGTCGATGTCGCCATATAGTAGTTGAACGGGATCAGAATTAAAAGGAAAACAATGTGAAAGTAATGTTACAGCTGTTCTGTTTTTCCCGTCTCCAACATCGAGGAGCCATTTTGTGAAAAGTTGTTCGTGAGGAAGAGCTCTGATATTTGTCATCAGTGTAAATACATGCATGTGACGCCACAAAGGTTGCTTATTAATTCAACTGGCGACAGTAAGTGCTCGGGAGCCACGCTTAATGACGGGGAGTATTTGTTGGAAATCTGCACCCAATAGTATTGTGTTCCCTCCAAATTGTTTAAATCACCTTTCTTTCCCATTCTGCCATTCAGTTTGGAGTTCAGGAGATTGTCTTGACCAGGACCACACCCCTAAATGCATTGAAGCAACTGCCATGTGATTGGTTGATTAGATAATTGCATTAATGAGAAATTGAACAGGTGTTCCTAATAATCCTTTAGGTGAGTGTATATATA
>JANRMT010062813.1:104504917-104524558 GCA_026402145.1 Polypterus bichir lapradei | reverse complement strand
TTCTGCTTTCTGTATCTTCTGCATTGCATTCAGGTCTTTCAGGTTACCCTGATGTTTTGTCTCATAGTGCCGTCTTAGATTAAATTCTGTAATTACAGCCACATTAGCTCCACAAATGAGACACACGGGTTTAACGGCAATGTCAGTAAACATATACTCAGCCTCCCATCAATTTTTAAAGGCTCTATTTTCAGAATCAACTTTTGTCTTCGGCATCGTGTGGGCTAGCTTCGCAATAACTTGCAGCATCATAAGCTAGACTTGATTAACGCGGTAAGTGTTCGGCAAGGCAGCTGAAGCGCTGCATTTTGGGATCTGTAGTTTATTGTGTTACCAGCGATTCATATACCCGGGCCATTAATAACAATAATACAGTATATTAAATGATCTCGCGGGCCGGATATAATTACACGCTGGGCCGGATGTGGCCCGTGGCCCTTGAGTTTGACACATATGGACTAAATAGAACTTGAAAAGATATATTTTTTCGAATGTGATCGCACAATTCAGATCGAGTTGACGCACACTACAGTACATCGAGCCCGCGTGCTATTGTGGTTTTGCCTGCGTGCCTGAATAAGTCACCCTCCCCTCGCTCTTACTTTTTTACCGTTCATCTAATGAATACACTGAGTATGGCTTTACCAAAACAATCATTGATGGCGAATAAAGTATCCATTATTCGAGTATGTAGATCGGGGTATATATATACATATATATATATATATATATATATATATATATATACCCGCGTATTGCAGCGGAGAAGTAGTGTGTTAAAGAAGAAAGAGATAGCCATTACTTGTTTATACCTTAATGCATCTCAATATCCAGAAGAAAATAAAATAAAATTAAAGTAGTCATTGTGTTTCATTTATCAAAAGGCAACACACTTATTAAAACTATGAGATATTTTTTTACATTTTGGTATTACCGTATAATTCCCATCCTAAAGACTGTGTTTCTTCTCCCTAATGCTTAACACCCTAACTGCTGCAGTAGACCATTCTATCCTGTTTCACCTCTGCACCTGTGAAGCTGAAACAGATGAGTCCTCAGCAAATTCCTTTATAATGTGGGATAAACCATTTTCAAATCCCATTGTTTACTGATATGTAAACAGAGCATCAAAGGAATAGAAATTCTTTTAGTGTCTGCCAATGAGCGACTAAAATCCCTGTAATGCTGGCTTCCTTCATGGTTTCTTTTTAGGTTCCAAAAATAAATTTTATAATTGCTCTAGGTGTTTTTTATGTATCCTAACGGTGAATTTGTTTTGAGTTTGAAAGGTAAATATATTGCTGCTGATTAACTTCAGAAACATGTTAATATGAGGATTGCAACAGCTGCTAGGGTTAGAATGGAAAGGAATATTGAATACTGTGAATCACTCACCTTTGTGTACAGTATTTTAAAATTAGACAAGCTAATCCATTACTTATTGACAGTTTATTACTCAAATACTGCTACACAACTGATCTGTGGCTGTTTAGCATTTAGTACTGTGCTGAAGAAGAATGGTTGCTACTGCTCCTAGTGAGCATTCAACAGTGTCAGACTTCAGCACAGGCAGCTCTGTTCCTAGAAGTTGATTAACACTATGGTACTGTCCTCAGATTTATATGACTAATAAACCTGAGTAGTGTGACATAATATATTCCTTTAATGTCCCATCATTGAGATGCTTCCTATATTGAGATGGTCTATTTTGACTTGAATTCCAGCAATATACAACTTCACTGTGAAATAATTTGATGATATCCCCTAAAGTGTTTCTGAGCTTTTTTATTATTAAAAGGTCCTGGGAAAACATGCAGTTCAGAAAACATTCATGCTTATGCTTCGTTACTACATCTCAGTTAATTCCTCTTTAATGAAAGTGACCTTCATCAGTCATTTATATACTGAAATAAAATGTTGTATTTTTAACAGAGTCAAAAGGCAATGAGCCCTGTTAATTTCCCCATCTCCTATCAATGGAATTTCTCAGTAACTAGCGTGTGTCTTCAAAATGCCTTTTCATTATCTTTTTTATATTAAAATGTTCATCCAATAATTGTATTCTGGTTTTTGGGTCATGTCATCTTTGTTTTCTGCATCAAATGTCTGCAATGCTGTAATGATTAGTATAGTTGTAAAAATCTGTACTCTGAAACCTCTCATGTATTATTGCCAAACTTAGACTTTCTTACAACAGCATTTAAATAATGTTTAACTTTCCTTAAATACTTATTTTATCTGTCATAATCTGTGGTATTTTCTTCCTAAGTCATGGCATGAGACTTTTGTAGGTGTTAACATTCAAAGTATATTTTGAAAATGACCCCTCTTTACTATCTTTTGATATTGGTGTTTCCGTGTTAATTCTTGCAAAACCCTTTGTAACCCCTTTGTACCTGTCACACTAGTGCTTCCATTGCTGTGTGATCACTTTTTACCTCTCTCTATAGTGTATTAGATTTATTTTCAGTTTGTTGTTATGTAGTTGGACAGTGAAACTTCGTTTTTTATTATGAAAGATGTATTCTCTGCGAATTATATCAGGTGATGCGCATTATGCTACTTCTAACTGTATCTCTGTGTGCTTTATAAGTTTTCTTACAGCATTCTCAGCCAATGACACCCACTAAAATAAAGATTGATTCCTGAACCTTGCTTTCCACCTTCAATATCCCACCTCTTCAACTTATTGTTTCCCTATTTCCCCATTCATTTGCAGTGTTACTAGTTATCTTTCTTAGTGCTAAGTAGTAACTGATTTTTAAGAGTTTCCTGAGTAATACTTTATTCTTACTAGTTTTGAACAACAGCTTGGCCACATGGATCCTTAAGTCAGTTTGCATACAGGAAGACAAGCTGTTGTGTCTCATAGTTCATCTATATGTTATATACCATATTCTCCATAGCCCATAAACTAAGAGAGGATCCATGCTTCTCACAGAAGGAATTCTCTGTGCTGTCTTGTTAATAGGTTTATAAATGGTCATTGCCGTTCTAGTTTGCTTTTCAAAGAAAAGAATATCAGTTAGTTTAGCTGCACATTAAGCAGTGGTGGCGCCACAGTACACTTTGTTACACAGGCTGCTGCTGTAAGTGTTTGTTTAAGTTATTGTTTTTTCTTTTGGTTTTCTCCAGGCATTAGGTCACTAGCTTTATCCTGAGCAGGGTGACCTGCATGCACAAATTTAATGCTCATGTACTTTTTTTTTGCTGATTTGGACGAAAATGCTAGCCATCAATGCTGTAGAATAAAAGAGGCAGCAAACTGATATAAATGCCACACTGGCATTTTACGAATTGGATTCAAGTAAATTCTTAACAAAGTTGTTTAGGCAGGAGTTTGAGAGGCAGCATTCTTTCTCCTTGCTGTCCACCCTCCACACCCCAATTGTTGGAATGTTAGTTGTCAATGATTATGAGATTTTTCCAGAGATCTTAGTCCTTAATAACAGTGTAAGTTGAATAGTCTTTCAAGCAGCCTCTTGCTGCTGGTCTGTCATACTAAGTGTTCATTTACACCATCCATTCATTGCTATATCTCATTACAGCATCAAAGAATACCTTGATGGTTTTGTGTTTTTTTTTCTTCTTAAGTTGTCAGTAGATATGTACCATCTGCTTTATGTCCTTAAAGGTACAAAAAAAGCATAATGGGAGAGGACGGATGTTAGTTTTACTGGAAAAATGACAGGCAACAGGATATTTGTTTATGTCACAAGCTTAAGGAGCATGCCGTCGAAAGATCTGAGGCTTTCTGCATTGCCTGCTCTTCCTCTTCAGGCCCCCGTCTAACATGTGGCATGAAGTCATCACTCAGGAATGGCTTTGCGGTGTTGTGGCGGATTTTTTCAGAAGGAGGCTGAGAGTCTATTTCTTTTTCCTTCCTTTCTTTCTTTTCTCTTTTTCTCTCAAAGATGGAGTCATGATTTTCTTAATGCTTTACTTTCCACAGAAAAGGTTCGTGAAATTCAGGAGAAGCTTGAAGCATTTATTGAGGCCCTGCATCAGGAAAAATAAGGTAAGAAGAGAGAATTGCCTTGTTTAGTTTGTCTGCAATTTTTGAATGTTAGCATATGTAATATAATGAAGACACTGGTCTCCAAAAGTAACTAGCTTGAGTTTTCACTGTTTATATTGAAGTGTTCATCCTTAACATATGAGTAGCCTTTTACTTTGCATGGCTTCTCAGAAGTGTTTTGGTAATTTTTCTTTTCTTTGTTCCAGATCTGTGGTGAGAATCCAAGTAAAACTCATAGACCTATCCTTTTTCCAAGGGAAAAAGAAGAAGCTTCACCTTTGCCACCCTCAGAGTTATTTGACTTTTTTTTTTAATGCCGCATCAATGTCCCCTTTATTCACTGGCTGATAATCTTGAATCACATAGATGGATCCAGATTATGGGAGTCAAAGCTTTTACTTTACTTTTATGCTGTGGTCTTGCCCTTAAATTGGCTGGAATTAATGTAGAGTTTCTTCCAGAGAATGAGGAGCTTCCCACATTTCCATCATAGTCTAATTAAGCCCCAGTTATTCTGAAATCAATACATATCCTATTTGCACAGGGTATGATATAGAAAATGAAAAATAATTGGTTTTAGAAGTTGAAATTTTAATGCATGGATACAGTGACATGGCCACTTTTCCACTTCCCACTCTATTCTGAGTCTGTTAACTGTTTCTGGAGAGATGATAGTTCTACTTTTTGTACAGTGTGAATAGAGATCTGGGCCCCTAACTGCAAACTGTAAAACCAGCAAGACATATTTAATAATACATTTGAGTGTCAGACACTTTTTCATGTGGTAAAGGCATTTTTATTTTGTTGATTCAATGCTGTGGCTCTCCTTGTGTTCCATATTTCTGCTGAACAGCTGTGGTGTCATCTGTCAACATTCAGTACCTTAAGCCACTCCATGAGAAGAAAAAAAAGTTGGATTTTATAAGTTGAGTAAAGCAGCAAGAAACCCCTTGGCATGTATTTGCTCTTCTAAAAGAACTCAAGAGACTTATTAGCCACCTAAATTATGAGGTGCAGTAGACTGGGAACTGAGATTCTGTTGTCTATTAGCTTGTTAACTGAAGTTCCTGATCTGTTGCAACAACTTAGGACTGATTTTTGGTGGGATTTTCACTGTAATGTATTAGATAACCATGGAGTTTTTTACCCACCCTGCAGTTTCTTGGTTAGTGCAGTCACCTCTTTCACAAGGTTTTTGACTAGGTATTATTGCCTGGTGCTGGAAGAATCAAGTTGTTAAAACTTCCTAATGATTGTAACTCCCTGCTTCAACTTCATGTAATAATAAATAAGACTTATAGTCTCGCACCATGCTGTATACATTAACTTGCAGGGATGGGGCTTGGAGGTTTGAAGGTCTTTTGAGGGCTGTTAACAGGTGTCCCTATTTAGTACTGTACCTGTCCCCTAAAATGGAAATAGGGGTAGCATTTTTGGGACTTTTTCCAGTATTATTTTTAAACTTAATTTTCTAATTGCTTGCCCGATTGTATCAAATATAAAAAAAACAAAACTGATGTGAAAAATTTGGAAGATGGAAAAGGCAAAGTAAATTGTTAAACATTAGATCAATGCTAATATTTTTTGTAAAATCAGCACAAGTTGAAAGTAGCAAATGTTTGCCTCATTTTTTGTATTTCTTTCTCCCCCCACCCAAGCCTGCATGATGTATGCTATTTAAGATGATGTATTTATTGATTGATGTGGCAAATTGTATTTACTCTGTTATGTAGAATGGAAATAAATTGTCCAGTCTCTCAATCCCAATCAAGTGGAGAACGTCCAGCCCAGTCAAAGGTTTGCCCTGCCCTGAGTTTGTACTTAGAATGGTATGTGAGGTTCTTTAGTACACTTAATTTGTGATTCTGAAGTTGCCTGCAGTGTGTGTCACAGTGCATAGAGCACATAGACTAAAATATAATCACAATATAATTAATTACTGTATATCTTGTTTAATGTGTTCTAAGCCCAAGAAGGGAGTTACGGTTTGAAGTTGTATGTGATGATATTGGTTTGATGATCTTGCCCGATTAGATTGGCATGTTTTTTTGTACTTACTTTGTAAATCCATTTATATTATTCAACAACTGATAGACACTGCTACTAAAGTGCAATCCTTCCCCTCCCCCTTTCTTTTTTGCAGTATCATTTGACAATGTTTTTGATGCCAGAGGACATGTAGTATGCTAGCTATTAGCATTTGCAAAGGCTGTCACGAGGGCTAATAGGCAATCCACAATACCAGGACTGCTCAGTTTGTCTTTCCCCTATTCTATGGGTGACACAAAGAAGGCGCATACTGGTAAAGGCCTGTCAAATCTCGCAGCACACAGAAGGCCCAAAGCTTTATTTTTCACCCTTCCCTAACACAGCATCAGTGTTCTTTGTTACATCCCCCACATTAAAAAGAAGATATTTGATTCATGAATGAGCTCTGAGGTAGGTAAATAAATTCAGTGTTCCAGGGGGCGGACAGTTGTGACCGTGTTACTGTTTGTTCGCTGCCTTGTTGGAGGGATGGGACAACTACTGCCAGCTCTTTGTCTCCCACACTAAATGCAAAGGATGAAAGTTAATGTTGTTCCATGTGTGCAACTGGCAGAGCAAAAATGTCCAGAGATGCAAGACAAGACACGTACCAGTGTCTCTGGCTTACCCTGCTGCCTGTGGTGTTAATATTGGCTAGGAGCCCAGAACCTCCCATGTGTAATTTATCACATTTTTAAGAATCGTCTGAGCGGTACTTTAGAGAATATGCAGTTTTCTTCTCTTTTTCTGTTGCATATTTCCATAATGGTATTAAAGTAGTTGGGTTTGTATTTAATGTTGAAGATTAAACCCTCACAGTTTCACAAACCTGATGTTCATATGTACATTTTACACATTCAAAGTCTGTGCTACTTTTATCTTGGGGGGCTCCATTTTGTTCTTCCTCAACCCGTAGACCTGAGTGTTGCATTAATTGGTAATTCTGAATTGTAACACTAATTGTGTGCTTGTGTCTCATAATGAACTGACACCTCATCCAGGCTTTGCTCCAGTCCCTATGAACTTAAATTGGATTAATTAGATTAGAAAATTGATTAACAGGTTGATTTGTTTTAAGGGATAAAAGGTTCTTGGTTTAAACTGCTTTTTTATCCTTGCTGAAGGACCAATAGAGATACCAAAAAGAAATGAGAGCTGTTTGTGTTTTACTCTTTTGGGACCAGATGAGGAAAAGCTTGACAAAGAAATAGCACAAAGCCACTGGAAGAGAAGCTAGCTGTGGTAGCACAGGGAACTGTTAAGTAATTGAACTATATATGTCTGTTATGAAGGATACCATTGATTATGAAGGCATTGGACTCAATTGAAGGTATGTTTAACCATCAGTTGTTTCAAACCTAATCTGTTACAGAATTTGAAAAGTACTTTTTTGTTTTCAATGAAATGCACAATTTCCATCCAATTATCTCCTGTTTCTTATTTATTGGAATTAACAACTAACTTAGTCTGTCTTCTTTGTTGCCTGTTTACCTCTTTTCTTACAGTGACACAGGTTCCACATACCATGGTACAGCGGGGCTTTCCTTCTAGAAGAATGGTAGTGCAGTGTCACCCTGCGAAATAATATAATGGTTATTTACTTACAGCCAAGATTGACTGTCTTTTTCACCATCTTTCATCTCTGCCTATGCAGTATCTGTCATATGTTCTCTAAATAAGGTTTCCAATGCAATCCTTGGTTCAAGAAAGGTGTTTTTCCAACTCTGCTTGCTTTCTTGTTGCCATTTAAAGAGTGTATGAGCTGCTGTTCTTCCTGTGCCTCATTATACCTCCACAGATTTTAGTTAGGGGAATTCTTCTAGAAATGCCATTGAGTAAAATATATCTCTTCCTGGCTGGTGTGCCTTCTGTCCCTTTCCAAATGTGTAAATTGTTTGCTTTTATTTTGTTTGCTGGTGAACCTTCTTTCCTGTTGACTCATCCTTATCACCCATTGCTGCTGTGAACATGAGTGTGTTGAAATGTGACTCCACAGGTCTGTTTGTTTTAAGGGCAGTTTAATCTTGGGCGCTGCCTGATCTGGCATAATGACTTCTGAAGAAGGGTCTACTTCCTGGCCACACTGAGTGAGTCTGTCTAGGTCACAGAGGTTAATGACTATGTAGCTGTCACTGTGTACACTGGTACTTTACCAGACCTTATTGTGCTGAGTTTTTATTTCCCTTGTGCAAAGAGATAGTATGCCAGCTGATCTGTGAGGTGAATTACACCAGAGGAAACCTGACTGTGCTGTGGCTTGATCTGCCAAGTGCATATGGGTCCATCTCTTGTAGTTTGATTTGGGTTGCATTTGAACTTTTTCAAATTTCACACCATTACCGATATGAGCACATCCCTCATCCACTGTGGAAAATACCAGTATATTGGGTGCCATTAGATGGTTGAAGGAAATTAGGGAATGGTCAGTGGGCATATGTGAAAATAATGGGGAATCCCAACAAGGTTCACATCAGTCAGGCTGTATATAATATAAGTACAGTGGAAATGTTTTCATTCGTTTTGGAAAACCATAAGATAGCCAAGTGCACAGTGCAGATGTCATCCAGAAAGCCAAGAGGTACCCTGGTGCCAAGGGCAATAATCATCATTAATCAAGAAGGTAGTCTGCTATTTGAGATCCTGTGACCCAAACAGAGAACACTTTAAAATATTGCAACATCATGTGGAGCATTTATTTATATCAACAAACAAAGCCTGGAAACTGCTGACAGCCAGCTTTGGGTAAAATATCCATCCAAAGATAGAGGAGTATTATGGGTGAAGTAGAAGGAGTACATGGGAAGAAGTGGGGAAACGGGAGTAGAGTCAAAAGTCCAGACCAGTAAAGAGCATAGTCAGAGTAGAGCTGTCTAGAAAAGGATGACTTGAACAAGATTGTGCAAGCTGGATCTCTTTCACTTCTTTTTCTTTCTGTGACAAATTTATGACTCCACACCATCAGTATTCAAAATTTTCAAGTGGGGTACGAGGAAAGGTCCATGCTCTGTGGAGAGAGAAAGATATATCTTGCTGTCTGTCCTCTCTGAGTGTCCAGGGGCTGATACAAATAACACCATGATGGCACCTTTGAATACACAGCAGAAAGAAAGAAAAAGGAAGAAGTGGAAAGCTCAAGCATATACTGTATGCAGAGTTAATTACATTTGTCAGAGAAGGGAATAAGTTTGATTCATTGTAGTATATGAGAGTGGACCTTGGAACACAACTGCGATTATTAAAAGTTAAAAAAAAAAAAAAAAAAACACTTGAGCAAAAACACTTGGGCCAGATGTTATAATATCATCTTTTTAACCTTATGGTACCGTTGAACCAAGGATGTGAGGAGGCCATTGAATGGAAAAGTGCCAGCTGAGAAGGACTAGCACAAGACTTCAGAGTATGGCTGACATGGTAGTCCCTGATGGATGCAAAGGATTCTCTATACAATTGACAGACTGACTGAGAATCTGAAAGATATCAGTTGAAAGGTTTGGTGAGACAGCAGAGAGCACCCACCTTATGCTTGTCTGGAGTAAGAGAAAGGAAGCAAACTGGAAGCCAGGAAGTGATGAGCTGTGATTATCTATCTTCATGCCTGAGGGCCATCAAGTCCTAGCAAATAGTTTTAAACATGGGAAACATTGACTATGGAATGCATTAATAAGTGTATACAATAACCTAAATGATTTTTTTCAAATTTCCCTAACCCAAATTGTTGCCTGGTAGTCCACTGCAGAATTGATGGCAACCTGTTGAATCAAGAGATTGAACCTCTTAGGGTAAAGCAGGTATTTGGTTGGTATTTAGACATTTCCTTCAGCCTTTCAGATGCCCTTGGCTATCTGTTAGGTCATAAAGAAATATGCCAGTACCGTTAGAGCTCCCCTCAAAAGTTTAACACTTGGGCTGATTATTTACTAAGCCACATCAGTCAATCTGAGTGTGTTTAGTGTAACTGGCATGAAGAAAAGTGCATCCTTAACACTGCTGTCAGTGATTGCAGTATCTCACGCATCTGCTTAGGCATCACATTTAAGGATGTAAGTAGTGATATTTCCCTTTTGGACTTTCTGAGCATTTGATCGATTGCAACATGTAATATTATCACCTGTTTTACCCAGTTCCTGGCATTTGTGTGGGTTTCCTGTTTTCCTTCCACTTCACCAAAGATGTGAAGGTTGTGGTTATTGGTGGTTCCAAATTGGGCTCTGGAAATGGAATGGCATATTCAAGCCTCCTAACATCTGCTATGCTTGTTATGTTAAGCAGTGTGATACTTGCCCGGACACCACCAGTCGGAGACCACATCTTCTTAAAACACACACGTTTATTTGACACTACTAAATCCAGGATTAAAGTCCCGAATGCCACACAATGCACACAGCAAATAAGCACCACAATAAGTGTTCTCTTTCTCTGTTCTTTGGCCACCTGTCTCCTCATGGGAGCTTTGTCCTGCTCCCACTCCCGACTCAAGCTCCCCGACTGTAGGAAGGCGGCCCCTTTTATTCCCGCCCGGATGTGCTCCAGGTGGCTGATGACATCCTTCCGGCAGCACTTCCTGGTGTGGCGGAAATGCTGCCTTTTGCCCCGGAAGCACTCTGGGCGTCCTTGGCAGGTTCTTCCGCCATCTTGCCGAGTGTGGCTGAAGTAACTGTTTCCCTGGTTCCCTGATGCTTAAGGCGCCCCCTGGCGGTGGCCATGGGTCCCAATGGGTTGCAATGTCCTTGTTCCTCTCCCGTGGCCCTCTTAGTCCACGAAGGTTGCCCCCTCATGGCCCGGAAGCTATTAATGCCACCTTCCAGTCCTTCCAGGCATCTGTGACACTGCCCTTCCGCCAGCGAAGACTTGTCGCTCATAGTGGCCAGTGCCGTGAGGGAATACTTTGGCCGAAGCGGGCGTAACTGGTTGTCTCCCAGGGCCTGGTCCTATGAAAAATAAAATAGACACAGGGGTGGAGTCGTTTCCCTGGTGCCACTGTCTGGCTTTTTCCTCTCTGAAGTAGGGCCAACGCTCCCCCCTTTTACCAGCACCCTGGTCACCGAAACATCGTCACCTGCTTGAGCGCTTTATCCTCCCGGCTGACTTTGGGGCTTCCCTCTGCCCCTGCAGAGGGCAGCCTGTCACACTACATGAGCTCACGGGCTCACGTCTCATTTTGTATGAAGAACTGGCTTTCCTCCTCCAATTCTTCCTTTTCCTTTGAGGCATTCTATGGCTTGAGTCTCATTACGGGAAAGGAATAGACCCCTTGCCATCTCTGCCCCTGTGGAACGACGTGAGACAAATGCTGGCTCTGGCAGTAAGGCACTAAGACCCACGGCACTCGTCAGCCGGCGTCTTGGCTCCACCCCTTCCAGGCGATCAGCTCTACGCGTCGCTACCACTATCGGAGATGCAGCTACTGGGTCACCGCAACCACACGATACCGGGACGGATTCGCTTGCACCTCCCTTTTCCTTTACGGTACCGGTTTTACTCACCTGTACTGCCACGATCCTCCGGCCAAAGATTCCAGCGTTGTGCCTTTCTGCACTCTGACCTAGCGACTGACATGGCACAACCGTCTTCCCCTCCAGCTCGTCCACACAGACACAAAGGTCGTGTTCTACCTGCTTGATCCTCTGCATTAATCGAAACATCCGCTTCGATTCCTCTCGAGCTGCAGGTATAAATAAATCATCAGCCAGTGGAGGACTTAATTTTAAAACGGTCCTACTCACCGGCTGTTCTTTCAGGAGCCTTCTTCCGGGATTCGCCGGACCCTCCCCTTGCTCAAGATGGACGTTCGCCTGTCCCGTCGTCAACCAATCACCGACGGAAACACAGCACACCGCCTATCCCTTATCACAGGGAGGGACTTCCGGTCTGTCACCATCTTCTCCTTACTCCCGAGGGGTCTGTGAGACTCATTACAGCCACTCTGCCTCGGCTGCTGGAGACATGGCAGATCCTCCCCTTCCTATAGCGACGCCGTCCTGGCTTCGCAGTCACGATCGGCACACCCCAGCCAGTGACGCGATTCCAGGTAAGCTCCTCCGGACACGTCAATGGTTGTGCCTACCACAGTCTTTCCGGCGACGACGAACACAGGGGAATCCCCTTCTCCTCTGCCTTGGCTGGCATTTCTCACCCCCCACGGGTGGAAGACGACACTTCAGAGTCTTTCTGACGGCCTCATGGCGATTCATGGAACGTCCGTGGTGTGTGTATTGACCGCCTCCCTGCTGTGCGTGTGTGTGGTCGACTGAGGTCCTGGGCAGCTCACAAAAATTTTATTTGCAGAGTCTCCCGCTTTGTAACAAGTGGAAGGCCCCACGTTGGGCACCATTGTGATACTTGCCCAGACACCACCAGTCGGAGACCACATCTTCTTACGCGTTTATTTGACACTACTAAATACAGGATTAAAGTCCCGAACACCACACAATGAACACAGCAAATAATCAGCACAATAAGTCTTCTCTTTCTCTGTCCTTGGCCGCCTGTCTCCTCCTGGGAGCTTTGTCCTGCTCCCACTCCCGACTCAAGCTCCTCAACTGTAGGAAGGCGGCCCCTTTTATTCCCGCCCGGATATGCTCCAGGTGGCTGATGACATCCTTCCGGCAGCACTTTCTGGTGTGGCGGAAGTGCTGCCCTTTGCCCCGGAAGCACTCTGGGCTTCCTTGGCAGGTTCTTCCACCATCTTGCCAAGTGTGGCGGAAGTAACTGTTTCCCGGGTTCCCTGATGCTTAAGGCGCCCCCTGGCGGTGGCCACGGGTCCCATTGGGTTGGAATGTCCTTGTTCCTCTCCCGTGGTCCTCTCTTAGTCCAGGAAGGTTGCCCTCTCATGGCCCGGAAGCTATTAACACTAGAATTACCAGAGCCTACGAAAAAACTCGTAGATCCGTCCCACCTTAAATCGCTTCTTAAAACCGTTCTCACCTCTCCGCCAGCATCTTTTGTTAATCTAAATGTGCTGATAAAAGAAAAGCTGCAAGTAGCCGGCTATTCCATCCCCCCAACGACTTAGAACGTGCACAAACTTCTCCCAGCTCATGCCTTGATTATCTGGGAGTGAAGTGGAGTTTTAGAGTGGAAATAATAGATCATTATTTGGAATACACGCATTTCACGTGTGTTCTGTTTCTACAGTAATCCGTGTAAACACATTTTTAAAACAGAAACGTTTTTCATATTGTAGTAGTAAATGACAAAATGTAAGCATAAACTATATAATGTATGAAGCCTGAAGTCCAAATATCAAACACATTCACAAAAGTAACAAATATAACGGAACAAATGTGCTTTTATTCAAAAATATAACTGCAGAAAAAAGCCACCTTAGCATGCCACATTGACACATACTTACTACAACTGCCACGGTAGCATAATGGTATCAGCCGCTGACTAGTATTCAAAAGGTCATGAGTTCGATCCTGCGCGATTCAGTTTTGAGACGTAAACTGCTGTTATTCTTACTATTTTATAATAAAAACATACATTTGATTTCAGTGTGTAACAGCCGGTGTAATTTATGATACTTGTAAAGGTTAGTTTTTTTTTATTCACTTTTCATTCTCTCAGTCGTGTTCAGGATCCTTCCTACACCCCCCTCCAAATTGAGAATGCTGTTTTCACATAAAGATGCGCTATAGCTCTGCAGCGTATTTGTGACTGCATTCTCGTACCAATGCTTGCGAACTGAAGAGCCTGCATGCACTTTTCGTGGCATTACACGTCTATTTTTTTGAGCATGCCCGTGTCGCTCAAACACAGGAACATATGTTGGTGTACAAGAATAACAAAACAAGTGCACTTTTATTCTAGACTATACGTGAAGAAAAAATAAAGCAAGTTACAGTAGGCGGTTGATACGACAGCTTGCGTGGTGCAATGCTAAGAACTGCTGATTTCCGATCCGTGCTATATAAAATCATCACATTCAAATATTAACAATTCCCACACACCCTTCCTACATTCACGACATGTGTACTTGTTGCAGTGTACACATCTCTCTGTGCTATGGTTCCTATTACACTGAATGAGCACCTGACATTGTACTTTCTTCCCTATACAAATAACATTCGAGTATAGCGCGTCTCCAAATAAATCACATTCGAGCTATATCGCGTCTTCAAATAAATCACATTTGAGTTATAGCGCATCTTTATGTGAAAAAAAGCAGTGTCAGATGGGGGGGGGGGGATCGTGGACGCGACTGAGAGAATGGAACTGAATTAAAAAAAAAAGCTAACCTTTATAATTATCATGCATTTACACTGGCTCTTACAGACTGACTGAAATCAAATGTATGTTTTTATTCTAAAATAGTTCAATACATGCAATATTATTTGAAAAAGAACAGCGTCAGATCGGGGTTGAATACACGCTGACGCTGTTACAGAAGGAGTCTGCTTATTCTGTGCAGCAGTTTCAACGCACAGTACATGCAATATTATTTGAAAACGAACAGCGTCAGATCGGGCGCATATTCTAACCCGATCTGACGCTGTTTGTTTTCAAATAATATTGCATTAGTGCGATGATGTTTTTACATATATTGTCTCTTTCATTCATCTTGCGGTTTGTAATCAGTGACCGCGTGTTTTTTCCCCGATCTTGCCAGTTCGCACATGTTGCTGTATGGTGGTGTTTCTTTTGTACTCCAGGACATGCAGAAGACAGAATAGTACAGAGCAGTAAGTTCAGCGTTATATGCAATCAGACAGACAGGCAGAGAAGGCACTAGATATATAAATAAACAGGGAAGGCATTGTATAATAGATATATAAAAAACAGCTAAGGGGATAGATATATAGATAGGTAGGAAGGAAAGGCACTATATGATAGGCAGACAGGGAAGCTCCTATATAATAATAAAATGACTGTTATTACTATATAGATAGACAGGGAGTTCAGGCAGGCAGAATGGCGAAGGTAAAAATAAGTAAATTTTCTCTCTAGTGGAGATTCAAACTCGGATCTCTTGAGGTACAGCAAGTCTGCTGCGCTCTAAATGACGAGATCTTACCAGTACGCCACGGAAGCTGTTGTAAAAGTCCTGAACCTTTTATGAAAGTGTATTTGCTCTTTGGCTGTCAGGCTTCACACATTTTATAGTTTATGTCTACATTTTGTGACATTTATTACTAAAATATGAAAAAGTTTCTGTTTTAACATTGTGTTTACACAGATTACTGTAGAAACGGAACACACATGAAATGCGTGTGTTCCAAATAACAATCTATTATTTCCACTCTAAAACTCCACTTCACTCCCAGATAATCGAGGCATGAGCTCGGAGAAGTTTGTGCACGTTCTGAGTCGGTGGGGGGATGGAATAGCCGGCTGCTTGCAGTTTGTTTTTATCGGCACATTTACAGGACAAAGGAGGCTGGCGGAAAGGTGAGAGCGGTTTTAAGAAGCGATTTAAGGTGGGACGGATCTACGAGTTTTTTCGTAGGCTCTGGTAATTCTAGTGTTAATGCCACCTTCCGGTCCTTCCAGGCATCCCGTCTGGGTAAGAACCCCAGACATCTGTGACAGCAGTCACATTTTAGTTATGCCACTTGTAGCTTAAACAACTGTCACAAAGCGTTTCTGCACTTGCTGTTCAGTCCATCAGATCACTTTGCAGGGACTGTAGCCCAACTGCCCTTGGCCAACTAATGTATTTGATAATGTAAACTGCTGCAGAAATGTATTATGAGCTGCTTGTTTCAGGTCCTACAATATCTGCCCCTAGAGTGCCACAGTAAGTGCTGTCAGTCTTCTCGTTCCTAAACTAGTAGCCAACCCTCTCTGTTAATTAATTCATTTTGCTTTTGTTCCACCCTGTCGCAGACTTCCAGGATTGTATACTTACTCACCACTTATTCAACCTGTTCATTCTAAATACTTGCATTTAAGTGTTATTGGTCTGTTGTTTATTTTTTAATAGTTCAGATCAAATAAAACAAGAAAGTACAAGTGTGAAAAATTGTCATTCTAATGTTCATAAAAAAGAGAATCCACCCTACTGGTAAATGTGAGCTGACACCATCATTTAATCCAACATAATTTTTTATTAATAGAAAAAATTACTTTAAATGAAAACCTGTTGTCCCAGTGGCACTGCAGTACCATGTTTGATTACCTAATTTTACAACATTTCTGTGGCCTTTTGGTCTAAACTTTGACATGGCTGCTTTACAATAAAACAGCATGATCGAACCCACTTAGATGACTAGTAAGGGGCATTTGGGGCCCAGCCAGTTCTAGCTGCATTGAGTGCAAGGCAGGAATCATTAGCTATGGTACCAGTCCATCACAGGCACCTGTCACACACCCCTACACAGGAACACTTTGGAATTGTCAAAGAACCTAATACAAATGTGGGAGGAGAACAAGCAAGCTTCACACAAACGATGACAGGGAATAGCATTTGAACCCAGGATGTGGAATTTGGGATGCAGCACTGCTACATTCTGTGCTACAAGTGGTTACATTTCTTTTGTTTTCCAGTAGGAGCACAGGTAGGCGATGTGACTTTCTCATGGTTACACTGCCTGCGATGCAGACGGTTAAGCTCTTTGAGATTTGCATAGGCTGGGCATGGTTTACAAAAATCTTCAGACAGTGATCATTAGATGTCACTTGAACTAGTTAGACTTGTAGTTGGTCCAGCGGTTAAAATACCAGCCTGCTCATTTTCAACATGGTGTTTGCACATTTTCTCTGCTGTGCAGTTGGGTTCCCCCCAGTCTGGTTTTCCTCCATAATGCTAATGAAGTACATTCCAGGCAAATGAGCACACTATGCATGTGCAGTAAACTGGCACCATGTGTGGGGTGACTCTGCCTTTGACTCTGTTTTGCTGGGATACTCTCTACATTCCTGTAGTCTTTAAACTGGATAACCTGCTGTAGAGATGGATTTTTTGACAGAATGGGGTGAATTTATTTTTTATATACAGTAGCATTAAATTAGTACCATTAAACAAATAGTTTAATATAGAGCAGCAGCAACCATTCCTTCTGTTTGTTAAATTCTGCCAATAGCATACCTGATTCATATTAATAAGGTTGTGATTAGTCAGATCAGGTGTATTAATAGTGCAGCTGAACAAATAAAACAAAACCAGGAGGGTGGGGGGCTTGAGGAGGTCCACGAAACTGGCCAAGCTAACACAATTTGACAGTATCTACAATCTTATAGTTGGCAAACAACAACACACCAGACTAGATTTCAATATGAGGTATACAAGCTGTTGCACAGACATATGCAAAAATGGAAGACACAGAATGTAGTGAAAGACTCCAAAATCTGTCTGCATATGATGAACAACACTTTACAGGTAGAAGAAAGTCCGTGGGGTGCTTCTTCGTATGTGACACCAAAGGTTTTATCTTGACATTAGAGCTAAGAAACCTTTCTTGTTGAAAGGCAACAAGCAGAAGGGATTGCAATAAAAACGTTAAGGCATGTAGCGACAACCAGTAGAAGAAAGTCATACAGAGTGATGAGTCCAAATTTGAAATTTTTAGTACATAAAGATGTCCGTATGTAAGGAGAGGTTGACAAAAAGAACACTGATGACTATCAGCAGCCTACTGTAAGGACATTAGTGTCTCTGTCATGGTCTGGGGTGTATTTCAGCCTGTGGTGTTAAGGGTATTAATCAAAATCAATGGAATTATGACTGCTAAGGATTATTAGTTTTTTTTATTAATCATGCAGTAAAAGATTAATTGGTAGAAGCTTTAGCTTTCAGCACACTGAAGACACAAGTAAGATCTACTTGGACTAGAAGTCTTAAGATTGAGCACTATTGGTGGACTGGCCACTTCACAGACCTAACCTCCAGCTTTGCTGGATCTCTTGGACAGGGAAAAGAACAGAAAGTAGCCAAAGGCAGAGAGAACTTGGAGCAAATCCTGTTGAAAGCTTGAATTTGCAAAGGAATATATACCGTCATATGAAAAGGTTTGGGAACCCCTATTAATTCTTTGGATTTTTGTTTATCATTGGCTGAGCTTTCAAAGTAGCAACTTGCTTTTAATATATGACATGCCTTATGGAAACAGTAGTATTTCACCAGTGATGTTGAGTTTTTGGATTAACAGAAAATATCCTTCATAAAAATAAATTAGGTGCATAAATCTGGGCACCCCAACAGAGATATTACATGAATATGTAGTTGAGCCTCCTTTTGCAAATATAACAGCCTCTAGATGCCTCTTATAGCCTTTGATGAGTGTCTGGATTCTGGATGGAGGTATTTTTGACCATTCTTCTATACAAAATCTCTCCAGTTCAGTTAAATTTGATGGTTGCCGAGCATGGACAGCCCGCTTCAAATCATCACATAGATTTTCGATGATATTCAAGTCAGGGGACTGCGACGGCCATTCCAGAACATTGTACTTTTTCCTCTGCATGAATGCCTTTGTAGATTTCGAACTGTGTTTAGGGTCATTGTCTTGTTGGAATATCCAACCCCTGCGTAGCTTCAACTTTGTGAATGATGCTTGAACATTATCCTGAAGAATTTGTTGATATTGGGTTGAATTCATCTGACCCTCGACTTTAACAAGGGCCCCAGTCCCTGAACTAGCCACACAGCCCTAAAGCATGATGGAACCTCCACCAAATTTGACAGTAGGTAGCAGGTGTTTTTCTTGGAATGCGGTGTTCTTCTTCCGCCATGCAAAGCGCTTTTTGTTATGACCAAATAACTCCATTTTTGTCTCATCAGTCCAAAGCACTCTGTTCCAAAATGAATCTGGCTTGTCTAAATGAGCATTTGCATACAACAAGTGACTCTATTTGTGGCATGAGTCCAGAAAAGGCTTCTTTCTCATCACCCTGCCATGCAGATGTTCTTTGTGCAAATTATGCTGAATTGTAGAACAATGTACAGATACACCATCTGCAGCAAGATGTTCTTGCAGGTCTTTGGAGGTGATCTGTGGGTTGTCTGTAACCATTCTCACAATCCTGCGCATATGCCGCTCCTGTATTTTTCTTGGCCTGCCAGACCTGGGTGTAACATCAGCTGTGCCTGTGGCCTTCCATTTTCTGATTACATTCCTTACAGTTGAAACTGACAGTTTAAACCTCAGATAGCTTTTTGTAGCCTTCCCCTACCTAAACCATGATACTGAACAATCTTTGTTTTCAGATCTTTTGAGAGTTGCTTTGAGGATCCCATGCTGTCGCTCTTCAGAGGAGAGTCAAAGGAAGCACAACTTGCAATTGACCACCTTAAATATCTTTTCTCATGATTGGACACACCTGTCTATGAAGTTCAAGGCTTAACGAGCTAATCCATCCAATTTGGTGTTGCAAGTAATCAGTATTGAGCAGTTACATTCAAATCAGCAAAATTACAAGAGTACCCAAATTTTTTGCACAGCCAGTTTTTCACATTTGATTAATTTCATACAACTAAATATTGCTTCACTAAAAATCTTTGTTCAGAAAACACCCCAGTACTCAGGTGCTCCTAGGAAATGAAAGACATACCACTGTTATCTTTGTTGAAAGTAAATTATTATGCAAGCTGAGAGGTGTTCCCAAACTTTTTCATACTCTGTGTGTGTGTATGTATATATATATATATATATATATAT
>JANRMT010062813.1:104417523-104498611 GCA_026402145.1 Polypterus bichir lapradei | reverse complement strand
ATATATATATATATACATCTTGGTACTGCATGTGTATGTGTGCATATACATATATACACATTTAAGCATGGCATGGGTAACTGTGTGTGTGTATTTATATACTGTATGTTTGTTTATGTATGATATGTGTGTATATACACTGGGGGTTGTCAAGAGGCACCGCCTGTTAAAGCCCATTGCGGCACTTCTTGTGTGATTTTGGGCTATTCAAAAAATAAATTGTATTGTATTTTAGTGGGGACCCAGAAATTTCTAAAATCACTCCAGAGCAAGCTGAAATTATTGAATATGCTTGTAGTCTGGTTAATCAGTCTGCCAAATGGCATTATGCTGAGTTGATCAAATGTGTTTTTCTGCTGTATATTCTACAGTCGTGCAGGTGACCTCAGTGTTTGTTTTTCTCCAAGCCAACATGACAAAGGCACAATAATGATTGCTTTTTTCGACATTGACGGACTTGTTCATGAAGAGTTTATCGGCCATTGTTAGATAATAGTGGCATTATACTGAACTGCTGAGGCATCTGATGGAAAGCATCAGGAAAAAAACATTCAGAGAACTGATGGCGCACAAAAAACTGCATTTTGCACCCCAAAGATGCGTCTATGTACACTGTGTTAGCAGTCAAACAGCTTTTGACCAAACGCAATATGGTTGTTGCTTCACTCCTTCCATGTTCACCACATCTTCCTCCCTGTGACTTATTTTCATTCCCAAAATTAAAATTGAGACTAAAGGAAAGATGATTTGTTACCATTTTAGAAATACAGCCAAAAACACATGCTTCTCTAGACATGGCAACAAAGTATGAGTGCAGGAAATTTTAACAAGAATGGGAGAAACACTAGGACACATGTATTCAGGGAATTTGCCCTGTACCCTCGATATATAGATATGGATAGACATATAGATATAGGATGTGGCGTATGTCATAAGAAGACAGACTTTCCTGTGCTCAAGTCTTCCAAAGCCAATGCCTGAACTCTGGACTTGTAATGCATGTGTGCATATACTGGAGGTGATGAATGAAAGATCTTTCAGTTTATAATTTGAAAAAGATGTGAAATTATAACTACAATCATTTAAATAAGCTGCCACACAGTGCTTGATTGTTATGGGGGAAAAAAGTACCGTGCGCAATAGTTTTAAATTTTAAAGGGACAGAACTGAACTATCGGCCAGGAGTCCAGTTTTTGATTCTGCTCTCATGCCTTTTTATTAGCCCCAGACTTGTTTCCTTGCAAATTTTCAACAGTAAATTCACTTTGGGTCCTTTATGTATTTTTACTCTGTGTTAAATTTTTAAAACATAGGTAATTGTTATTTTGGTGGGTTTTTTTCACCCAATGTATATATGACATTTTCAACACTACTTACAGAAAGTGTCAAATGTGTATTTAACAACATTGCGGCCTACTGACGGCCATACCTTTACATGACTTTCTGTGCATCTTTCCCTTTTGCTGGTCAGTAGATGTGCTGTTCTTTCTTTTTTTATTGATCTATTTCAGATGAAAAAAAAAAAAAAAAACCTGGAACAAAAGAGACTTCATCTTAATAGTAGAATTAGGTTTGTTTGATCCCTGCCATCCTATCCCCGAGGTAAACAGCAGTGGCTACACCAAGATAATGAAGGACAGGGCGGCCATAGTCCTGCTGGATGACTGAGGCTCAGTAGCGTGCGGATTCACTGTTGCTATGGATCAAAGTGAACCAGTGACAAAGTGAAAGGGAGGATCTCCACTGGGGAGGGGGATTATGTACATATTCATGATGGCACTGAAGACAGCAGGTGAGGCCTGGGGCCTCCAAGCTCATCCCTTAGGTAAACAGTTGCCACAAAGACACTTGGTTGCCAGGATGAAAGTGTATCAGCTTCCCAGACCTAAACACTCGTCTAGAGCCGATGCGCCTGGAGGCTGCCTTTTCAATTCAAAGTGTGGCTGTGCTGTTGAAGTAGAAGAGGTCTGGTGACATTACTTGACTGTCAAGAATGGCGCTTTAGCAGTTCTTAAGACGCAATGCAAACATGCCTTTTTTTTTTGGTTCTATGGCAAGCAAGCTGTATGGGCATAGATTTGGTATGGTCTTGGTCTTCTCAAAATACTCAGACGGTTCTTTTTTATGAGCTCACTAGACTCTATCCAGCATTTTTTAAAGTCTAATTTGCTTTCTGAAGGCCTCCTAAGAAGTGGCTCAAACTATTAAAGCTAAACATTTCACGCTCTGAGGCGTTGCAGTGTAAGTCACAAGGATGGGTGATTGTCACACTTTTTGACGCCTTCCAGTGCTCAAGTTGCCAAAATAGTCCAAGCATTATAAACTTGGGACTTGTGGGCCACTTTGGGATGAGATCTTCCCCTCTTTAGGAAGTGTGGCCCAGCTTCTTTAATGGACAGCTTATCTCTCGCTCTCGTAACTGTTTTTGGGTCTGAGGTGATCAACACAAAATGATGAGGACTACTTACACTGTTTTGAGATGCTCTCGGAACCTTCACTTTAAATATGATGCCTGGGCATGAGATGGTGCCTGTTTTCTCAGGGTTCTTGGGTCGGCCCACTTCAGTGCTCGTGGGTTTTCTTCAGTGGGGTCTCTGAGTAGTTCTGTAAAGAGTTTGTTGGCCACCATCACAGAAAGTTTTCTAAGGAGGTGGTGTGTCAGATGTAAAACATGTCAAGTGGATTCACTTTATGTGTGTAAGAAGGTCTTTCTTTAAATTTCAGTCCTCTGTGGGGGTTAATTTTGAAAACTGAAGAAAGGAAGTTCACTGACCTGTTGTGTGGCACCCACTCAAGTGTGTGGGCAGCTCTTCAGATTGTTTCATGATTCTTATGGATCTGTTTGTTAATTTTTTGAAACACTGTGCCCAACTGCCATGGCTTGTGTGGGGTGTAGTCTGAAATGGCACTTGACCTGATCAGCGAGTGTGAACGTTGGCTGTGCTGCTGGAGGCCATTTCTCGTTCCTGCATGTTATTTGAGCTGTGTAATTTGATGACTTGGAGCGGGTGGCTGCCGTGTCCTGTCCTCTCTGCTTGGACCAGCGCATGCAGGGGACGCCTCTGTTTATTCACCTGCTGACCTCTAGCTCAGCCTTAGAGGGTATTGGCAGAAACTAAACAGTCTGGTTTTTGAGCTTTGTAAACGTTTTGAACATAGCTCAACAAGTTGTATGGAAACAGGGACAAGGAGGCCATCAGGTCAGCTGATTTTTGTGACTTCTGTTAAAACAAAATGACGTTCTGAATTTTGATCCACTCTTGTTTATCAAGGTGCTGGAGAGTGGCAAAGGGGTACATTTTAGGTAGAAATGCAAGGACTGTACTCTGCACAGATGAAAATACTACTAATAATTTTTCTACAACTCAAATTGCAAAAAAAATTGGAACAGGATAGAAAATGCTATAATAAAGAAGGGATCTGTAAATTTACTTTGACTTGTATTAAAACAATACCAGTACAAAGACAAGGTACTTCATAATTTACCTTATCAGCTCCATTGTTTTTTGAAGATACATGCTTAATCTGAAAGTGATGACTCTGTTCCAAAAAAGTTGGGACAGGGTAGCTTTGGACTATGATGTGACAAGTTGAAATAACAAGGTGATGGCAAACAGGTGAGGCAATCGTGTTATAGTATATAAGGAGCCTCCAAAAAAGGCGTAGTCCTTCTAGAACAAGAATTTATCAGTCAATAACCCAACACATTGAGAATAACATTTGTAGGATTTTGGGCATTTCACCCTTTACAATGCACAATATAATTAATTAAATATTTAAGGAATCCATTCATATGTTGTTGTGAATGGAGCAAGGCTGAAAACCATTTCTAAATGTGCATGATCTCCGATCACTCATGTTGATGTCTTAAAAACTGTCATGCATCTGTAATTGATATCATGACTCAGGTTTGAGGATACCTCAGTAAACCTTTGCCAGTCAAAACTGCTGAATCTGCAGATGCAAGTCAAGTCTTTACTACAGAATGCAAAAGAGACACCAAACAAAAACATGTCCAGAAGTGCTGCTGCCTTCTTTAGGCATGGGTTCATCTGAGATGGAAAGCTACATCATGGCTTTGTGGTCCAACAAGTCAACACTTTAAATACTATTGTTTTTGGGGAAAAAAGAGCCAACATGTTCTCTTGGCCAAAGAAATCATGGACCATCCAAGCTGTTTATTAGTGTCCAGTCCAAAAAGCTGTCATGGTATGGGGGTATGTCAGCATGCATGGCATGGGCAACATTCACATCTGTGAGGACACCATTAATCATAAAGATATGTACAAACATTGGAGCAACATGTACTGCCATCCAGATTCTGTCTTTGCCAGGGACATCCCTGCATTTTCTAGCAAGACAAGACCAAAGAACTTTGTTCTCAGATAAAAAGTACATGGCTGCACAAACAAAGAGTGTGGGTACTTGACTGACTTGCCTGCAGTCTTGAATGTCTCTACTCAACTGTTAAAGCTTTTTTTGGAGTGTGTTACATTCATCACATTTAAGTTTCTATTTTCAAAAATCAATTTGAGGTAAAACATCCAATAATGTGTTGCTGTATTGTTTTCAATATAGTATTAGGTGATTAGAATCTACGGATCGCTCCTTTGTGTTTTTGTTCTTCATGTTTTTCATACTCTCACAACCTTTTTGGAACTGAACTTGTAGAAGTGTTTTCTGAGTGGATCTGTTGTAAGGGTTGATGAAAATGCACTTCATTTCCACACATATAAGCAGGCATGTCATCCTTCCTGCAGTGACATGATTGTGGTATGTGTCCACCATGACATAGCTTTTGAAGAGAGAGTGATAAGTGGTTGGAAGCTTTACATCTCTCTCATGGAGTCAAAAGTGATACGGAGTCATAAGTACCCTCCTGCTGTGCCAACGTAAGTCACAATGGGTATTGTGGCACCCTGTAAAGTCTTAGCCCCTTGCCCATCAGTGTTCCAAACTTGTTTGACAAGGCCCTAATGTTTGAGCTCCCTGTATTTTTAATTCCCAGTTGGCCACGTTGACATCCTGTTTTGTGCTGACAGGCTCCACACAAGTTGCTGCATGTTTGGGTTAAGGTCCTAATTTTCTTTGCTTTATCAACATCTTGTCTTTTCTCTGATCTCCCCAAGGCTTATCCTTTTTGTGTCCACCATGAGCACGTACAAAAAAGTTAAACCTCCAAGGTAACACAGGGCAGCAGCCTTATGAGTTGTATCCTGGTGTGAAAAATCTTTGATGATTTTTGAACTGCAGAGTGAATATAAAGTTTTAATTATTTTTGCTCAAATAAACTAGGATTTACTAAATTTACAGGACTTTAATTACAGGCATTGCAAACACCCTTTCGTACTATACTAGTAATTTCTGTATTTGTTCCTGTCAGTTTCTTTTCCAAACACTTTATGACCTGGGAAAGGATGGATGACATAGGAGTAGGAATTACAGAATTAGTTTACAGTTTGAGAAAGGAAAGCGTGTGGAGGTATATAAAGATCAAACACTTTGATCAGGGTAACTTGTCATCAGGACAAAACAGCCAATTAAATGTGTGCAATATCACATTTCCTGAAACCCCACGTGTGCATTTTAATGTAACTATAGCTCATCTGAAGGACCAAGAGAAAAAAGAAAAACAACAACAGAAGGAAAATAGGAAGTAACATAATAGATCAAGAGGCAGGAGACTATCTAATTTTGACGTCAGAAAACGTAACCTATGAATAACAATGATAGCTAAATCAAAAGCTGCCCAGGATATCATCCACTGCTTGACACTTCTGATTTTCAGTAAGGTTTTATAAGACTTATATCCAGGCTTTGGTATCTATTTTATTTTCTATTATATTTTCTTCTATTTGGTATTGTTATATGTTAATAAATACCACATTGCGTTTATATTTTCTATACTTTGTCTTCTATTTAGAGTGATTGAAATAATAAAAGGTTACCAAGTGTGAGTTAAACTGCTACTTTCTCATTCACAGGGTTTATCAAGGCTATTGCGGTTGCTCCTCAATAATTAGAACAACTGCTTTAAAAAAACAAGACATAGTTTGGTGAGAGTGCAAGCGAGCACTTAGAGACCACCAGTATACTAGATGGTGGCTGCTGCCTTCCTGAACCGACCCCTCATGTATTCCTCCATAAGTAGTCTAGTGTTGCTGGCTTCTGCGTGTTAGTACAATTGTTGGCATGGGATTGTGGGTATACCCGTTGTCACAGTTGTGAGTACGTTGATATGCGGGAGGTTTTTTTTTTATGTCTCCAAGATCTTACAGCAATTTAATGTCTTTGCCAATCTGCCATGTCAAGCAAATGAGTATAAAAGTGTAGATTCAGGTCACATCATTTGGCACTAGCCTTTAAGGAGCAGACTGAAGAAAGCCCGGTTCTGGCATGTAATGGGCCACGTTCATTCACACTTAATTAGTTGTGCCTCTAATTGGTCTAAGGGCAATTTTTTTATTTTGTCTCCCTACGCACTTCAATCGATGCAAACTTTTTTTTTTGTAAGATTTATAAAAGCAGGGGGGCAACAGTGAGACAATAAGAAGGAAAACTGAGAAAAAGCCCAGGAGGCCAGCGCATGGCAGCACCACTGAGTGTAATCTGGCAGCAGAGCTCACACACTTCGGTTGCTCCCCCATCCCTTCCACTTTCAAATAAGGTTAATTAGTTTTTTAAAAAAAAAAAGTCAGCCAAAGCTGCACGGCTCCGTTTTCGTCCTCATTAGTCAGTGGCAGGTTTCTCTTCACTCCGCCATTTATCATCAGAGACAAGCGAGTGGGTCAACGTGTCATTAAGGGGCTGAGCCGCCCGCCTGGCTGTGCTCTTCAGTAGAGCCTCCCGTTTCAAATAATTGCTCTTTCTGGTTTGCTGGCCTTCCTCATTAGCTGTCTTGACTTGGGACCCCTCTTGTGCCAGGCTGGAGGGGGATGGGGGGGGGGGTCTATTTGCTACATTAGATGCTAAGTTTACAGGTCAAGTGCCATTTGGCATGAGACGTCAAGCTTTTCAGCTGGCGCCACAGCAGTTTGCTCACTTTGTATCGATCTCCTTGTGCTAGATTGTCTCCTGCAGTGCATCAGTGAGATCAGCGACAGGTAGTAGCCACCGTGTGGCAACTTGAACCAGTGTATGGGAAAAGGAAAGTCACTGCAACTGTCACACTATCTTCATTTTTTCTACTCATCCAGAACTATATGAATCCATCTATTCATCCATTTTTCACCTGCCTTTTAGAGTCATGGTGGGCTGTCAGATTCAAAACTCTTCATATCTCCTAATGACCAGGCTGACCTGAACTCTTATGAAATATTGGCACAGTCTTGCTCTGTCAGTGTCCAACATGTTGTATGTGATGGTTCACTCTGTGGAATGAGGAAAAGATGACGAGCCACCTTGTCTGGTGCGAGGCCTGTTATCTGCCCTGGACACCATTCTGTTACTTGTGGTGCTTCTCATAATGGCACCTCAGATAGCAGCTTTCTCTTTTATATCACACTTTGTGTGATTCTTCATGTGGCATCATCACACTCTGAACTTTGTATGATGCTTCATTTCTTAAACTAGGTGCTTAGAACCCTTTTAACAATCATAAAAGGTGTCCCGATTTTGAGCAGGTCTTCAACGGGATTATCCTATTCATTTGAAATTATTAATAATGTGTCTGAACCTCCCCAATTTCAAATCTTAAATATCACCCAAGTTCAAAATTTTCCCTGTGGGGCAGCTATGCCGAGGTTTATTTGAAATGCATCTTGACATCACAGACAAACAGAACTTAAATGATAAAGGAATCCCCTTTTTCCAGAACAAGATGGTGTTCTTTTTTGTTTTCAGTTTTTTACTATAAAATAATGTACAAACTATCACAGCAAGCTGAACTTGAGTGTCACCTGCCATGTTTTGTTTGCAAGAAAATCTCAGGTTCAGAGAGTTGGGATTACATCAGGGATCAGCCCTGAGCCCTTTCTTATTTGCAATGGTGATGGACAGGTTGACAGATGAGATTAGACAGGAGTCCCCGTGGACTATGATGTTTGCTGATGACATTGTGATCTGTAGCGATAGTAGGGAGCAGGTTGAGGAGACCCTGGAGAGGTGGAGATATGCCCTAGAGAGGAGAAGAATGAAGGTCAATAGGAACAAGACAGAATACATGTGTGTAAATGAGAGGGAGGTCAGTGGAACGGTGAGGATGCAGGTTGGTGAAGTTGGATGAGTTTAAATACTTGGGATCAACAGTACAGAGTAATGGGGATTGTGGAAGAGAGATGAAAAAGAGAGTGCAGGCAGAATGGAATGGGTGGAGAAGAGTGTCAGGAGTGATTTGTGACAGACTGGTACCAGCAAGAGTGAAAGGGAAGGTCTACAGGATGGTAGTGAGACCAGCTATGTTCTATGGGTTGGAGATGGTGGCACTGACCAGAAAGCAGGAGACAGACCTGGAGGTGGCAGGAGTTAAAAGATGTTAAGATTTGCATTGGGTGTGACGAGGATGGACAGGATTAGAAATGAGTACATTAGAATGTAGGCTCAGGTTGGATGGTTGGGAGTAAAATCTAGAGAGGCGAGATTGCGTTGGTTTGGAAAAGTACAGAGGAGAGATGCTGGGTATATTGGGAGAAGGATGTTAAAGATAGAGCTGCCAGGTAAGAGGAAGGCCTAAGAGAAGGTTTATGGTTTTTATGAAAGAGAATATGCAGGTGATGGGTGCAACAGAGCAAGATGCAGAAGACAGGAAGATATGGATAAAGATGATCCGCAGTGGTGACCCCTAACAGGAGCAGCAGAAAGATCAAAGAGAATCAGGATTCTCCAGATTTTGAGTGTAAATCTGTTCATGTTGTTGTCATCATCTTCTAATGTGTGTGCATCAGTATCTTACGACATGCTATTATCTGGATGACGCCTTTCTCCAAAGTGACTTACAGCATTTCATTTCTTTTGTTTTTCCAGCACAGGCAGGTGACATCACTTGCTCATAGTCACATAGTAGTGGGATTGAATCAACAAGTTGCTGAAATCTGTTTTAATGTGTGGGGTCTCTCACACTTTAGGCATTTGTATGATTTAAAAACCCTATAGTGTGTGCTGGGCATTAGAAGCATGGTAAGTCAACTCTTTGCTCGTAACCTCTGGTTAAAAAAAAAATCTAAAGAAAGCTGCAGTTAATAGTTGTGATGAGGTCTAAAAGTGTCCTCAAGTCCACATCACAGCAAAAGTTTGTTTTCTAGGAGATGGTGTCCCCAGGAGGTTTTCCTTCATCAGATGACTAAAGGCTGCCTGATCCCATTTTTTTTTCTTTATCTGAAACCTGTCCGAAGCAGAGCCCTGGTTAAGCTCGTGGTTTAAACTGACCCCAGGCACGACTTGACCCTTGCCACTTCCAAATGACCTAAAGGTGAGTGCCGTCTTTCAGGCAGAGATGGAGATCACAAACTAGCAATCAGATCGCCTGGCTGAGATACCCCACCCCTGCTTGCAGGCATTGTGGGAGGTCAAACAGAGCATCTTAGGTTACTTCTGGCTCTTGGATCAAGGACTGCGGGGGGGAGAAGGCGAAAGATGAAAACCGTTCACTGAATTAGGGACTTGTGGTTTTCATAGGGAGGACATGATGATTCACTTGTAAGGTCTCCCCTTCACCAGCCCAAATTAGCTTAGGATTGTTCACAGTACACTTTGTCTCAATGTTACCCTTATTTATGACTATTCTTCTTCTTCCTTTTCCTCTTCACCTTTTCCCATTTTTATGTGGGTGTGAAGTGCTTGATTAATCTTCTCCAAACATCTTGGTTTTGCACCTCCTTGTCTGTCAAGCTCTTTTCCATCAGATCTTCTTTTCTAAATAAATACCTTCACTGAAAAATTGCAACCTTCCTGGAGGATGTCACTTAAGCACCGGTTCTCAGATGTACCTTCAAACCTGATGTCATACTACTGTATGTCCACCTCCTTCCTGTCCTTCTCTTTGCGGGCAGTTGTGGTTCTAAATGCTGTTTATAGATAAACCATTATTTTATGATTCACATTTTAGTTCTCTTCAGATCTTGCTTGTTTCAACAACGTGCCCATCAATATCATTGGTGTGTGATGCTGCCTTTCATATTTTAGTTTCTGCTCTGTGTCTGTTGCTACTTTGATGGACCCTGAAATTAATTAAATTGATTTGATCACATGCTTCTATCTTTATAGTCTGCCAAGTCTTCAACTCTCATTCCATGTCTGTGTAACCCCTCAGGACCAAGTCACTAGTTACAGTATCTGGTTTTAGGCCATTTCCGGTTGTGTGTAACCTGCTACTTTGGTCCACAGTGCTTTGCCATGACCCTTACTCACTCTACTGTATGTGGCCAGCTGGTCTTAATGTGCCCTCTGGCAGACTCCTTGTCCAACAGATTGCTGACATGAAACAAAAACCCATGCCAACTGCATGAGGATGAAAGAGTAGATCATCCAAGCAGTGTTGGTTTAAGGCAGCCTTTGAGGTGACAACAGTGTGTTTTAGTCTACTGCATCAAAGTATTCTTGGCCTACTGCAATATACTCAAAAGTATTGCTTATTATTGGCTTTCCCAGTGACATCTATGTTTGGTTTATTAAAAACTGTAATTTGGCCTAACCCGAGTGTTTACTTTTGAGTGTTGACTGGCACCCAATGCAGCTTGAGTTCCCATCTTAAACTACTAGGTGGCCAGGAGCACCCCATGAACTTGAAACGGATTAGAAAATAGATGGATGGGATTTGATTGGACAGCATTCTGCTCTCAACTACTTATACAAGGCAATTGAAAACTCTGATTGATTCCATCAGAAATAGCCACTCCAGTCTGGAGTGACCAAAATGTGACCATTTTTCAGATTTTCATCAGCAGAAAGATGGTATGCTTCCTTTTGTTAAGATGATCCAATAAGTGATACTGGTGTCTAACACCATGTTCAGGAGTCCACAGTATCATTTATCAAGTCGATCAACATCTAATTGTGTGATATTACAACTGCCATACATCCTGTGGGTTCAAGCCATACAGCCTTGGTGGGCTCCACTTGCAATGTGGATCAAGTCCAGTGTGAACTGCAGACTGTGTTGACTGGATTGGAGTAGAGCCGAGCCCTTATCCCATTACAGTCAGCTTAGTTTGTGTAGCACCTTTCTCAAGAACATGTGCATTTCATATGCCTGTGTGATTTGCAAGGGGCTCCAATGAAGGCAGAAGAGGGGGATCCTCATGTACACTAAGTAATAATGCATTATCATTTTATTCATTTAAAATCCTTTGTCCTTATGACCTCTACAAGTTTATTTACTCCAGCATCTGGTCTAGGTTGTGTATTTTTGTTTTCCTCACCCCTCTGGCCATCAGACCACAACATGTGTTATGAAATCAGATATTCACTTCTACAATTGTAACAATTAGAGACATGCAAATTATGGATTCCTCAATTTTACATCTTTAATAAATACCTTTTTTACTTCTACTAAAGCACATTAAGCTCACCTTTTCTATAAAAATGTCCTACAGTATATAAAGAAATGCTTTTGTTACATGACTGGGCTTTCTTTGCTCAGGTGGTACTTCCATCAAAGCACGTCCTCAATGAGCACTACGGAGCCAAACTTAAGTTCACACCTCACAGACAGTGAGCCATCTTACCTGTAGAAGCCAAAGGTGAACTCCATCTGCTCAAGTGACGACTTGGACATCCAACGGCAAGGGTGTCTGAACTCTGCCACCGGCTCAGACCATGTATCACACATTCATGTCTGCATGTAACAGTCTGAGGTAGGAAATCATAGGAAGTGTCTGAGTAAGCTGACCATCTGCTTGCCTTTATTCATGTGATCCATCCATAGGTCACTATGGCTGAAGCGTATCCTGACAGCATGTACACTATCTAATATAGTGTTGTTTCTATGTATCTATTATTGAATAGTATCTATCTATCTATCTATCTATCTATCTATCTATCTATCTATCTATCTATCTAGCTATCTATCTAGCTATAGTATCTGTTTAAAACTGTGAAGTTTGGTATTTTAAACACTCTTGTGTATTATGATGCCAGACTGTGTTGCATATTGGTCAGATATGCATGTTGGAATTTCACTTTATTACTCCTATTACTTACTGACATAGGATAAATCAATCAACCTTCTGGGATACAGGAAGACAAAATCACTCAGACAGACACAGGTAGAACATGCAAACTCAAACAGACAGCGGCCAAATTGGAATCTGAAGACAGTGTGTGCAAGCTGAACAACAGAAGTGTAGTTTGCTCAAAAGTGCCACCATGCTGCCCTTGCTCATACTTGTCACTGTAAAATGGCATTGCTGGCGTGCTAATGTGTTATTCAAGATGAATTCACTGAGAGTGTCACTGCCCTTCTCCATAGCTGTCCCCTGGATCACAATGACATCAGCTTAGAGCCTGTGAGCGGCCAGTTCAAGGTCCCCTCTAAAGGTGGACTGCATTAGCTGGCTTCAGATTTTGCTGTTAGCTTGTGACGTGGCTCTCTTGCAGAGCTGTTCTCTTAGCCTCACTGTGTGTGCCACCTGCTTCGTGTTTTTGTGTATTTTTTTTTTTGGAGTTTTGCTTTTATGCAGGATTTATGTCTATGTGTTTTTGAATTTTTGAAAAGTTCTATTTATGTTATTTAAAAAAAAAAAAACATTATCAATCCTAGAGACTGAAGTTCTGGCTGCCAGTCTATTACAAGGTCTGTTTATTTTTAATTGGATTTTTTATATTTATGTGGATGGTTTTTGTGCCTTTTGGACTCTCCATGGCTCCTCTCGCTTCTCCATATACAGTCCAGCCCCACTCCGTTAAGCAGATTTGGCCTCCCCTCAGCTTGTCTTTCACCCATTGCAGCTGTCCTGGAAATGCAAGTTCAGAAAGTCCTTTCATAGGTTTCATGTCATTTTGTTTGTATTAAGGTGTCACAGTGGTGAGTTAGTGTGTACCCTACAGTGGACTGGCACTCTGTCTAGGGCTGCTTCCTGCCACAATTAGCCACAACTTTGAATTGAACTAAACAGGTCTGTTGACATGTTATTTGTTGCCATCTTTACACCTATTATTACACCTAGTGCGGTGCTGACAGCAGGCACTATATACTTGATATGTATGTTAGATAACAGAGGAAGGGAACTGTACGTATAATTTTAATTTTTCTTCTCGCCCATACATTATGAACGCATCACTCATATGTTGCATTTGTAATTTCAAGGCCCACATCTTATGCAAGCTGCCCACCCACTCCTCACGTAGCCGCCAGCTTCAGTCTCACACAGTGTGGGTCCACTCAAGACTCCTGGCTTTTATTTTGGTTTCTTTCCAGCTGCACCTCCAAAAATGTCAAAGGGTGAAACTTCAGGCAGTTCATGGAGAAGCTGCTGATGGACAAGAGAGGGGTGCCGCGTTGGAGCAGACAGGCAGTGACCTGCAGGCTGCCAGCGACTCCGCTGCTCCACAGCGCTCCGTTTTTGATTTAGTGCATAGCTTTACTGCTGCTGTCCCCTGGGGGCTCCATCTCACACAGAAGAGGAAACAGGAGCTGGCAAATTACTCCTCACGCTAATTGTTTCGACATTCCTCTGGGCTTTCTTACACAAACACAGAGCGTGCTGTGTGGACGCCAGGCTGACCTGCACTCTGTAGACGAGCGGGCGGCTCTGTGCCGGTCTGGCCTTGTCACTTAATTGCTGTGGCTCTGCAGGGAATTGGGGCCAAGCAGCTGAAGTAGGTGGACTGGACATTACATTTTAATTCCAAGTGCCCCAAGTTGCTGAAATATAATAGTAGTAGGTAGCTATTGATCCTAAGAGATGATGCATCTGAGCCCCCTTGTGGACTGGTGTGTTCTGTGGCTGTGGAGTCCAATACGAGAGTGGCAGTCCTTGCCAGAACGTATACAGCATAACACTGAGGGAGCTAATATCTTGGGCATGGGCCTCCTGTGGGCTCAATTATTATCATCTTTCTATGTCACTTCAATCTCATACCTCAAGAGACCCTTCATCATTTCCTGCCTGAGGTGACCGACTGCCAAGTGCTAGTGTTGATGCCAAGAGCCTTCATTTGACACTTGTAGACATCTTTGTGGCACATCTGGGGTCTTCCTGTTGGTCTATTACCAGATGCCAGTTCTCCAAAGAAGAGCTCTTTGGGTATCCAACCATCAGCCATGCATGAAACCTGACCTAGCCCGGGCATACATCTTTACTTGAGAAAGGTGAAAATGGAGGTGGTGCCCCCAAACTCAAGCACTACATAGTTGGTGACCTTCTATGCCTAAGGCAGATCACATGGAAAGAGATTAGCTGTTGTTCTTGTTTTGTGCATGTGTTGTTAGTGTGCTCAACATTCAGGTGACATACACCTGAACCTTGGTGTTCTCTGTGAGCTTGGTCTTGGCCCATACTCTCTTGGTCAATCTTGAAAAGGTTGAAGCTGCATTTCCAATGTTCTTGTTAATTTCGCTCTCGAGTGACATGTTGTCTGAGATCATTGGGCCTAGGTACGTGAACTCAAGGACTGAATTGTAGTCAATGATTCTGATGGAAGGTTCAGTGTCAACATCTTGACCTATAATCTGCTTCTATTTCAGGTTGATGTTGAGGCTAGAGTTCTTGCAGGCTACTGTAAAGTGGGTCATGAGTGCTTAAAGCTCCTGATGAGTGTGAGTGGCCTCAGCTACATGGTCAGCAAACAGGAAATATCTGCCATGTCTCTTATGCACCTTGGTCTTACCTTTTAAACTTTGACAGTGTGAAGAGGTTCTTGTCTAATCTAATATGGAGATAGATACTCTTTGTGGCCTCTCCAAAGGTATGTTTAAACAAGTTCCAAATAGTGTTGGAGCGAGAACACACCCTGAGTATGCCGAAGGACTGTGCTATTGAGCCATAAAATATGACGGTGCCCTTCATGTTCACATGGAATGACTTGACAATGCTGTACTGAGGGGAAGCAAATTTTGGCCCATATCTTGAAGAGGTCCTTTCTGCTCATGAGGTCAAACACCTTGGTAAAAAAAAAATGAGGGTACGGTATAGTGGTTTCCTGACAAGAAAGGTCATGTCGATGGACTGTTCTGCTGTAAACCCACACTGAGATTCAGGATGAACTCTCTATAGGTGTAACAGCATCCTCTTCATGGCATCTCTTGCAAAAGGCTTCACCACAGTGCTGTGAAGGGAAATGCTGCGATAGTTGTTACAGTCGCTCCAGTCAGCCTTTTTCTTGTAGGTAGTGACGATGTTTGTATTTCTCACGTGCAATGCTGGATGTCACCTGTGAAAGGCACAATCTACAAAGTGCAGGAGTGGGGATTTACAAATACGCAAGGCTTAACATCCAGTGAAGACATGGAAGATAAACAGCTGTAGCATGGTGGCTGCCATTAGCTGGGGTCTATCTCTTCAGTGGCCTCACTAATATCAATTTTGTAAGTGGTGAAAAGGTTAAATATTTTGTGGTTAAGCACATCTCATGATGGATGGATTCGGTGTCCATGGGGGTGATCGCATCTAATAAAGTGAAGCAGTGTATTGTGGGTAACAGGGAGAGGCTGGAGCATTGATTGTGGAAGAAAGAGCCCTGTACAGGAATGGCTTACGCTGGTGTTGGCACCATTCTGTCTGCCTTCACTGTTTTCCTTTTCTTACTGGTCTTACCTGGCACCAGTGGGCTGTGACTGTACCTCCATGGGCACAGATCAGCCTCCCCATGATTGAGGCAGCCTGAGCAGAGCTCTTTTATTTGCTGTTGCTGATGGCTGCTGTAACCCTCTTGAGTTGGAGGATTTGTTTTTGTAGGTGCAAATGTTAACTGTGTTGACAAACTTGAGCTGTAGGCCAACATTTGTTCAACTGCCTCCTAATTCTTTACACAAACTCTTAATGGAAGGCCCTTTGCACGGGTCCAGTGTCCCACCGTTTGCAGTTCTACTCCAAAGTGTCTAATTAGTCTTGTTTAATAAGAATAAACACACACACAGACACGCACACACACACACGTGCATGGGGAGGTGCGCATGCACACTGAGGCGAGCGGAGCGGCTCTTTGTTTTAAGGCCTCCAGGGACTGTGCCTGGCGGCTGGTTCCCCTCGGCACTCTCATTCTGGTGGGCCTGCCGCATGCCCCCGAGTGGTTGCTATAGACACCAGCGATTTCTCTTGCTCCGTCTCTATTGAATCCTCCCCCCTTTTTCTTGCCCCCGGTGTAAAACAAAAAGCGAGAAAGCAGTGAATGCTCTCTGAGGTAGGTAAATGTATTCAGTGACATCGGCCGGATGATTCTATTCTGCTGAATTCCTGTACCATTTGTTTCCAGGCTTGTCTGAGGGCTGGGACGTAGTGTTCGGCCTATTGTCCTGTGCGCTCTCCACATAGGCCTGCAGTTAATGGAGGCCTTGTCTAGGGCCATTGGAGCAGAAATTTTAGCCAAGGGGACAAAAGGCTGACAGGCCACCTCAGAGGTTGCTATGGGAAGGCCCTCTCCTGGAGCCTCTCAAAGGAAGTGCGAGATAACAAGGGGAGCCATCGATGAGCCCTTGGAGCGGCTGTCAGCGCTCTCTCACATCTGGCCGAGCTCACTGCGCTCCTCTTGATGCTTTTCTCACTGTCCGCTGGGCTCATTCAGATTGCCTTTTTGCTGCCTTTCACGAGTGATATAATGCAGAGAGGACTCTGCTGGCACAATGCGCCCTTCTCCTCTTCATCCCTGAGAACCGCTCTGTTCTCAGACAGGTGCGCTGTGAGAATGTGAGCGCCCCCCCCTGCACCAGCACTTTAAGGGGTCCTCACCCTCCCTTGTGAGAGCACAAATGGACATCTTTCTCCCGGCTTGTTGCACATTTCTGAACTTTTCTTTTTTTTATTTCTTCACGCGACAGCTTCTCGCTGAGAAAGGCTTGGAACTCCATTCCCTCCGTGTGACCTCCCAGAAGCATGTGAATGCAAGGGACGCTCACTCACTCGCTGTCCTTTTTCACCAACAATACAGCCAAAATATGGCAGTGCTTCCAGTCCAAAGACCTTGTAAAGACTTGATTTTGGTAAAAGAGTGTGCTGTTGGCTTGTGATGCTTCTCACCTTGATGTCGGTGCCAAAAAAAAAAAAACAATGTTCTGGTGAAGTTCCTGAAAGTCAACACCGGACTGTGATAAAGTCAAGGTAGGCCATTGTGAGGAGCGCTTTAGTAAGCATGGTGTTCATCAGGAAAGAACTGAGATGATTAAGTAAAAGATAAAGATGAAAGACAGCTTACAGGAGCAGCCACAGATGTCAAGGGAGTCCGAAAAATGGAGCGTCAAAATGAAGTTCTAGAATTCCGCAGTCAAAATCTCTTATCAAAAAAAGTCAAAAGCTAATGACAAATTCGAAACTCTAACCAATAATTGGCAAGAATGCTGCTGCAAATGATTTTTAGCTTGGATAATGAACTTTCCATGCCGCCATCTTATGTCACAAATTGTGTGATGATGCCACAATTCTCGATGCCAATGATATTGCCATTGCAAAGTGAGTGTAAAATAGCTGTGCCCATAAAGAGAAACTTATTACAAAGCTGCATGCCATCAATAAATTGATAAAAATTAAGACAAAACCCAAAATGGTGAATCCCAGAGGGTCAAAGCTGAGAATCATACCGGGCAAGGTGTTAAACAAAGGGAAGCAAATTACAGCAGTGGCTTCCAATCCCAGTCCTGGGACTACTGGTGTTTATTCTAACCAGTTTCACAATCCATGTGGAAGAAAAGTAGACTGAAGGGCTTTACTGGTTGCGCAGGAATTGCTGGCAGTTGCAGTGGTGTGTTGATTAAAACATTTGGAGGGTCGAATCCTGGGCCACACTTTAATTATTACTTTTATCATTCGATACAATGGGGTCTTCACAGATTGTGAAAAGACTCCAATAGTTAAACCCCTGCTTAAGGAAAAACAATCTTGTCTCCTCTGTCTTTGACAACTTTAGACGTATTTCTTGCTTACCCTTTTTAAAGTACTAGGGGGCTATGCCCCCTGCTTACTTCACTCGCCAACTTCCCACCTGCACTACGCTCCAGCAACTTCGCCTCTCTGTTGCTTGCATATGTGGATTTCATTTTTACCAAACAACAAATCTTTTAATTTTCGTGGATAGGCCTCTTTATTGGGAGGCAACACTACTTTTCCCTGATGGCAACGCAAAGTAAACAATCTACAAGTCTCCGACTTAAAGTTTAAAGCCAAGCAATATCTACATACTTCTGTCATATTACCTATGTCCATATATTCGATCTCTTTTCGCTTGTACCTTTTCATCAATATAGTATTGAATTTTGATTCCGTGTTTGGAATTACATTGTGACAATGCCTACAAGAAATGTGTCTGACAATTGCATTCACACAAATGAAAACTGATTGAACCGTGTGAGTTGTTATGTGGGCAGGACTTTTCCAAATCTCTTTGCATTAGCTTTTGTCTCGCAGGATTTCTCTTTCACCAAACAACAAATCTTTTAATTCTCGCAGATGCACCTCTTCATTGGGAAGAAACACTACTTTTCCCTGATGGCCGCATGAATTAGACGATCTACAAGTCTCCGATTTAAAGTTTAAATTCGAACACTATATTCAATCTCTTTTTGCTGTTCCATTATTTCACTGAGTAATTATTTCCATTTGTTAGCACAAATGTGATCTTTACTATCCACTTTTTGAGACTTTCGAATTTTTGTACTTCCGCTATCTCTAACCTGCTCTGCATGTGTATCACGCCAATGTTTTTAAATTCTTTACAACGTTCTACTTTGTCATCTACTCTTTGTCTTTTATTTTCGGCCCTAGGTGTGGTTAAATCTCTTGGCACAAAGACTGGTCTCGTGGGACGTATAAGTGTCTTTCTGAGAAAGTCACGTCTCGTTTCTGTCCATGATTTTTTTTTTATAATAGAGAGAAAAATCTAAAAAAAAGTATTTTTTCCCCAAGTAAATAACTATTTAAATACACATTGTCAAAGATGAGACAGAAGAATCACAAAAAGATTTGGGACAGCCACCCGTATAATTATTCCTGGCTGCAAAAGTTTTAAATTGAGAGTACATTTGTGTACACATTCGAATCCAAAAACAGAACTGTCTTGATGAGGCAAAGTTGACGGTTTTATAGCAGAGGATAGGAAGTGATGGCATCATTGGATCCAGAACCAGAAGTAACGTCCTCAGAACCAGGCTGAATTTCCTGTAATCGGTCTGCAGTGGAAAGAGAGAAAGGGTCAGTACACTCTGCCATCCTCTGGTCTGGCATGGAATTACCCTCATTCAGGCGAGATAATATTCTCTTCATGATAAGTTTCCATCTGGTTTTAGAACAAATCATAGTACAGCTGTATTGGTTAAATAGTAAATGAGGGGTTAATGCAGACACCGGACACATATCTTTCCCTGTTCTACTAGACCTGAGCTCAGAGTTCAACACTGTAGATCGCAGTGTTCTTATAAATCACCTTAGTCAATGGGAGGTCTAAGGCAGGGTCTTCAACTGGTTTCAGTATTATTCAACAGGTAGGAAATTCTTTGTTAGTTGTGGTGATGGTAGTTCATAGATCCATAAATTGTATAAGGCTTTAGAGTATGAAAGGTGCACTGACCCGGCCAGGACACCTTGGTGGTAGAAAGACTGAGGGAGAGGGGCTACACAGGGCATTATTTCCCCTGGATCATTGATGGCAGCCCCGACATTTGTTGCTACAGCACCCTGACTCTCACAGGGCACTGACACTTGGAGTTTGTGGACTCAGCCCTGTTGGGTTCCATGGGTGCTGCCAAGGGGTGCCCTATTTGGTCAGGCTCCCACCTCACCCTGATGTGCTTTCGGACCAGGCTTATGAGACACCAGAATTATTCCTGGGTGAAGCATAAAAGAAGCCTGCTGCCTTCATTCCAGGATCCAGAGTCAGGAGGAAGCAGACAAAGCTTGCTTGGAAGAGTGGAGGCAGAGAGGAAGAAGAAAAAAGTCATTGCTGTGTGCTGTTTGCTGTACTGTACTTTGGTGGTGGGAAGAATTTCCCACTGCAAAATAAAAGCATGTTTATGTTGCAGAGCTTGTGCCTCTGTTGTCTGTGTTCGGTTTGGGGAACTGGAGTGCCCCCTACAGACCACAAGGATCTATTCTGGGCCAGCTGTTATTTTCAATCTCCAGGCTCCCATTAGGCCAGATTATCTCAAAACAAGAGGTGAGCTACCACAACTAGGCAGATGATATGCAGCTTTGCTTATCTATTGTACCTGATGAACCTGGTGCTCTGGGCTTTCTCATCCAATTTCTGTCTTGTATTTCTGAATAGATGAGTAGTAATTTCCTCAAGCTAAATAAGAAAAAAAAAACAAGTTAATCCATAGCACATTACACTTCTGTATCAGGCAGTTAGAAATGATCATGTGTTTTGCTTCATTGACGCACACTTTTATTAAAACACACAGTAGCAATTTTTTGACACCAACAAAAGAAAACTAAGATGTTGAACAGAAAAAGGTCACATTCATCTTCTATCCTGCGTTCCACAATACCTCACTCTACAGAAGACAGCATCTAAGTCCATCCTCCTGACGATTTGACTCAGTCTTTCAGAGACAGCGAGTCATTTCACCTCCAATTGATCTCATTTAATTCTGCATTCAGATGAGATATACATTCATAAGATATTTTGAATTATTTGCATTTGGGCATCAGCTTTAAATTCTTAACTCTCTTGCTTTCCAAATAATTGGCCTTTTCTTCCAAGCAGTTTGCTACCTTAATTGAATCCTAATAATGACAATTAGCAACGAAAAGGACAGACAAGGGGGAAAATGACGTTGACTGCCCTCACTGTCAGCTCACCATGGTTTCAGCAATGGCCAGCTCTTTTTGCAGTTTTGGGTTGTCTCTCAACTTTAAAACATCAGCCACTGCTTGAGCTTTCCATATGCCCTGTCATTCAACCTCTGCTTGCTGAAATAGTTGAATGTGGGCATCATTGGACCAGTTAATGCCTTGCCGTGGTTTCAAACTTAGTGCTATCCACAAAAAGACCGGGGACTTGCGTCTATGCATTGACCACCGGAATGTGAACATAGCAGTAATATTAGGTAAACACCCATTGCCAATGGCAGAGGAGCTAGCCACTCAGTTCCATGGCTCTGAAGTACTGTCCAAATTGGACCTTCACCAGGCGGACCTGAAGATTGCTCTCCACCCTGAAAGCAGAGATGTGACTGCATTTGTCAACCATAATGAGGTGTTTCATTATATTAGGGTACAATCTGGTCTCAATTCTGCTCCCAACTCTTTTCAGAGGGTGATGTCTACTATCTGCTGGGATTCCTGAGATGGTAATCTATCTGGATGACATGATGAACCCAACCCCAGCAGCCCATGATAAAAACGCCTCCACAGAGTGTTTAAAGTATTAGCTACTGATCACCCCACACTGAATAGTAATAAACATATTTTCCAAGTGCCTTCTGTTGAGTTTGTGGGATTTTGTCTGCCTGCCGATGACCTTTCTCTACTCCAGTCTCTTGTAGAAGCAATCCAGTTCATCACCAAGCCCACAAATGCAGCCCAGATGGCATCACTTCTTGGAAAGACCTTCTACCATCTTCAATTTCTGCTACAGTTCTCTACCACCACAACCCCACTATGTCATATACTGAGACTGTGTATGCCTTGGTCCTGGACTCCCACCATTCAGAAGCTGTCTGTCTCTTGAAGGTACATCTCACATCTCCATCTGTTCCATGTCATTTTGACATCACTGGCCCAAACTTTGTTACCTGTGTTCCTTCTAGTCTAGGAATGGTGCTGTCTCAGCTAAAGAAAGGTAAATAATCACCCATTGCCTTCACCACCTGGGCTCTAAGTCCAGCTAAACAAAAGTTCTCTGTGGGCGAGTGTGAAGCTCCAACACTTGTGTCAGGGCCTGTGAATGGTGGCGCATGCGTCTTTATGGGCAGGCATTCACATTACGCACTGACCATTGTCAACATTAGGCACTGGGCAAAAACAGCAGTATAATTCATATTATAGTTCAACCCTGGTTGTGAAAATGTGGTGGTAGATCTGCTGCCACATGTTTCCCCTTACTCCACTACAAACCCAAGACCTTAACATTAATGAACCATAACTTCAAATGCTCCAGTCTCCACTATGAAGCATTGTCTCCTTATGCAGCTGCTTGTTTTCATTGGTGCAGGCTGGCTCTCCAAATATCTCCATACTGATACTGAAGAATATGGGCTGAGCTATCCTGTTGGAATGAATTTTGTGTAGTCTGTGGGACCTGTACAGTCATTTCTAGCTGCCTCCGATCACACATCTTGACCATGGCTCAAGAAGGCCTTTGGGCATTGCCACCAATGCACTGCATGCCTTGTCAGTAGAAAGACCCCCTCTATAGCCTATGGTATGTCCAGAGTGGTTTTGGGAGAACCTGCAGCTGGATATTTGTGGGGAGTTCCATGGGGTTCCACACCACCAATACTTTCTCATTGCAGTCTGCATTCTGTAGGGTCTGGTACAACACGTGCAGTGACTGATTTCTTGGATTGTCAGTTTGCCAACTGGTGTCTGCCTTCTGCTATTCAGCAACATTCTTACAGCTTAAAGGTGAATCACATACTCAAGGACATCAGTGGAAACTAAGGAAACTTGCAGACTGAAGCCAGAAAACACTTCTTTACACAAAGAATTGTGGGACTCTGGAACAAACTACTAAGACATGTTGAAGCAGAAACATTGACAACCTTTAGGAAGAATATGGATGAGATATTGGGAAAGCTTAGCTATTAGCTAAACAAAACAGGCTTGATGGACAGAATGGGGGTCTCTCATTTGTCAAATTTCTTATATTCTTATGTTCTTATCACCACTGACAATGGGCTCCAGTTAGTATCAGCAGAAGAGTTCTCTTTTTTCCAAGCCACCTGGGGCATTCGTCACATACGGACAGCTCTCTATTATTTGCCCACCTAAATGGTGGTGTAGAAAAACTGAAACAGACTTTAAAAAATGGCTTTGGGTCTCTTGGTCTCTTGGTTGGCTGCTGACTGCTCTCCTCCATACACTTTTCCATTACAGAGCAGCACAAACACTCCCCTACAGGCAGCTCTCCTGCATGTCTGATGTTAGGACGTGAGCTGCAGGTTCCCCTCGATTGTTTTGCGATCCCAGGCTTCCCACACTTTCTCAACACCTCAGTTGACTCAAATTCAGTCTCCAAACACCAGTGCAAGGTGAAGTCAAAGTTTGATCAGAAGCACAGGGTGAGGGTTTCAAAATTCATGGCCCTTGAGTTAGTAAGAGTTCTGTGTCTCTACCATGACCGCAAGCTGCAGTCCTCACCTCTAAAGGTTCTTGAGCAACTCAGCTCTGCTATGTTCAACCACTCTGATGGATTACGGTGGCACGCAAGTCACCTCCTCAAGGTGTCCCCACCCGTTTATGCTGAGATAGACAGCAATTTTATCTGGACTGATTAGATAGATAAATGAATAAATACATATATTTATTTACTTAAAGAGCTTCTGTAAAAAGCCAGTTTCTCCCAGAGGACAAACAAAGTTCTGTCTATCTAGAGGAAGTCTGCTCACCCCCTTCTGTTCAGCTGGACCCCCAGCCAGAGTAACCACTTGCACCTTCTCTTAACTTAGAACTTGGTCTCAATCAGATGACCTAAGGGAGAATGTTGCCAACCTTTAACTTTTCATAATAAGAATAATCCTTCCTGCTGATAAACTAGTTATCTTGTGCCTGTTTGAATTTTCTGATTGTTTTGGAGAGGATAGAAGCTTTTATGTGGGCTGGGGGTGATTATTACATCTGCAGAGCTGCGTGATGGTGCTATGTTTTATGTTGTCTTTCATGTGCATTAGTGAAGCACACTTTTTATTAAAAATGGAGGTATTGTGTCAAGTAAAGAGTTGTTGCATGCATACAGACCACTGTGCTGTCTTCATTACAGCAATATAACAATGCCTTGAGAGAGACTGGTCCTCATAATGGCCGGGTTAGAGCTTAGGTGGATCCATTCAGTTCATGTAAAGGAGGACATTATCATCTCCACTATTGATAAGAGCTGTTATGCCAAAGAAAATGAACATCAGTGTTTAAATGAGCAAGGCATCCAATGGGTACTCAGACTAGGTCTACTCAGGACAAGAAGAAGAAGATGCCATGCTGTTTCTCTGAACTGCTGCAGTGTGGAGTGGCAAAGAAACACAAAGGAAGTGTGAGACATTTGTTTTTCACACCTCTGTAGCAACAGACAACTATGGCAAAGGCTTTGTGCTGATAAATTGTAGCAGTGAGTGGTCTTGCCAGGCTTCTTTTGCACTGCACTGAACTAAAAGGTGGCATGCAATAATTTAAAAAAGTGTAAATGGTTAACATCATGTCACTTGTATGATGTGCATTGTGGCGTGTGGCTGGGGGTGGTACCCAGCTGGGATGCCCAGGAGGACTGTCAACCCAGAAGTGCTGGGGGAAAGACGACCAGGGACACCTGGAGTGCTTCTGGGTGCGCAGCCGGTACTTCCGCCAAACTGGGGAGTACCGGTGGAAGCTAATCGGGAGGCACCTGGAGCACATCCGGGTGTGTATAAAAGGGGCCGCCTCCCTCCATTCGATGGCTTGAGTCGGGAGGAGAGGAGGACAGAGCTCAAGAGTAGAGGAAAGGAGGCGGCCTGAAGAGGCTTGGACTTTGGGGGAGTTTTGGGGTTGTGTGTGGCACTTGTAAATATGGACTATGTTAATAAATGTATGTTGGGTGAACCATCAATGTCTGCCTGTCTGTGTCTGGGCCAGTCTCCACAGCATCTAGAAGCAGCTCCCATCTTGCATGAGCAGCTCTCAACTAGAGGAGTGAAGCAGTCCCCCTGGTGTTTTAGACACAGGCTACTCCTGGCGAGTGGAAGCACACTGAAGAACATTTGGAAGTTTCACCAGAAAAACCAAAAACCCATGGCTTTAATGCAGTTCCATAACCAAGATTCATTCTGCAACTGGAATTCATCAGTGTCAGTGATAACTTAAGAAACCACAGTGGCAAGCTTGATGATCAGATGGATCCAAAGACAATCAGATGATAATCAGATGGATACAAAGAGTGCAGAGAAGAGGAGAATGGCCACAAGGCCAGCAGTGCAGAAACCTCAAGGGTTTATCGTCAGTTGGTTACCCATGCCCAAGTGAATTTCCTTTGCAGGATTGCTCAGCTAACTTTTTATGATGGACCTGCTGCCTTTCCAGAGTGAGAGGTGCTTACTTAAGATGCCAGCTAGACACATCCTTTTAGGGTCTGCCAGGTACAGCTCTTCAGAAGAAGTGGTGTGGCAGACTCAAGACACAATGGACAGATTATATCTCTCGGAACATCTGGGATATAGTGGCCAGGTCAGTTCCGGCTGACACAAGACCTCCACCAGTAGTGGTGTGTCAGGTAGTCTGGTGTAGTGGTTAAGGTTGTGGGTTCAAATCCCACCACTGACACTGGGTATCCATCAGCAAGTCACTTCACCCGCCTGTGCTCCAATTAGAAAACCAAAGGAAATGTAACCAATTAATAATAATAATGTTTTATTTATGTTGCTCCTTTCATACACTCAAGGACACTTTACAATTCAATAAACACCTTAACAAGACAGTAGGAATTGCATACAAGAAAATGAATAATACTCATTGAAGAGATGTGTTTTAACATGAATTTGAAATGAATAATAGATGTTTCCTCAAGAAGGCTGAGAGGGAGAGAATTCCAAATTTTAGGGGCTACCACACTGAAAGTTCTGCCACCCTTAGTTACTAACCTGTATTTAGGTACAGTAAGTAAGTTAGCATCTGATGATCGTAATGCACGGGCAGGAGTGTAAGGAAGTAGCAGCTCAGACAGATAATGAGGGGCTAAACCATGAAGGGCTTTAAAGAGGATGAGAATAATTTTAGATTTGATTCTTGAAAAGACTGGTAACCAATGCAAATCATAGAGGACAGGAGTGATGTAAGCAGATTTTTTAGTGTGTGTAAGGAGATGGGCAGCAGAATTCTGAACATATTGTAATCTATTGATATATTTAGTCAGAAGGCCATAAAACAATGTATTGCTATAGTCCAGACGGGTGGTGATGAAAGCTTGAATGAGTGACTCAGTATCTTTCACACTGAGGAAAGAATACAAGTGAGCAATGCTACGAAGATCAAGAAAAGCTGTCTGCACTATTGAGCTAATGTGTACTTGGAAAGTAAGGAGCTGATCAAAGAAGACACCCAAATTACGTACTGATGCTGAGGGTTCAACCAAGATCCCATCGACGTCAATTTTTAGCCCAAGAAGGGTAGAGAAGACAGATTTGATACCAACCCAGGATTTCTGTTTTATCAGGATTAAGTCGTAAAAAATGATCTGTCATCCAATGATTGATTTCCCGAATGCAGTCAGTAAGTGCAACAGGTGAAGATGTTGCATATAAAGTTGGGTGTCATCAGCAGAGCAGTGGAAGCTTAGACCATACCAGTGAATAATCTCACCTAACGGGAGCATATAGATATTAAACAGGATTAGACCTACAACTGACCCTTGAGGGATACCTTGTGTGAGTGAAGTAGCGGCGGATTGTATCATAAATGTTGTATATTACTTTGGATTAAAGCGTTGGCCAAATAAATAAATTGAAATGCAGTGGTCCCAGCCATAGTACTACTGTGTGCACAGAGAACAGCCAAATTCTTACTTGCATGTGCAGCCAACATGGATAACTTCACATGATGTCATGATGATTACAAAAGTACTGAAACACAGAAATTTACTTAATTGAAAACAAGGAGAAGTGCAATGTAAAGGAAGCTGCCATTGGTTCAACTTGAGTGAAACAGTCTGTATGTCTGTAAAACTAGCAGATGACAACAAACACTGAGGAGGTAGGAAAGGCGATTCAGAAAGACGTGGAAATGTGGTTTCAAAGTGTCATTTTTCAGCAGACGGATCATTAGTTATAAGTCCAAGATGGGTGATGCTGACCGACAGGAAGTGCCCTCTGAAAAGGATTTAGGGGTTCAGTTGGTGAAAATGGTTATCATCAAAAAGGTACAAAAGCCATTTAAAAGGCTATTGAGAAGTCAGGTTACATTGTAGAAACTACAGATTACATGGTCTTTGGCACTGTCATGCAGATTGAGTGTCGTGTGCCCTTCTGGTCACTGTGAGAGGTTGGGAGCATACGCTGACCCAAGTGCAGCCATGCAGCGGGTGACACTTTTTTTTATTATATTTTTATTAATTTTATTACAATCCATACAAATCAATCAAGTTTTTACAAAAAGAAAAATTGAGTTAAGGACAAATCGATCCCCACCCCTGAGAGAGAGAGCAAGGCAAACGGTGTGAAATTTAAGGCTTGTAAACTTACCTAAATTAATAAATTCTCTGTGCTTTATGCACTTATTTTAAAATATTACTGATTAGATCCTGCCATGTTTTGAAAAAAGTCTGTACGGATCCTTTAACTGAGTATTTGATTTTTTCCAGTTTCAAATAGTATAACACATCGGTTTCCCACTGACTTAAAAGAGGAGAGTTAGGATTCTCCCAGTTTAGCAAAATAAGTCTGCGTGCCAAGAGTGTAGTGAATGCAATCACAATTTGTTTGTCTTTCTCCACTTCAAACCCATCTGGAAGAACCCCAAACACAGCTGTTAATGGGTTAGGAGGGATTGTGAGACCCAGGCTGCCTGAAAGGTAATTAAAAATTTTGGTCCAGAATAATGTTAATTTGGTGCAGGCCCAGAACATGTGACCCAGTGAGGCTGGGACTTGGTTGCAGCGTTCGCAGGTTGGATCATGCCCTGGAAACATTTTGGAGAGTTTTAGTCGAGACAGATATGCTCGATATTTTGAGTTGTATAATTGTATGCTTTGCGCATATGGAGCTCGAGTGAATTCTCTGCATTGCTACTTTCCACTCTTTTTCTGATATATTAATTGAGAGATCTTTTTCCCAGTGTCCTCTTGGATCTTTGAATGGGAGGGATTGTAAAATGATTTTATATATTGCAGAGATGGTGTCTGAGTCCTTGAGATTGAGCAATATTTTTCCCAGCATGGATGAGGGTGCAAGATGAGGAAAATCGGGAAGGTTCTATTTAACAAAGTTCCTGATCTGAAGATAGTGAAAGAAATGTGTAGCTGGAATGTTAAATTTGGAATGTAATTGTTCATAGGATGCAAAGACGTTGTCTATATAAAGATCTCTAAGCAAGTTAATCCCAATTTTTTTCCAGATATTAAAAACTGCATATGTTTGCGAAGGTTGAACGAGGTGGTTCTCTTGCAGAGGTGCCACAGATAAAAGCTTCTCCATCTTAAAATGCTTTGTACATTGGTTCCAGATTCTGAGTGAGTGAAGCACAATTGGGTTATTAGTGTATTGCCGATAACATGTGTTTATTGGAGCACAGAGCAGGGAATACAAAGAAGTACTGCAGGATTTTACTTCTATTGCGGACCAAGCCTGTGTATGTTCTTCTATTTGTGTCCAGGTTCTTATCGCCTGTATATTTGCTGCCCAGTAATAAAACTGGAAGTTAGGTAGAGCCATGCCGCCTTCTGCCTTTTGTCTTTGTAGGGTCGCTCTTTGGATGCGTGGATGTTTTGAATTCCAAATAAATGAGGTTATTGTTGAATCTAATTGCTTAAAGAATGATTTACTGATGTATATTGGGATGTTTTGAAATAAAAAAGGAGCTTAGGAAGAATATTCATCTTAACAGTGTTAATTCTTCCAGCTAGTGTGAGATGAAGGGTTGACCATCTATGCAAGTCTTGCTTAATTTTTTCCATGCAGACGGCGAAATTTTGTTGATAAAGAGCTTTATGTTTACTTGTGATGTTTACCCCTAGGTATTTAAACTGTTCTGCAATGATAAAAGATAGGGTATCTAATCTAATATTATATGGTTGAGAATTCACTGGAAAGAGTACACTTTTATTCAGATTAATTCTGAGACCAGAGATCTTTTGAAATTCTGTGAATGCTGTTAAGACTGCAGGCACCGAATTTTCTGGGTTTGATATATACAGTACCATGTCATCTGCATATAATGAAACTTTCTGTTCCAGTCCTTCTCTGCTAATCCCCTTTATCTGATCAGTATTTCAACAATGTATTGCCAGTGGTTCAATGGCGATTGCAAACAGCAGCGGTGACAAGGGGCATCCTTGTCTGGTACCACGTTCTAGTTTAAAGTAGTCTGAGCAAATGTTGTTGATACAAACTGAAGCTTCTGGGTTAGTATACAGTAATTTAATCCATGCACAAATGTTCAGGCCAAACCCAAACTTCTCCAATGTAGTAAAAAGGTATTTCCATTCAATCATGTCAAATGCTTTTTCTGCATCCAATGATAATAATATTTCTGGGGTGTTTGATTTAGTTGGTGAGTATATTACATCAAACAGGCTTCTATTCTAGTAATTTCGCTTTTTATCTCTGCTTCTTTCTTGGTTTCTAATTTCTTTCTTTTTTTTTTTTTTTTTTTATTAATTTTATTACAATCCATACAAAGCAATCAAGTTTTTACAAAGAGAAAAATTAAGAACAGATCGATCCCCACCCCAGATCTCGGAGAATGTATTTGTCTCTAGAAAGAATTTGATTTGTTTGGATATAAATTCCGTACAATTCTCGTCTGCTAATAGAAGCGAGTTGAGTGTATGGGGCTTAGTAACTTTAGCTCCAAGATCATAGGTGCGTGGTCAGAAATAACAATAGCATCATATTTACAATACTTAATCATAGGCAAGAAGCTATTGTCTATAAAGAAATAATCAATTCTTGAGTAGCAATGATGTACTGGTGAGTAGAAAGAATATGTTCTTGAATTTGGGTTTAAAAACCTCCAGGGGTCTGATAAGTTGTGATCAGTTATAAACTTTGTAATTATCTTTGCAGTGTTAGATGTTGTTCCCCCTGTGGTAGAAGTCCTATCTAAGAGTGGATTTAAAACACAATTAAAGTCCCCAGCCATTATAATTTTATGAGTGTTCAGATTGGGAATGGATGCAAATAAATTTTGTATAAATTCCTTATCATCAACATTAGGTGCATAAACATTTATCAAGATCATTTTACAGTTAGATTCAGTCTCCATGACCATCACATATCTCCCTTCAGGATCCAATACTACATCTGATGCTACAAATGGGACTGTTCTATGTATGAGAATTCCCACACCTCTAGTTTTCTTCGTAAAACTAGAATGGAATATTTGGCCAGTCCAGTCCTTTTGCAGGCGGAACTGATCCTTGCTTAGTAAGTGGGTCTCCTGTAAAAATACTATTTTAGCGTTTAGACCTGTTAGGTGAGAGAGTACTTTCTTTCTCTTTAATTCGTGATTCAGGCCTTTAACATTCCAGCTCACGAAGTTAACTGTCCCATCATGGAGACATTGACTCTGAGTTTTTGATGTCATTTTATAGTCTTAACTGGAAGTGAGACAGCTTCAGCCTTAATTTCCTATTTCCCCTAGAATTATTGCCATGCAGCCTATTATTACATTGGTAGTTATAAAGATTAAAAGGATAGATTAGGCATAGATCAAGCCTGCTGTCTTTTTCTCCCCCCCTTAACCCCCCACCCTCCCTTTTTGCCTCCCCACCTTATGCTAGAACCCACTTCACACAGTCCGGTCCTCTGACATACCCAGAGACAGAGCACGTCCAAAGCAAAACAAGCCCCCACGCAGCAGCGTTTTAGGGTTAAAAAATAGAGATATCTATTACCAATATAGTCTAAAAAATTGTGCACTTAAAATATATATAATCTTCAGCAATCTTAGTGTATTAAGATAATACACCCAAATAATAAACCCGGAGAAAGGTGTTAGAAATTTGTCCAGAATAAGCATAATAAGTCTTAATGCAATAATAGCAATAACAATAAACCAAGGGTATGATGTTGAACAGTCTTGTTTAGGGTAGAGAGAAAATAATTAGATAATAAAAAAAAAAAGAAAGAAAAGAAGAAAAAAAAAAAAGACAAAAAAGAAAAAGTAATTAAGCACAATAAAACATAAACAGATAGCGCCCTAGTAATACTAAGTAATAATGAGAATGTATGATGATAAAACCCCGCATTTTAAACAAATAGATCAGACAGTAGATTATTAATCCTTGCCATATCTTTAACGGGCATGACTCACTATTATGTATCAGAATAGTCCCGGGATCAGCTTTCTTAATTCCTTTTCTGCTTCTTCCTTGCTATCGAAGACATAGAATTGACCCTGCAATTCCACTTTCAGTTTGGCCGGATACAATAGGCTGTATTTGACGTTGGCTTGCCGTAACCGCTGTTTAATGTTGTAGAAGGCTGTGCGTTTAGTAGCTGTTGCTGGAGAGAAGTCAGGGAAGATACGAATGTGGTTGTTTTCATATATAATCTCTTGCTTGTTTCTGAGGAGTGCCGTCACCTCTAGCTTAAATGACAATCTTTCAAAGCGAATAATAAAAGATCTGGGTCTAATGGTATTTGATCCGCGTACACGTTTAAGCCGCTGCTATCTCAGAATCTGCTTTAAAGTCCTCCCCGATTATTTTAGAAAAAAGTTCAGCTGCGAATTTCACAGGGTTTGGACTTTCTCGATTCTCAGGCAGACCTTCAATTCTGAAATTATACCTTCTGCTTCCATCTTCCAAAGCAGCCAGTCTGTCTCCGAGTTTTTTGCATTCGGAGTTGACATTTACTGCTTTTTCTTTGGTACAGGCAGGTAAATGTTCGGCTACTTCAATCCGAGTCGTGAATGTCTCCTTGAGATCCTCCAGTTGATCAGTAAGCGTGCTCAGTTTAATCAAGTTTTCCTGAATGTGCTCTTCAATTTTACCCAGCACCTATCACAGCTCCAGTTGCAGCTCCAGTTGCAGCTCCAGTCGCAGCCTTTCATTTGCCTGTTGCAGCTCCTGTCTCAGTTTCTCATTTGCCTTTACCCTTGTCTTCTCATTTGCCTTCTCGCTTTTCTTTATCTCTTACATGAGCTCAGCGAACATCGCCTTCAGTTCAGACAGATCAATTCTGCTTTCGTGCACCGTAGGTGTGGTGGCAGGCTCTGTTGTAGCTGGTGTCCCCGCTGTTCCCAGCTTGCGTGGAGTAATTGAGATCGTGGACTGCAAGGCCTTTTCCAGTTTCAGGTGATCTTCTCTGATCGGTGAGCTATCAAGACCTGCACTAACGATCATACATTCGCTCCCCTTTTCGCTCTCAGCTGGAGACGATGTAGCGGACCGTGGTCCCGAGGAGTCTGTACTTTCGCCCATCTGATCTAGGTCTTCTCTGAAAGGCCATATCTTGAACTAGGGCTTGCTGATCTTAGCTTGGGTGCAGCTTTATTTTTTGATTCTTTCGGACCCCCTTTCTTGTTGGCCATGTTTATATATGCTTACATATACTGTAGCAGTGCCCCTCAGGTTGAATAAATCCAGGATATCTCAGGATAATAAGCAGATAATATGAGAAATAACACCACTGCTAGCAAAGCTCCACTTCAGACGTCCGTCTCTCGCATCGGACGAGACCAACAGTGTGAGGTTTTTGATGGTGGCTGAAGTGCCAATCCTGCCACCAACCTCAAGTTCTCCCTGAAAGTTGGAGGACCTGCTTGCATGGGTGGATGCAGGTTAACATCATACCCAGGACAATACAATTGCAGCTTAAGAGCCCAACAGAGTAGAGTCGCCAACTTCCAATTGCCAGTGCAGATCCCTAGACTCAGAGCTTCAACTCCGTCTGGTCACTGTGATACAAAAAAAAAAAAATGCAGATGTAAAATTTGTGTACGCCGCACTCTGAAATTACCAAAGAATTGAACTTTGTTAGTACTGAGCAGCGGTGGTGCGTTATCACAGTTCCAAATCGGCCCCCCAGTCTTTGCCCATGTGAAGCTTGCATGTCCTCCTTGTGTGAGCCACTAAAAGCCCTTCTGCCTCTTGTTGTCTTCAAGTCAAAAAAAGACCTGTATCTGAATTTAACACCCCCTCAAGTGTCATTTTTTATAATCTGAAATTTGATTACTTTTTTCTGGTGTAAAATATTTGAAAAAATTTCAAACTCTGTGTTTCTATAGAGGCAGTGCATTGCTTAGCTAACTGAACATTCTCTTTGGGGTCATTTAGAAACTCATCCATCTCATTTTCCAAACCTGCTTATCTAAGTCTTAATGATTTCAATCAAATATAAAACACCGCGGAGAAGCAAAGAACTTTTAGACAGATGTTTGGAGGTAAAGGCAGTTCTGCTCCTGGCTCATGGTGGCACAGAGTGGCGACTTGTTAGTTTCAATTAGCGCCTGCAGGTAAGAGTGTCACTGCCCTTTGGAAATGTGATGATAATGACCTGTACTCCTACAGTATACATGAAATGAGCCCCTAACCGGCTTTGTCACTTCTTTCATCTACGGTCTCCTGCAAGAAATGTTAAATTTACATTTCCTTAAGTTCTGCAGGTACACTTTTCTTACTCATTTTTTTTCTCCTTCCCTTTTGCCTCTGACTTCTGTCTTTCCTACTATTTGTGTGTCTGGGTCTGTTTGTGTGAGAGAGACTTGAGCTTCAATGCAGCAAAAAGGTGACAATGTACCTTTAAATAAATATGGTATGGAACTCTTAAAATCTTTGTTAATGTTTGTTTTGCGCCATCTGTTGGAATGACAAATGCAATGCACATGTCTGTCATATTTCTTTTGATATGGGATTCTTAATAACTGTGCTAATGTTTGTGATGTGCCATCTATTGGAATGACAAATGCAATGCATACAGGTGCCGGTCATAAAATTAGAATATCATGACAAAGTTGATTTATTTCAGTAATTCCATTCAAAAAGTGAAACTTGAATATTAGATTCATTCATTACACACAGACTGATGTATTTCAAATGTTTATTTCTTTTAATTTTGATGATAATAACTGACAACTAATGAAAGTCCCAAATTCAGTATCTCGGAAAATTAGAATATCAATTAAGACCAATGCAAAAAAAGGATTTTTAGAAATGTTGGCCAACTGAAAGGTATGAACATGAAAAGTATGAGCAGGTACAGCACTCAATATTTAGTTGAGGCTCCTTTGGCCTGGATTACTGCAGCAATGTGGTATGGCATGGAGTCGATCAGTCTGTGGCACTGCTCAGGTGTTATGAGAGCCCATGTTGCTCTGATAGTGGCCTTCAGCTCTTCTGAATTGTTGGGTCTGGCGTATTGCATCTTCCTCTTCACAATACCCCATAGATTTTCTATGGGGTTAAGGTTAGGCGAGTTTGCTGGCCAATCAAGAACAGCGATACCATGGTCCTTAAACCAGGTACTGGTAGTTTTGGCACTTTGTGCAGGTGCCAGGTCCTGTTGGAAAATGAAATCTGCATCTCCATAAAGTTCGTCAGCAGCAGGAAGCATGAAGTGCTCTAAAACTTCCTGGTAGACTGCTGCGTTGACCTTGGACCTCAGAAAACACAATGGACCAACACCAGCAGATGACATGGCACCCCAAACCATCACTGACTGTGGAAACTTTACACTGGACCTCAAGCAACGTGGATTCTATGCCTCTCCTCTCTTCCTCCAGACTCTGGAACCTTGATTTCCAAAGGAAATGCAAAATTTACTTTCATCAGAGAACATAACTTTGGACCACTCAGCAGCAGTTTTGTCTTTAGCCCAGGCGAGACGCTTTTGATGCTGTCTCTTGTTCAAGAGTGAAAGTAAAGGCTTTTGCAGGTATTTTGAGTTAATTAGCTGATTAGATTGTGGCACCAGGTGTCTTCAATATTGAACCTTTTCACAATATTCTAATTTTCCGAGATACTGAATTTGGGACTTTCATTAGTTGTCAGTTATAATCATCAAAATTAAAAGAAATAAACATTTGAAATACATCAGTCTGTGTGTAATGAATGAATCTAATATACAAGTTTCACTTTTTGAATAGAGTTACTGAAATAAATCAACTTTGTCATGATATTCTAATTTTATGTCGTTTGGTATGGGATTCTTACAAGCTGTGTTAATGTTTGTAATGTGCCATCTATTGGAATGCCAAATGCAAAAGTTTTATTACTGCATATGTTTGTGATGCACCATCTGTTGGAAAGACAAAAGCAATGCATATGTCTCTGTCATATGTCATTTGGTATGGTATTCTTAAAAGCTGTGTTGTTGGTGCTGTGCCATCTGTTGGAATGACAAATTCAAAGGCTTTATTAATACAGATGTTTATGATGCACCATATGTTGGAATGATAAATGCAATGCATTTTATTACTAAAAAGTTTTGTTTTGACCATCTTTTGGACACACAGGTAGACACACAGACGCTTATCCTTTTATTACGGTGGATGAGGAGTTTTTACTTAATGAATAATACATTTTGTACATATTTTTTTTAATTGTCTTCGTAATAGGTGTAAATTGGTGTGGATCATTTTAACCCTGAGGACAAAGGATGCAAGCAAAATTTGTACAACCACAATAACCACTGCTTATTTAAAAATACCTGCTTGTTCAATTGTTTCTTTATATAAGTGTTATTATATTTGTTAAATTGCTCAGCATTTTGTGGGTTCTACTTTAATATTCAGTAATAAGCTCATCTGCTCTCTTTTGCATTGTTTTTTATTAACAAAATTGGACTCACTTCTTATTGTTTAGTGGCTCTTCTGCGCTGGCCCTGTCATTCACTGGCACTCCATTGACCACTGGTTCCTGCCGCTGGGGTCCGGCTAATGCAGCTCTGTATTGGACTGTACGGGTTTGACAAATACTATGTTAGTTGTAAGCAGAGGCCTCATCCATCCAGCCAGCCCACCCAGTTTGAACCCCTTTAACCAGTTCATGATCATTCCACCAAATTCTAAAAGGCGTCTATAGTAATATTTTGCTAGAATTCTCCCAAGGTAATTCTAGATTGTTCCCAAACTTAAGGAGAAGCCTATTAAAAATGGAGAGTCAGTTGTGAACTAAAACAAACTGCAATGTCTTGTTAAAAAAATGATGAGGCAACAGGAAGGTTTTTGAAAAGAGGCTGGATGAGCACACTGAGCAGACAGTTTTGAGGGCTCCAGTGAATGATGCCCCCTACTGAACACGCCTCGGCGGCACTGCGCTGTCTGACTGATTGTGCTGCAATGGCAGCTGCCAACAGAATTGGTGAAGACGTGTGAAACTGTGCAGCATCCTACAACTTCACCCCATCGGTGCTCTGACTAGAGAGAAACCACTGACGTTATGGCGCTCCTCCTATCAATTTGATTTTCGGGCTTTTTAACTCGCACTGTTTGCTTCTGCCTGTGATTTGTGGATTATCTGATCTTCTGATCCCACATGTCTGGTGATTCTTCTGCCTGTCATGTGATTCAGTGTGGGGTCGAAGGTTACTTGTGTGTGACCGCATGCAGATACACTGGGGAGGGTTTCATGTGAAGACCCCACCGGGAACTGGGAAGGAGTTGATTTTTGTGGTGACGCAGTCTAGTATGTGATTTTAAAGTATTTTGAGAAGAATAAAAACAGCAGCACGGTGGCGCAGTGGTAGCACTGCTGCCTCATAGTAAGGAGACCCAGGTTCACTTCCCGGGTCCTCCCTGCGTGGAGTTTGCATGTTCTCCCCGTGTCTGTGTGGGTTTCCTCCTGGCGCTCCGGTTTCTTCCCACAGTCCAAAGACATACAGGTTAGGTGGATTGGCGATTCTAAATTGGCCCTAGTGTGTGCTTGGTGTGTTTGTGTGTGTCCTGCGGTGGGTTGGCACCCTGCCCGGGATTGGTTCCTGCCTTGTGCCCTGTGTTGGCTGGGATTGGCTCCAGCAGACCCCCGTGACCCTGTGTTCGGATTCAGCGGGTTGGATAATGGATGGATGGATGGTATTTGTGGGGCACATCTATGATGGCCAGTCATGTGGTCTGACATAACCAGTCTGCTACTCTCCCCCAAAGTGTCAGACAGCTTGTAGGGACAGACTCTGTGTGCATGTGTGACAGCTGAATGTCAGTGAAGTACAATGCACACAATGAAGCCGCGAGGAAAATGGGCGTGTTTTGGACCTTGCAAACAGAAGGGGGGCTTGTCTGGCATTTCACATGCCATAACAGAATGGAAAAAAGAAGATAATTTAAAAAACAAACAAACAATAAAGGCCCCTATGATTTCTAGATGTGTAATTTGTCATCGTCAAGTGATGAGATCAGCAAGGTCAGTCGTCAAATTTGGCATCCCCACTGACTAGAAGTCATGTAATGTGGCATCAGCTTAAGAAAACGCATCTATTTTCTTTAAATAAAATAAAATAAATAATGAAAACATTGAGTTGGTTTAGTCATGGCCAGAGAGGAGTTTCATGTGATGGGGCAGAGGGATTGATAGTCCCTCTGTGATGAAGCCTAGGTGATATATCAGTTGCTTTTTCTTCTTCATCTTTCGGCTGCTCCCGTTAGGGTTGCCACAACAGATCATCTTCTTCCATATCTTTCTGTCCTCTGCATCTTGTTCTGTTACACCCATCACCTGCATGTCCTCTCTCACCACATCCATAAACCTTCTCTTAGGCCTTCCTCTTTTCCTCTTCCCTGGCAGCTCTATCCTTAGCATTTCTCCCAATATACCCAGCATCTCTCCTCTGCACATGTCCAAACCAACGCAATCTCGCCTCTCTGACTTTGTCTCCCAACTGTCCAACTTGAGCTGACCCTCTAATGTACTCATTTCTGATCATATTCATCCTCGTCACACCCAATGCAAATCTTAGCACCTTTAACTCTGCCATGTGTCTCCTGCTTTCTGGTCAGTGCCACCATCTCCAACCCATATAACATAGCTGGTCTCACTACCGTCCTGTAGACCTTCCCTTTTGCCATAAATCACAGACAGCTTACTCAGAAGTTGAAGAACTTAATTTGCCATTTACAGACCTGAAGTCACTTGAGTTTGCTGACACCATTCACCAAAGTTTAGGACTGTCCTCATAACTGCTGTCACACCTTTAAAAGCTCCCGTTCGACCTGAGGTCCACCATGACTCAGGACTGAAGTCCTGGGCAGTCAGTAGCCTCATGCTTGTGATTGCTACTGTGGAATTAAGACAGAGAAAACAGAAAAAGGTTTGTGGTAGCCACACTATATACTGGTAAACAAGCAATGAATGATCAAAAAATGCAGCTCTTTGCAGATGAGTTCACAACAGAACTGAGATAACAGAGTCAAGCTGGCATTAATGTATAGGGTGGTCCAGATCTAATTATGCAATTTTCATTACGCTATAACTTATTAATGTCAAATGTCAATGTCAAACATTGTCAGACATTAACTTATTAAGTTTATTACCTAGAAAATCACCCGAAAAATCCCGGACCATCCAGAAGTGTGCAAACTGACGACATGAAGAATCGTCTTCACGCTGAACTGGAATCGTCCCCGTATAAATCAAAGTCATTCAGATGATCTGGATCTGCATAATTAGATCTGGACCAATCTGTAGAAGGGCTGGAGGAAGTGATGTCATTAGGACCGGAACAGGAAGTGACATCCTTAGACTCAGGAAGGATTTCCTTTGGTTGGCCTGCAGAGGAAAGAGAAGAAGGTTCAGTGAACACTGCCAGCCCCTGGTCTGGCATATAATTAAAGCCATTGAAGCCCGTTAGCTGCCTCCCATATGCATGTGTGTGTGACACTAGTCAAATATCGAATGATGAGGTTGCAGTGAGTTTGTAGCACAGAAGACAAGGGGTTGTCTGATTTTAGGTTCAAGATTTAGGAGTTGTAAGCTACTGCACTGTGTTCATTTATGTGTTTATTTGTTGTGTTTTTGTATGTTAAATTGTTAAAATGGTTTTTCTTTGCACTTTGCATTGTATGTGCAATACTTTTCCTGTTTTAGTGTTGCTTTCTTAATTTTTAAGACTGAGTACAGAGACTGCTGTCTTCCAGGGGAAACATATTACTGCACGTTGCCTTTGTTTTTGCTCTGTGTTGCAGTGAGGTGGGTGCTAATGGCAGGGAGGCGCAAACATTTGCAAGTACAGCTTGTGTGATCTCACCTAGTGCACCAAATTACCGAGGACCGCCACTGCGCACAGAAGACTCTCAGTGCTCAGCAGCCTGTCCTGTTAACATACTAAGCCACAGCACGTCACACTCTGATGGTCCATATGAACAAGCACAAGGCAAGAATTTAGAATTTAATATTAAATATGATTTAAATATATAAATACATAATTTTTGTGAGCATTAATACTAAACCCTAAAATGCTGTCTAAATGAAGTCAATATGTACTGTGTGTTTCTATAAGGCTCTATTTATATAATTGGCATTTCTATATTCTTTGTGTCAGTTAATTACAAATACTGTATTAACACATTCTGAGATGTTTTAGGGAAGATAAACAGAAGTGTCAAGGTAAGGCTGTTATACTCACTGTTCGTGTCACTAGAGTGTAGCGACGTGTATAAAAGGCCTCTCACCTTCTGCACTTTACAGTCTTTTCAATTGCACTGAAAGTTTCCTTGTGCTGCTTTCTACAGTGCAGCCTCCATCCATCCCTCCCTGTTCCTAATCTGCTGATCCAGAACAGGATCTTTGGGTGCATAGCAGGGAGAAAATTTGGACAAGGCACCAGTCGCTTACAGGGCAATCACACACACACACACACTAAGGCGAGTTCACCTAGCTGCCATGGCTTGGACTTTAAACTCTGAGACTGCTGTTTCAGTTCTCACCACAGTGACCCTGAGCTCTTAACCTGCTTCTGTTCCAATAAAAACAGATCATGAAGACAACTGGGTTATCCATCCATTCATCCAACCATTTTGTAAGCCCACTTTTTCCAGAGCAGGCGTCGCAGGAAAGCTGAGCCTATCCCAGCAGGACGCCAGTCGATTACAGGATGAATACACACTCACACACTCACTCACACACGGGACTATTTATCAACACCAATCCACCTAACCTGCATGTCTTTGGGCTGTGAGATGAACTCTGGAGCACCTGGAGGAAATCCATTCTGACATGGGAGAGCATGCAGTCACCACGCAGGGGACACCAACAGTACAATAAAATACGCACAATATTACAGTCCATCCATTTTCTAAACATGCTGTTTAAATTAGTGGTGTAGGGTTCGGAAGTCTGTTCTAGGAGTAAACTAGGAACAGGTCGTAGCATGAGGCACTAGCATATCGCTTGGCACTGACAGCCACTCATAATGTACTCACCAGCTAACCCAAAGGGCAGATCTCCTGAGTGCTGAAATACCACAGAAAATCCACAAAGGCACAAGGAGGATTTGCAGTCCCTGCACTGACACTCAAGAACTGATCCCATGTCCCAGGAGCTTGACACAGCAGTGCTTACTTCTACAAAACTGCACGAGCCATCCTCATATTACAAATATTGAAAAGAACCGAGCAGTGCTGCTTCATTGGCCCTGAGTACCACCCTGTGTCTGCGTGGAGTTGCTCATTTTCACTTTTGTCCTGGTGGCAGGCAGCGTGGCCTACTTGCTGTGGCTTGGACTTTAACTATAAGACTGCTGCTTCAGCTCTCTCTCTCCCCTGTGACCCTAAGCACATAACCTGCCTCTGCTCCAACTAAAACAAATCACAGAGACAATTGGGTTATCCATCCATCCAACCATCCAATCATTTTCTAAACTCACTTTATCTGGAGGGTGGCACGGTGGCGCAGTGGGTAGCACTGCTGCCTCACAGTTAGGAGACCTGGGTTCGCTTCCTGGGGTCCTCCCTGTGTGGAGTTTTGAATGTTCTCCCTGTGTCTGCGTGTTTGCCTCCGAGTGCTCCGGTTTCCTCCCACAGTCCAAAGACATGCAGGTTAGGTGCATTGGCGATTCTAAATTGTCCTTGGTGTATGCTGTGTGTGTGTGTGTGCGCCCTATAGTGGGCTGGCACCCTGCCCGGGGTTTGTTTCCTGCCTTGCGCCCTGTGTTGGCTGGGATTGGCTCCGGCAGACCCCATGTGACCCTGTAGTTAGGATATAGCGAGTTGGATAATGAATGGATGGACATTATCTGGAGCAGGGTTGCAGTGAGTACATTAGGAAGTCTTTCTTCACCCAGAGAACCATAAACACTTAAAATAAACTTGTAAGTAGTGCAGTAGACAGTTGGACTTTAGGGACTTTCACAAGTCGACTTGATGTTATATAAGTGGATAGGACTAGCAAGCTTTTTTGGTCTTTATGGCCTGTTCTTGTCCAGATTGTTTTAATGTTCTAATGTATCAGGCACAAGGCAGGAACAATCCGTGGACAGGATGCCAGTCCAATGCAGGGTGAACACACACACACACACACACACATCCCTACACATATGGGCTTATTTAGCATCGCCTAACCTGCATGTCTTTGGCCTGTGGCAGGAAACTGGAGCACCTGAGGAAACCCCTGCGGACACGGTGAAAATCCAGGACATGACTGCTTGTCTCCTCACTGCACTCACAGTGCTACCACTGCACCACCAAGTCACCCTCAGTTGGGTTATGTAATTGTAAATTATTGTTAGCAGTGCTTAAAAAGAAAGGAGGTAAAGATTAGCTAAAGAGTCATTCTGGAGTTTTCCTGGACACTTGTTTGGTAGACTAATTGCTGAGTGAAAGTGGGTGTGGGGGTCCTGTACCAGGGTAACTCCTGTTTTATGCCCAAAGCTGCAAGGATCAACTCCTCCTCTCTGGAATCTGGAAATAGAATAAGAGGTATACAAATCTGAAAAATGGACTGCACAGCAAATATTTATATAATTATTTTGTAAACTTTTCAATATTTTCTATACTTCTTGTACTTTCAAAAAAAATGAAGATAACAAATAATTTATTACATGAGCAATCAATGTATAATTCTGTAGCCCCCACGTTGTGCTGTGGCATATTGCAAGTGCCTTACAATGGTGGATGCTGTGAAAGGTGCAATATAAAATTTCGAAACTCACTTAATTCAAATATCATCTGACAGGGCGCTAGCCTATCATGAATCCCAACCACACTCACTCGGAGGGTCAATTTAGACTTGTCAGTTAGCCTGACCTGCATGTTTTTGGGGTTGCGGAGGAGAACTAGAATACCTGGAAGAGAACCCACAATGACGTAAGAACAACAACTGGGCATGGGATTTGAACTCACTGCTACTGGCATTTTTAATTCTGCAGCACTAACAATTATTCCACTCAAGATACTTTACGGATATCTAAAATAACGATACACCAGTAGATTAATTGAACTTCCCTTATCCTGACTTTTTCAATCACTAGAAGACAGGTGTCGAAATCCGGTCCTGGAGGGCCGCAGTGGCTGCAGGTTTTCATTCAAACCATCTTCTTAATTAGTGAGCAGTTTTTGCTGTTAATTAACTTCTTTTGCCTTAATTTTAATTAACTTGACTCAGGCCCCTTAGTTGTTTCTTTTTCCTTAATTAGCATCCAAAAAATAATGAGACACGTGAGCAGCTCACCTGTGTCCCTCACACAATATCTGAAAATAAAGAAAGGTGAAGGCCTTGGTAAGGTTGATCTCTCAGGTCGTCAAAACATTTTGATGGTATTCTTAGAAAAAAACAGAACCTCCTTAGTTTTGGAAATGTCGGCTGTAGCAGAATGAGAGCAGCAACGAGCCATGGAATTAAATAACGGGTTTAATTAACAACAAGAATCGGCTTCTCATTAAGAAACTGGTTGGAGTTTGAAGCCCCAATTTAGCTAGATATCTGTTGCCCTGTTTCATGCCTCATTTCTGTCTGGCTTCATTTAATGAAGAAAAGAATCAGTTCAGAGGACTAAATCCTTAAAAACGGGGCTGTTAAACTGAAGGGCAAAGGAGTTAATTAGCAGTGAAAACTGGTCACTGAAAAAGGAAAAGGGTTAGGCCTGGAGTTGGACACCCCTGCACTAGAAGGTGAGAAATACATTGTCATCACAGGTATGGGTGGTGGTGACCTAACAAGTTGACAATGGGTGGCTCTCTACCTGCATTTGCATCAACAGAACACCTAGCCGTCCATATCAAAGGGGGGCTCGTTGTCATCTGTCTTACTGAATGAATCATGAAGCAATGGGGATTTCTCTTTTTCTTTTTAAAAGCACATGGAGCATTTCAGATTGAAACATTAAATACAAGAACTTCCAATGTAAAAACAATGTTACAAAAGCCACTTGTCAAGGAAAACATCTATCCTGAGGCCCAAGCTTGAATAAACAAGCAGTTTGAATTCCAAGGGCTGGTCAGACACGGCGGCCCACATGGGTACTCCGTCCCTTCACCGAGGGTGGCGCTCTTGACACAAAACTCACTGGACTTGACTTTCAATTTTGTTTTCTACCAAAGCAACAGGCCACCAAGTCCAAGCCTTTACTGGCGGGCCACACGTGCTGCACTGTACCCCCGCTTGTCGCGGTTTAATATTTCAGTTTTGAAATGTGTTCAAGCACCCTGTCAAAACACTCCAAGCGACAATCCCTTTTCATATCCTCCTAGGGCTCCTATTGCATTGTCTCCGAAATTAAATAAACTCAGGCTTAACTAAACTGGAATTAAAACCTAGTTTGCCAGCAAAGGCAAGCGGTGAATGGAACTCCACCCCTGGGGGCCGGGAAGCTTGAATAACTGAATGAGATGGCTTCCCTGAGGAGAGGCTTAATGGCATATGAAACAGAGGATTAAGTGACTTGTGAGTCACCAAAATCACAGCACAACACGTTCGGCTCGGATTATTACACTTACTTACTTAGCAAATGAACAGGAGTTGGGGGGAGGTAGCGGGATATTGGCGAGAGGCACAAATCGACAGCGTGTAGAAGCAAATTAATAAGAAACAAAAGTGGGGAGGAAATAAGTCAACTGAGGAGAACCTGCAGCGAGGGGAAGTAAGTCCTGCCATTCCAAAGGATTAAAGAGTTCCTTTCAAGCACAAAGACAAAATCTTAAAAAATATGCAGGAACCGCCTAGGAGATCCTGCTGGCTTGTGTACAGGGTCACATTTCAGGCCTGAACAGATTTCACAAAGAGCTAAACATTTTTTCTCATTTCTAATTTTATGGGAGGACAGCTTTGTGGGTAACGTCACTACATCACAGTGCCTGGACTCCAGGCCTGGGGCGTCTTCTCCAGTACATGAAGCCAGTGTCGTTTCCCCATGGATGTTTGATTTGCTCCTCACAAACACCTGGAGGGCTACAGATGATTTTTGGTGTATGTGGATGTGACATTTGATGGTCTGACTACTACTACTGGAACATGGTTGTTGTTCTTGAAATTCCAGTTAGAATTAGCTTTTTGGAGCACGTTCAGGAGGAATTCGGACTTAGAGGTGTTCAGTCATAATCCTGCAGATGGTAGCTTCACACCATTGGCTCATGCACCCAATGTCTGAACCTATGGTTCCTATCTTGCTGAACGGGATTGCTCCTGTGACAACATAACTAACCTGTCTTACCACAGTCTAAATCCAGCTCACGTTCTCTTTTAATTGGTGAATTCTGCTTCACAATGGTAGGATGAGCCGACATCGAAGGATCAAAAAGCGACGTCACTATGAATGCTTGGATGCCACAAGCCAGTTATTCCTGTGAGGTAACTGTGGTGATACCTCCTGCTTGAAACCCAAAAAGCAAGAAGGATCAGGAGGCCTGCTTTCAAGGTCTTTATTCCTGAAAATCAAGATGAAGTGAGCTTTTGCCCTTCTGCCCGTTTCTGGCCTCCCTACATTCTGGTGTGACAAGTCCCAGTCAAACCCCCAAAGCATGTAGTGAAGCCTTTTTTTTAGATAAACTAACTAAAGTAGTAGAATTTACCAGATTTGTTCCAGCATTAGATTTTTTCACATCTCAAAATTAAAAATCATTGATTCCACAGAGACTGATCCTGTCAGACCACAGGAATGTAGACAATAGTTGGATTTCTGAACCCTGGAACATCATCACGTCAATGTCGTGTTCTTTCAAATTGTGGCACTCTAAATCCTCTCAGCTGCCTGGTGCTGTTCTTTCACATCATCCCAATGCCTTGTTTAATTGGACTTGATCCTGTCAGATTTAGTGTGCTGCCGCTTTATATCTTAGAGAGGTTAGGAGCACGAACTGATACAGTGCATTGCCGCACCCACCACATGACAAACCAACTCAGGATCCCAGATTAGGGCCCGAGTGCAGCCATGCAATGGGTGATACCTCAGCACCACACAAGTTCAGGTGGAATGGAACAGTGTGAAGTTTTTTATGGTGGCTGGAGTGCCAATTCTGCCTCCAACCTCCAAGTTTTTTCCCTGCAGGTTGGAGGGCCTACATGCAGGGATGGATGCAGATTAACGTCATACCCAGGATGGAGCAATTGCAGGTTAAGGGCCTTGCTCAAGGGCCCAACAGAGCAGAGTCCCTTTTGGCATTTTACAGGATTCAAACCGGCAACCTTACGATTGCCAGTGCAGATCCCTAGCCTCAGAGCCACCACTCCGCCCTTTATATCTTAGCAGTATAATAATAATAATAATTCATTTTATTAATATAGAACCTTTCCCTTGGTTTAAGGTGCTTAAAAAGTGAACACAGGAGATGCAAACTGGGGGATCTTGGACAGCAGTTGGCAGAAGCTCCTTTAGACTGTGAAGTATGATCCTGTGTAAATTTGGCTTTACATAGCTATGCTTCATAATGTGGCTCCAATAGAGTAGACTCTAGCAATGTGCAGCTTCACGTCTTAGCAGTCTGACCTGATCAGATCTCACTCTCTCAAGACATTGGCTTGAATTCTTTTCTTTTTCTTCATCCACCTTTACCATCTAAAAGAGTCCCACTGTCTTGCTTCTGTAGAGTATGATCTTTTCAGACCTTCAGGTCATACATATTTGGTCCCAACAGGTCATAGTGTATGGCGTGTAATCCTAAAGGAGTTGTGTCCTGCCACTTTACATCTTCCTTGTCTGAGCACATCACACCGTACCAAAGTATTGCATGCATAGGGTCTGATTCTACTGAATCTTAGTTTCCTTCAGCTTCACTTCTATTCTGGAGAGGTCTAGTATTTCAAGATATTGTTCCTTCTACAGTCTGACCCTGTTATACAGAGTCTATAAAAAGTATTCACCCTCTTGGAAGTTAGGTTAGGTAGTATGTGATGTGACTTGAGGCTGTGATGGTCTGGATAATTTTCAGTGGGATGTCTTTTCAGGACTGATGTTCCTCATCTGCTGAGCTATCAATGTTCATGTTCACAGAATCCCATTTCGGTTTGGATTCAAGCTGGTGGACCTACAAGAAGTTGTGATACTTTAATGATTTTACCTAAACAGGAGCAACATGGTGGAGTGCATTATTATGCTGAAAGGCTTCTTTTCAATAATACCAATGAAGAAGATGAAAAGGTTGATCACTCTTTGGATAGACCATTGAGTTGTAATGTTGCCCTCAATGAGTACTAGATGGAGTCTGCTGTCAAATACTGTGGGTTCTCAAACCACGATGTAAGGTATTGTTGATGTATGTATTTTCTACGGTTCTCGATGAAACAGGAGTTTTGTGAACCATGAGAGTGCTGCCCTTCACTCTTGGAAAAAAAAGACACAACTAGACTCAAAGCAGGATTTCTTGACAAAAGACACCTCATTTAATATGACACACCTAAACCATCCCTGGTGCAGCCAATAGGCTTTAGAAGTCACATAATTAGGTCAATAGAGACCACCTCTCTGGGGTTGCAATGGATTGCAGTATAAATGCACCTTATCTGGAAGGTCGAGCTTGTGGTGAGTCAGCATCATGGCCTAACCTACACAAAGAAGGCAAAGGAACAGGTGCTTGAAAAGCAAAAGTCGGGATGGAAACAAGAAAATAACCAAGTCAGTGAATATCCCTTGGAGTCAAATGTAAGAACCATTTGTATAATAACATGTAAATGCCAGTATTAAAATGTAAGTATTAGTATCAAGCCTTTGTGTACATTAAGTAAGTCTGTCCTGCTTCTAGCTTTAATTCTATAAAGGGGGTTGTATCAGATGATTGCTGTTGAGGAGGACATGGAGCAACAGTTTTTTTCACCATTTTAGTTATATATAAAAAAAAAAAATTACATTCTTAGAAATAAGTTAGGCCAGGTTTAATACATTTATTCTGTTCTTTAATTTGCCTTTGCTTAGTAATAAAGTTCTTTAAATCATATGGAAGAAGTTATGAGTAGCTTAACATGTCAGAAATCTTCAGTTCTGCTCAAAGTGGCACTCATCAGGGAGTCACTGATATAGTCCAGTTAAATCAACCATTAAGAAGTGGAAAAGAGTATGGTGCAGTTGTAAGTCTGCCTGGAATAGGCCATCCACAAAAACTGAATGGTCATGCAAGAAGAAAACCAGTGAGGGAGGCCACCAAGAGGCCCATGAGAACCCTAAAGTAGGTACAAGCTGCAGATTGGAGAGACTGTGGATACACAAACAGTTGAGCAGGGGCTTCACCACTTACAGCTTTATGGGAGAATGGCAAAGAGAAAAAACACACAAGACATCTCAGGTGGAGTTGGCCAGAGGCCACATGGGAGATGCTGAAGTCAGATGAAAGAAGGTTCTACGGCCTGATGAGACTGAAACTGAGATCTTTGACCATCACAAAACGTCACATTTGACATAAGCTAAAAACTGCACACTATCAAAAGCAGACCATTCCCACTGTGAAGCCTGGTGGTGGCAACACATTGTTGCGGAGATGCAACTCCGTAGCAGGCCATGAAAGGCATGTGAGGGTACAGTGTTAAATAATTGCAGAAAAATAAAGGGGAGGAAATCCTAATGTGATTTGCAAGAAACATGCACCTTGGGAGAAGATTTGTTTTCCAGCAAGACAACAACCCCAAGCATAAAGCCAAAACTACACAGGAATGGCTTACAAACAACAATGCTAATGTCCTGGAGTGGCTGTGTGAGAGTCCAGGTTGTGATCTAATTGAGGATGTGTGTCTGGACTTGAAAAAGGCTGTTCAGTCACAATCATCATGCAGCCTAACCGAGCTTGAGCAGGTTAGCAGAGAAGTAAGGGGAAGAATGTGCAGATGTGCAAAGGTGACAGAGACCTGTGCGCAGAGACTCAAGGCTGTCATGGCTGCCAAAGATGCACCTACTAAATACTAACTTGAATACTTATGTGATCGATTATTTTGTGCTTTATATTCATAATTACTTTAGTCCACTTTCCAGAGATCTGTTTTCACTTTGCCATTTAAGAGTCTTTTTTGTTGATCAGTCTTAAAAAAGCCAAATGAAATCCACTGTGATTGCATGTTAAATAATAATAAGACGAGAAAACTTCCAAAGGATAAAACCTTTTTATAGGCACTGTGATTCTTCATCTCTTAAGCATATGCTCTTGTCTTGTAATGGCCTTCCACAGCACTTCTTTAATAGGGTCTGATCCTGTCAGACCTCCGTAATCCTGTAGTTTTAGTACATAAAAGTTTAATCCTAACAGACTTTGTTTTTGCAGGGTTTGGTCCTTTTCAATTCAGTATTCTGCACGTATTTTGCTTGTTTTGGATGGAAACGTTTGTTCAATTGGACTGTTTTTTTAAAAAAAAAAAACAGAACCACAGACAATGCCAGGGATTTGGCCAGACGATTTACTCGAGCATTTAGTGCTTTATTTGCCAAAACCGACTCACAAAACCAAAACCATAGAGCAAAGGAAACTGAAAGCCAAAATTTGTTGAATCTTTTGTAGGGTTTTTAATTCAAGATATCTTAACGTTGAAATGCGTGTTTGTTGTGAGAGATCCTCTTATGTGTCATGGACACCCGGATGTCATGATTCATATGGCAGGTGCTTGAGGTTCCTAGCAGTCAAGCAGCATCATAATAACCTAGACAACCAACGGTGCCCATGAAAATATAAGTGCACACAATTGGCGATGCAATGACATAACGAAAAAAAAAATAATAAAAATAAAAGAAATAACTTCATAACCACATCGATCACATGTTCTTGACCTACAGGTTGACTGAAGGAGAATTTTCAGTGGTGTAGTGACTAAGTATCATAAGAGTATGTCGTATACACTAAACTGATGTTGAAGGAATGCATTGAGGCTGCCATGTACTATCGACAGTGACATGCTACAGAGGGTCTGGGATGAGTTAGGCTCTGGCATTGACTTGTGTATTGTGACACAAGGAGTGTATATTGAGCATCCTACATGTTCAGATGATAGGACCTAAGTGAGACATTTTTGTTCTTCTTGAATCACCTCGCTTACCTCTTAACTGTGTGACTCTGTCACTTCACCGCATCCCAAAGTGCTGCTGCCATACTCTCAGGTCCCAGTGTCCTGTAGCTCACCAGCTAGCCGCCTGATCCTGTTCATCCAGACCTGCCATACCTGAGAATCTCCAGAGTTTACTTCTTGGTATTTTGATTTTATCAGGTCTCAGAACCTTCACAAAATTTGCATTTGCTCAATGTTGGAATCCCAAAGCTTTATTTCACGTTGTTTAATCTCTCCAGATCTTGGGATCCTTTTCCAAGCACAGTATCCACCAACCTGAAACATAAACTCCCTGCAGTCACAGCCATTGCCTAGTGATGTGTCTTTTCACACTCAGAGTGCTGCTGTTTTGGTTTTTGTAAGTTTGATCCTGTAATGTTAGATTTCTGTAGATTTCCATTGTTGGATTCCAATACCCTTCATACCTGGTGAATTTCAATTCAGTATTTCTTATTATTCTGTCAGTTTCCATCCTTGTTGTCTGGTCCTGTCTAATCTACTGGCCTGTTAGGTGTCCAGTGTGTCCATTTCTTTTACAGGCTTCCTGGACTTTTTTCCATGCTTTCCACAATTTCCCAGCTGGGTGGAATATAATTTCTCCTGCAGTATCAATTATGAGTCCTTAAAACATCCTATGGAATGAAACTTAATGGTTCTCCAATAGTGTTGAAAACAGCGTTCAGGTAAGGAAGACGGACATTCTGAGGTAAGGTAGTTTCTGTCACTAATCATGGTACTGGACAATGGTGAGAAGTCCATTTTGATTAGCGCATACAAGCAAGAATTTCAGTGTTCTCTGTTTATGTGATGATAATAACCCTATAGGCCTACAATAACTGCACATATCGCACAAAGCTGAAACAAATTTCTTCCAGCATGTCTTGCATTGGCAGAAGGCAGTCACTAGGGGGTGTCTCTGGCATTATAAACAGGCTTACCTCCCTTTCTGAGATTCCCACATCCATTCTTGCTGTAATGAAAAAAATGGAGATCTTGTTTGTCTTTGGGTACCCCGGAGGACATGCTGGCTTTTTTAACGCAACCCTTGACTCAGTGTTACTAATCAAATAAATCCTCTGAAGGAAACAAGAACTTCTCGTGTGACTATTAATTGAGGGAGTGCGGAGTCTGGAGGTGAGCAGAGCCAGATGTAGAGCTGATAGAAACGGAGATGTGCAGGGATGAGATCAGGAGAGCGCTGGTAGGTGAGCCTCTCCCTCATTATACTGAGGGACCCAATGGTGCGAAGGTCCAGTTGTACTCCTCCACTTCTTTATCTTCTTATGTACAAAACTTTTTCTAACAATTAAAAAATTGTGGCCTAGTGTCTCAGAAAATGGACTGTAAATGACAGCTCAGTCTCTGCCTTTTGAGTCATTGTGCCACCTCAGACGGGTCAAATGTCATGGCTGAGCTCTAGTAGTGCAAACATCTTTGTGTGTCTGAGAGCACTTTAGGGGCACTCGCAATGGGGACGCTCTTTGTAAATAAGGGCTGCTTGTTTATATCTGTTTTGCTAATGTCTGCTTGTTTATTTCTGGTAATGTCATGCACCCGATGTTGCAGTGATGGCAACAACTTCATAATTAGTAGTAAATGAATAGATGGAAGGAGAGATACTACATAAAAAAATATGGGTGGTTTGTATCTCTATATCACTATATAACTAGTTTCCCATCTAACGCTGATCCCTGCCTCCTGCCAGAGTAACTTCGGGTCTCCTTCAACCTTATAAATAGAAACAGTTGGGGCAGTAAATGAGTGGATGAGTGGAAAGGCACTATATAAAGTTAGCATTTTGAATGGCATACAGTAGAAGTGATTATGGTATAGAATAGAGTGTTAAGAGCACTGCTATCTATCCATCCATCCATCCAGCTCAGGCTACATCCACCCTCAGTCACACAGGGCCATTTTGGAGTTGTAATTATTAATGAGGTGGGTTTGTGGAAGGAGGATGCCAAACCCAACTGGGCCAAGCATGACAATGGAGATGAATCATATTTGTGAACATGCACTTAGTTTCCTAAATCATGGCACGTTTTTGGTGTTGGATATCCTCTCACGTCAATCAAATAATAATTTAAAACTGGTTTGTCCCTGTGGCATCATGATCTGATTTTTGATACCGATATCATTGACTTTTAGAAAATCACATAACCTCCAGTGTGAAATTTGTTTCTTTTGACTGACTCTTTCAGGTCTAAAAACCCAAAAGTATGAGCCCTTGTAGTGAACGGGGTTCATCTGAATATAAATGTCACATTAAAACTCCAAACTCTCCAATTCCAAAGCTGTGCTGGTCCTGAAATCTTCCTGGAAAAAGCCATCGATGCGAACAGATCAGGTTAGAAAATTCCACTGAACCCAACAAGAGCCACGGCTCTCAGAGAGGAGGCCAGCTGAAGCACACAACTGCACCCAGAGATCTGCAGGCTTCTTTAATTGCTGTGGCTAAATTCAGAGGTCAAAATGATGCCATCACTGTAAAATAGGAACCAGTCCTGGGTGGGATGCTAGTTCATCAGGATGGTCCAAATGACCTAACTAGTCATCTGAGGGATGAAGGAGCAAAACTGACAAAGACACGAGGAGAAAATGCAGGCAGGGAGCTAAAGGTCCGTGGTGTTAACTATTGAGCCCCTGTGTTAGAAAAACCTGGGAATGAATGCATGAAAAAAATACACATTATTGAACGGATGAAAAAGATGTAATTAGACAGACGGATGGACAGTAACAGGATATGCTTGGTCAAACTCAAACTGAAATTCAGCAATTTGTTCTTGTGATAAGAGTAAAAACGTGGCCCTGTTTGTTAATCGAAATGGCTAAAATCTGAATGGTGTTCTTGATGCGCTGCATTATCTTGTCCACCAGAGGGCGCTCGTCACCTTTAGCAGTCGTCTCTTCCCCCGCCCGGACTGACACATCGGCGGGGCGGCGCTCCTTGATCGTCTGATGTGCCGCCACTTCTTTCCAGGTTATGTGCTTCATAATTAAAGTGAGTGAATAATGTCTGGGCGGCAGAAAGAAAGAAAACTTAAGAAAATTCCGCTTAGATATTGTTTTTCTTTTACTGACTTTTGGAAATTCTTGTAAAATTTAAACCGAACATCTCATTTTACTGTAGAGATACCTAAAACTCATCTTAAACTGACCAGACGCGCAAAGTGAGAGAATGTAATATTATCCTTTTGTAAGTCGTCCTGCCATGGACTGGCGCCCTGTCTAGGGTTTGTTCCTGCTTTGCGCGTTTCGCTAGCTGGAATAGGCTCCAGCAGACCCCCGCAACCCTGTTCAGGACTAAGCGAGTTAGAAAATGACTGGTTTAATATATTTCATACAAAATGTATACATATGTCTCTAATAAAATGGTAAGTGTGCTTATGTCGTGCCGTCCAGCCCAGGTCAGATGTGTACTCTGATTCAGTTTACAGCAGCGGTGACGTAAGAGGAGCGAACCCAGAAGATGACGGGCGATCTGAGCTGGTGAGTTCACGACTGGCGCGTGTTATAAGTTATTTTTTGGCTGACGCCTTTATCCAAATGTGACATACAACATTTGAGACACAATTGATTGCATTTTTTTTTTGTCAAATGGAACACAGGCACGTGAAGTGGCTTGCTCATGGTCACACAGTGGCACTAGCGGGATGTGAATCCACAGCCTTAGGGTTTGAAGTCCAAAGACTTAACCGCTCCGATTCACCGTAGTGGCCTGTGGCCTCTCCTCTCATAAATCTACAAAAAAAAAAAAAAAGCTTCAATTCTAATGTTGCCTTCCGGATCACAACTCGTTTTAAGTTCCTTCTCTGCGCTTAGCGCTTCCTTCAAGGGCTCTGAAGTCTCATGCTGGTGGTGTGCAGCCATCGTCATGGCAACCGAACACACCACCTATCCGCCCAGTCAGTCCCCCAGTTCAGACGCACACTCCCAGTGGATCCCATAAAGCCTGAACGAATTTTGTGATATTGCTGTGAAAGCCAAATGTCCACCACTTTTAAAACAATCTGAAGACTGTGACTGGGCAGACAGCATCTAGTCCATGAGGCCACATGCAGGGCACTCTATCAGCACTCGCTCCCTCATTGCTTTGTTTCTGCTCACTGTACTATGTGTTAATTGTTCATATGAAAGGCGCTATACGAAGACAGTTCTGTTCTGTGCTCACGCATATATAGAAGGTAATGTATTGAAACTTCTGCACTTTAGCCCAGGAACGTCAAAAAACGTATATTAAAGCGCACATTTTAAAACCCACTTCATTCTGCTGCACTCAGATTTCAAGCTATAATTTAGTTGTAAATATTTTGGAAATTCACATTAATGTTTGAACTTGATCTTATTTTATACTTTATAAATATATCCTAAAAATGACATAATGCATGTAATACATATAAATTTGATGAATTTGTCTAGTTTAACATTTTTACAAAAAACAAAATTACAGGGTGATCCAGATCTAATTATGCAGATCCAGATCGTCTGGATGACTTTGATTTATGCGGGGACGATTCCAATTCGGCGTGAAGACGATTCTTCATGTCGTCATTTCGCACACTTCTTGATGGTCCGGGATTTTTCGGGTGATTTTCTATGTAATAAACTTAATAAGTTATAGCGTAATGACAATTGCATAATTAGATCTGGACCACCCTATATTTTCAAATTGTATGCTGTCATAGAGGCAGAACAGGATTAGGCTACAAAAATTGTCTTTGAGATCATTTTTACCTGTCATATATTAGATCATTAAAGAATTAAATCAAGTCATAATTAATGATTCCAATCAAACATAAAACATAGTTAAGGACCAGGGGACCTTTTTTGTTTTTTGGCTTTCTTATTTGTTTTTCCTCTTTTATTTCCAGTATGGAAGACAAAAGTTTTGAGGTGAAGTAGTTCGACTCATGAATCATGGTGACAGAGAGTGGTCACGTGTCCATGTTGATTAGTAACATTCTTATTAAGAGCGAACTTCACTGTATATGTGACGATTATTATGTACGAGGCAATCCTAGTAAGTTAAAATGAATGTTAAATTCACACATGTATTTGCTTTAATAGAATGTTAGTTTTACAGAGCTAACGGATGATTCTCTTTATCTCCTGGAGGTTAACACATTCTTTAAAGACTCGATCAAATGTCTGATGTATCGCAACGTATAAAACAGATGGGGCTTGTCTCATACACTGTCTGTAGATGAACAACACAATATTAAGAGAAACAATATTTAGTAATCATGATTTCTGTAAAGGCACTATATAGGAAAAGAATCAACATGAAAGTAACCGGACTCTGAGCACTTGTGTCTCCATTGTTACAAATCAGACAATGCGACTTGTGTCTCTGTGCTTGTGTGAGCAGTTTCAGACATCCCATACACTGGTCACATAGCACATGGGGGATGCTGAAGCTGTTCTTTCTTTCTTTCTTTCTTTCTTAAACTCTATGATGGCCCAGTTTCATTATCATCCTTCAAGAAACCCTGGTCCTGGCACAGCAGCCTGACCTCAGAGGACTGTTCAGGCCAAAGAGCTCCCAGTCTCCATGTAGCCTAGCAAGCCTCAAGGAGCTCCACGTTTAGAGTACTGTATTCACTGATCTGTATTTCTAAAGTGGTGTCATTACAGACTATCCTGGTAGCATCAGGCCAGTTTGGAATCACCCACCACCTCAGGCTGCATGTCTTTGAAATGTGAGAAAACTGCAGAGGTTCTAGCCAGGGTATAATTTGATCCCAAGTCCCGAGAGAAATGAGGCTAAGGCACTAACTACTGTGGCACAGAAGGCCCTACAAGGACCACACGTGGTGTCACCAGTATTGACACCTTGGCCATGTCCGTGGATCTCTTTGACTCTGCCTCTTTACATGGAGTGTCCAGAATTAACTCTTGTTGGCTGCATATTAAGGGGGATACATGTCATGGATATTGCCATGGCTTGGCCCATTTTTCAGTCAGTGATGGAGCTTTAGTGCTTGGGAGCAGAGCTCAAGGTAGCATACTCTTGGTCTTGGTCCCAGCCTCGCATGCCCTTAACCTTGACTGCCTGAGGAAACTGAGCTGCTGCCCAAACATATCAGATCTGAGCTAAATGTGCTAAGCACACTTTGAACCAGCATGCCCTGAACAGCGGTTTGATCTCTTGGTCACATAACCATTTCTTCTGGCCTAATTTTAGCTCTTTGCCCTGTTTGATGTTCATGCTGATCCCACACAAGTCATCTTCTTGTGATGGATGCTCCGTCTGGTGCCACTGGTCTTCTATGACATCTAGTCTCTTTGACGTGTCCTCATTTATGTAGCTGTGACCTGCGTCATTAGCTCTTACTTTCACTGACTATTATCACTTTTGTCCTTCCCAGCTAATCCTCCTCACCGTGCCAGTCCTGTTGGCATCATAATTTCACCACTGCCATGGCACCCTGCCTAAAGAGCATAATTCTCACATCCCAGTACCCCAATAGAAAGGAGGGGTGAGAAAGTCCTGCCAGCTCCTCGAAACCCCCTGAGGCTGTGAATCTGCTGATGCGAGTCGTGCTTGGGCACAGTGCCCAGTGGTGCGCTTAGCGGGTGGATAGTAACACCAAGGCAGGGGATTGGCTTTCAGAGCTTTGGCACAGCTGTGGGACATCAGACTGATTCCTGATGTTGCCAGGAACCAGTGATTGTGAAGGGGACTGTTGATGGCCCCCTCAGAATGGGCTATGTCTGTGTCAACTTTATTTTTCACTGGTCGTCAGATCAACAGAGATGAAGGATTCAGGTACTGATGCTAAGGTCTCACTGATGATTGGTAGAGCAGTTTAAGGGTAGAAGGAATGTACAACATGAAGGGCATCACATTGAAATCTTGTGACTCACTCCACCCTGGAAGGGGGATTCTGGTACTCAGACTCAACCATTAAGGTTTCAGTGCCCAGGAGGCACTTAGTGAACCAGTGTAGGACACAAGTTGTCTTTCTGAGCCACCATACAGCCAGCAGTTTTATGCCTAAAGTGCAGGCAGCACTGCAAAGCCACAGCGTTTTTTTTATTCTTTTTATTCTGTTTTACACCACGCTTGAAATTAGGAGGTTTATGGGAGCGGGGGTAACCGAGGCCATCACATGGAAAAAGTTTCATTTCTAGGGTGAGGGTGGAACAATCTGCACAGTGCATATGAGGCCAGCCTCCTCTTAATCATGGACACGATGCCAGGCGGGTACACTCACTCCCTGCCTCGAGCCTCTCACGCACGCGGGCAGCACTTCACAGAGCTCTCCCTCTCGCTCTCTCCACTCTCGGCTCCTCACTCACTTGGCGCCGTGTGTGTAGGCGGCCAGCGGGGGTCGTGACGCACGCCGAAGCGCGGATGGAAACAGGCAGATTAGTCAGCTGCTGCCTTCCGTGGGTGACTGCCACCAACACACAAGCCTGCTGGGCTTTCCAGGTCTCCTCACCTTGCAGACGCTCTGCCTGCTCACTTTGCTCCCCCCCACACCGGCCCCCTCAGACTCTCACAGACTCTGTGCTGTCCCCCTCCATCACCCTGCTCTTCAGGCCCCCACTCATCCACATGAAGATGGTTTCCACTTTTTGATATTAGCAGTAAGTCAGCCTTTGTGAATATGTGGGAGAGTCTTGTGTGTGGTGCCACGTCTCTGAGAGCGGCGTGTAAGAATCACAAGTCGAATTCCACGGTGGCTCATCACTCGTCTCGCGGTGCTTTTTTCTGACTCGCCTTCCCAGACAGCATGCTTTTCAACAGGGCCCCTCACATGCCTCACCGTGTGTTATAGCCATTAAGCTAACTGATATCCAGCTAACAGGGATCAGGTTCCGACAGGCTGCCATGACTCGGGGGCCAGCACACGTGCACCTCTTCAAACGGAGCCCCTGAGGTCATTCAGGTTTCACAGCAGAGAATGTCAGAGTTGTGCGCCACTAGAACTAAAACACCTTTAATGGTGTGGCAGAGAGGTGCAGGTTGGTGGAATAATGGAATACAGGAGAATAAATTTACAGAATACTGACAGCTGACAAGATCGGGCCTTTGGGAATAAAGCAATAGTAGAGATAAATCCAGTGAGCTGACACTCCATGGTGGAATAGCATCAGAGTACGGAGGTCTGGCAGGATCCAAAAAAGTAGAAACAAACGGTAACTACGAGGGAATAAAATCTCCCAGGACCTTTCTGTTAGGAGGCATGGATGCAGGACCCTAAATTTGATAGGAAGTAAAAGTGCAAAGATCAGGCATCTAGTTGGAAATGAAACTGGACAGGATAATCATTTAGGATACCACCAACAAGGCATTGTGCAGGGCCCTATGTCTGGGCCTAAAATCTAGAGATAAGGGCACATTGGAGAATTCTTAAGCTATGAAATGTCAAAATTTGACAACATCAAACATCTAGGATTTCACACTGCAGTATACTGAAATCTAAAGGGTCCATAATCTGGCCAATAAAAATACAGAAAAATTGAATTGGACAGGATTCAGAGAAAATGAGAAAGAATTCTAATATAAGACCCAGGACAAGGATATCCGCCAGGATCAGAATTTTGCGACTAAAGACTACAAAAATAAGAAACACTGCAGAATTTCTAAAGTGGAAAAGCTGCTGGCTTTTAACATCTGACAGGATCACTCGTCTAAAAGCAGAGCTGCAGCTCTTGCAGATTATTGAAATCTGACAGGATCAACCATAAAGAAGATGTGTGACAGGATCACTCCTTTAGAAGGAGAAGCTGCCTTATGCGTTAGTCAATTGGGTTCAAATATATATGGCCTCGAAATTCCAGATTACTAACATCCATTCATCCATTTTGTTAACCCGCTTGTCCAGAGCTGGGTTGCAAGGCAGCTGGTGCCTACTCCAGCAAGCACTGGGCGCAAGGCAAGAACAACACCATAGGGCCAGTCCATTGTAAGATGAGCGCATTTCAACATTAGGAGCCAACTTGGTATCACCAATCCCTCTGTCCTGCATGTCTTTGGACTGTGGGAGTCTCACATAGACATGGAGAGAACATGCAACATGCAGGGAGCCTCCTTTTGGTGAGGCAGCAGCAGCAGTGCCCCTGTGCCTATACATTATTAACACATAGAAGACTGTACAGTATACTGTGATCTGAGCGGCTCACACATCTAGATGGTAAAGCTGTTAAAGTTTGTGATCAGACAGGATCAAATGTAAGATAGTGACATCTGACACATAAGATCTGCAGGGAATTAAAGCTGGGACACTGAAATTTGACAGAAGGAGACACCTTGAGAGTAAATGTGCAGGCAGCTGCGATCATTTGGGATCAAATATCAAATGCTTTAAACTGCACTAACAGGATCAAACAGATACTCATAAAACTACAGGTGTGGTCTGATGGAATCTGAGAGGTAAATTTGACAGGATCGATCATCTACAGAGTAAAGCCACAGCTTTAGGATTACATATTAGGGACTGCAGTTTACTAAGATTTGACATGATCACGTGCCTAAAAAATGAAGCTGTATGATACCGACAGGATCAAACGACATGAGGGTAAGGGCGCAGGACAGTGTCATTGTGCAGGATCAGATATTTAAGGTATACCGTTGGAGACTGCTGACACTTGAACAGATCAGTATCTGAATAGTAAAGGGTGCAGGGTACTGAGATCTCACAGGATCAATCACCTATAAGGCTGTAGAATAAAGGCGTTCTTATAGGAAACTAAGACGTGAAATGTAAACGTTTAACATGAGAGCCCAGTGTGGTAAAGCTACACTGAATCATTACAGGGTCAGGCGCCACAGTCTGACTCACTGTAGCATGGACAGCATTGCACATCACCCTGATGTAAGGTGCCGTAAAAAACTGAAAACACAAAAAAAGCAACCAGTGGCGAGATACAAGTAATAAAGTTGTGTCGGTTTTGCCAGAGCTCATTTTGGAAGGTACTACTGTATATGAAAGAGAGCTTTTTTCACAGGTCAGACTGGAGCAAGGTGAATGCTGGGAAATCATTGAACTTGTTAGGACATGTTTTATTTTGCCTGACCCCCAATTCCCTCCCTTCCCTAACACCACCACCACCACCCCCGTCCACCTGGACAGGATGATTAAGTTCAATATGCCATCTCCCACGAGCTGTCGGGGCGGAAGAGTAATGACTTTTAAAACTGTCTCCTACTGCCACAAGACTGACAGGAGGAGGAGGCCGGTCTCACTCCTGGCGCTCGACAGGACTGACGTCAAGCAGCAGGCCCAGGTGTGACTCCAGCCGTCAGACTGGCGGCTCTGAGGGAGCAGTGATTGATATCCCGTTGGCCTGCCAGGAGGGCCCGACATAAATTAACATGCCGCCTCCCTCCTGTGGCTTGCTGCAAACCCTCATTTCAGTCCTTTGTTCAGAGACGCTGACTTTATTGGCTGCTGTCATTTAGAGACGCAGAATAAATATGAAAAGCAGCGTGCCCTCCTGGACAATTTGCTGCTGTTTTCCATTGAAACGTCAGCAGGATTCCAGACTGCTGCTCTTATTTAGTGATCATTTGGAAGCTGATGTCTGAATGATGCTGTTCAGCTTCGCTGGCATGAGCTCTGAGGCATCAAGCATTAATGCTGACCTGCGCGAAGAACGGCGTCTGCTGCTGTGTGAAAAAGCCATATTCTGCAAAAGCTGGCGTGTCTCTTTGGAGTTATTTTATATTCCTAGCATTTTAAACTTACAGCTTACATGAGCCCACAAAATTACCTCTTCTCGATCTTATCAAGTCGTGGCGTCAAGGAGTATTTACCTCTAAGCTGTGGCCTGTAGTTTCAGCACCATCGTTTCATAAATACCGTTCGGCAGCTTTAACCCAAAGTGTTTGATTTTGTCAGATCTTGGCTCGTGGCACTTCTGCCTCCTTAGAGACTGATCCTATCAGATCTCATTACCGCCACTGAATCTGATCAGGGTGGGCTTCAGTTTTCTCTGGATTTACCCACCTGGAGTCTGTTAGATTCCATCATTATCCTGTATTTTATCTCACTGAGTCTGAACCTCTTCGATCATAATATCCACAGCTCTACAGCTTAACCTCTCTCCAGTCTGACCCTGTCAGTATCTGTCATATTGGCAGAGCCTCACGGTTTTTAGCTTTAACCCCTTAGACTCTGAATCCACCAGCTAATAATACTGCTTTACGTTGGTCTGAAGGAGTTGACCCTGCCAGTGTTTGTGCTCTTGCTAATATACAATCCTATCAGATCTCAGGATCCTCTAGTTTGAACTTTTAGAGCCTCAAATGCCAGACTATAATATCCTGAAGCTTTATTTCAATGTCTAATCTCGCCAGATATTGCGATCTTTGAGATCTAAGGTGCCTGACCATCCTTGAGCTTTATCCAGAAGGATTTTGATCCCGACCCTATACTTCACCCTGCACTCAAGCCCCTTTCAGATCATAACCTTCTAAGACTTGAACCTGTTCAATCTGATTTCACCTGACTTCTGTCTGTTCCAGCTTGTCTGCCTTTGAGTCTGGTCTTGTCAAGGCATTTTTAAATTTTGATTATACTTGGGGTCTTCACCCACGCCAGCGCTACGTGCCATTGTGAAAGGGGGGGCTGAATGCACCCCAAGGAGACGCAGTCACTCCTCCGAATCCCCCTCTTAAATGGTGATACACTGGGAAACAAATTCCTTTTTTTTTTTACCTCCTCTTTGCTCGGTCAGCTGTTGGCTTGCTGCTGCTGCCGTGCCGCATGATCTGTATTTCATGCAGCTCTTTGAATGTTTAAAGCCTGTACAGCACCCATCTTTTTGTCTCACTGCCTTGTCTCTCTTGTCCCCCAGACATCCTCAAACACTATGCAATCTCTTTTCGCTGTTCCGTTATTTCTCCGAGTAATAATTTCTGTTTGTTTGTGCTAATGCGATCTTTACTCGTGTTTTTGAGACTTTCGAATTTTCATACTTCCACTATCTCTAACCTGTTCTGCATGTGTATCACGGGACTTGCTTCCAAAGGTTGTAAGTATGACATAACTTGTCCGTCTCGTGGGACATTAAAGTGTCTCTCTTCAAAAGATCTTTCTTCCAAAGATCACGTATCTTTGCAAGATTGTTTTTTTATAATATAATAGAGAGATATTTTTGAATTGCAATCCTGACATATCTCATTAATTGTGTGCATCACTCCACAGAACCTGTCCCACTGAGGTTATGAAGTCCTACCCTTTTACCCTGAGCCTGTTAGACCTCAGTATTCTGCAAGTTTACCTGTTAACTGATCCTGCCAGGTCTTGGTACACTTCACTGGCCCATCCAGTCAGATCTTTGGATCTAGAGCTTTACTTCATAGCAGAAAAGAAGTAGATGCCAGCGAAGTGGAGAAGTTAGGCACTGTGGTGCAGTGGTTAAGTCTATGGACTTCAAACCTTAAGGCTGTGGGTTCAAATTCCCCCTTCTTACACTGTGTGGCCATGAACAGGTCACTTCACCTGTCTGTGTTCCAATCAGAAAAACAGAAAGAAATGTTATCCATATGTATCTCTAAAACGTCACAAGTCACCTTGTATAAAGGTGTCAGTCAAATAATTAAAGAAAGCGAATGTGTCTAGGTAACAGACTAGTAAAAGCTGCCAATGTTGTCTCATTCCATATGTCCACTTGGTTTCGCACAAATGAGCCCAGTAGACACATTTCAAAAATTTTATCAAAGGAGCACCTCTGCCCTTCCTTTGAAGGCCCTGGCAGGCTGCCATTGCCCGCTGCCTCAGTACCACTCTCAACGTCACTTGTTGGTCTTTGAAATTTCCGACTCACAACAATGGGGCTGGAGCCTTCCCAAAATGCATGACCCAGCATGCCTTAACCCACAGCATACAAGATAGCAGAAACGGTAGATTGAGCCTGACAGGCATCCGATATTGTTTTAGGAAGGATCACCAAATGTACAAGCACAACAAAATATAGGGGCCTGGGTACAGAGTGCTGGGCATGGAAATATATATAATTGAAGGGACAGGAAGACAAGTGGGGTGCTTTTAAAGGTTCTTCCCTGCATTTTCACATACAGACAGCTTTCACTGCTAACCCCCCAGCCCCCCCCCCCCATCCCTCATGTCTGACAGGACCCAGGCTGTTTGAGACTTTTATTATCCACTCCACTAACAGAATGTGTGCCAGACATTCTTATTCTTGGAATGGAAAGCAAAGGGAGAAACTGTTCAAAACACACGCCAGTCCTCCTGCTCCTCAGCTGTCTGCCTCTTCCCTAAACTCTAAATGCCCTTAGAACAACAAGCCCACCACACCAGGAGTTCCTCAACATCTTCTCTTACCACCTTCCTCAGTTTGTTAGCAAGAATAAATACAGAAGGCAGGGGTTCGGGGGGTCAGGGAATTTTCTAGTGAAAAAGGTTTGGGTAAGATGGGTTTGAACGGTTTGTCAAAGGGACAAAGACAGGCGCTGGTATTCTGAGCAGAACAGCAGGCAGAACAGTGCTTGTTTGGCACAGTGTGCTGTGCAGGGTACACATGGCGCACAGCAACTGCCACATCCTACACTCCACATGCTGGCACAGAATGGTGCCAGCCACCAAGTAGAAGAGAAGCCTGCGGCGTATGACAGTCGGTCTCCCTGCACTTGGGGGCCCCCCCCAACCCCTAGCCTCCCCCCCCCAACCCCTAGCCTCCCCCCCCCCAGCTACCCAGGTGCTCTTAGGGACCTCAGCCGTATTTCATATTACATAATGTCACATGATTTAATCGCCCACATCACACCACTTGCCGAGCAACTTAACGCCACACTGTAGGCACTAATGTGATCTGCAGCAAATCTCGACACAGGTCAGCCCTCGTAGGAATTGTCTCACTGCTCACCCAGGGCTTTGAGCTCATTGCATCACAGCATACAAAACGGCAGCGTGCCAAAGCAGAATGTGGGCAGAGAGCAACACACAACAGTTTGGAGGAGGGAAGAGACAAGGGTTTGTGGAGCAAGCCTATAAAAGAGGCAAACACAAATCCCAGTATGGCCATCCCGGGGGTCCCTGCCAGTCTCCTCACACAGTATGTCAGTTCAGAATTTTGAGACCCAATGTGCCTCTGAGTCTCTGACTCCCCACTTCAGACCCTGAATCCCCAGTCTTGTTTTCTTCCAGTTCATACCATAAATCCTAATGCATCACCGAGTCTCCCATTGCAGGTCCTGACTCTTGGTGTGTTACTTCTGCCATTTCTCTCACTAAATCTCAATGCAGTCTTGAGTGCTCTCACTTCTCATTCATACTATCGACCCCTTACATTTTTGAGCTTTATGAATCCTTCCCTCCTTTAACACTAATACCAATTCAGACCCTACATCTCAAAGTATTGCTGGCTCCCAGTCAGTTCCAACACCAGATTTCTGGGAAACTTCATCCGAGGGGCTCACAGCGAATGCCTTCCCTAAGCCTGTGGTCACTTAATGACCAGCTTTACTTTTATATGGCACCTTTAATTACCCCAAGAAGTAAACTGCTGCAGGGGACTGTAGAGAACTGCCAGGGAGCAATGTGGCTGAAGAGCAGAGGGTGCCAAGGATGGCGGGGAGGAAAGGCGGGCCTCCTAGAGACTCGGAAGGTGGTGGCGGTGAAAGAAAGAAAAAAGAGAGAGAGAGAGAGGGAGAGAAAACGCCTGTGGGAAGTGCTTGTTTTTCTGCTGTTTGGGAGTGTCCCCGTTCTGGCGGTTGCCTGTTTACATCCCAAACACTTGTGCTTCCGCACAGCTGGCGGCTGTTGACAGCGCGACCCCGACTGCTATCCTTGTGGCCGGAGGCAGAGGTTTCTCTCGGCTTCCTTTTACTTTTATTCCGCCTGCAGCTCCCCCTTGCTGCTTACAGACTCGCTCCCTGGCAAGGCTATCCAACGGAAAAGCTGCAAATGTCAGTTAGCACCGCTCTCTTCTATTTCTAATAGAAACATGGCTGTTGGCTGCCAACTCTTGACTGGCTGTGTTTTTCTGCGTAGAGTTGATGAACACCCAGAGGCATCTCAGTGAAGGCCTTGAAATGCCAGACAGCCACTTGGAGCGGGAGAGGTGATCATGGGGTGGCAGTGACCCACATTTAAGCATTTGCATTTTTCCAACAAGCAAAATTGGGTGAAAACGAGTGGTAGTCCTGAGGTGGCCAGAAGGGTTGGAGATGAAAGTATTCTGCAGCTTGGGAAGATGTTCATCAATGAACAATTAACACATTCCACAGGTCTGGGATTTGAAGGCAGAAATGGTAATATGCAGCATTGGCCTCGGCCACGAGGTATTTAGCGACTGTAGAAATACCATGAAAGTGACGCCCACCCACTGAGTAAGTCATTCTGAAACTTGCAGGCGGTAGGGAGTTTCCCCTACAAGTATTTTGCAGTGTCATATTGGGTATGAGGGAAGACTGCTTCCTTCCAGCTCTGTAAAGGAAATCCCGGCACACCCCTGGGTATTTCACTCTCAAGTTTGTGTTGCCAGTGGGAACTTGAGCAGGCAGACAGAGATATGTGTGCTCGTCATGCAGTTAGGGGAAGTGAAACCATCTTCTCTTCTCCCCTCCCCTCCACCTGTTCCCACCCCAGTTTTAGAGCAGAAGTCAATGGTTCCAGCATACAGCAGGTGTCTTCTGGTCTCTCCATCTGAGATCCCCTCAGGCAGACTGCTTGGTGTTGCTGGTCTGGATGAGAAGACATTTTGGTGGCTGAGGTGAACACACACTGCAGCGTGTAAATGGATTCCATGCAACTTCTGTATGGTATGTTCTGTGGGAATCACATCATTAAAAATAACATCAAAACATATTTGGTTATTCAAAAGGTTAATTATTATTGCATATATTTAATATAATAAACATCTACGTGTGGAAGTGTGTCTGTCTGTCTGTCCCGGAAGTGAGAGGTGGAGTCGGAGTAAGGGCTCCTCCTCCGAGGAAACAGAAAACTCACTTAGCCTCTAATAACACAATCGTGGCCAGCACATCAGCAAAATGAAACCTCCAATGAAAGACAAGGTTGCTTAGATGCTAACATCAAGAAAAGAGTATCCCTTTTACTTTTCCACCCACCGCTAATACACAAGCGAGGTGAGTGCGTCGGCCAAACGAATCCTCCTAGGAGAGCGATGCCCAGAGTAGTTTGTTTCAATTACTTGATGTCTCTACATTTCAGTTTTTTTTCTGACGATTTCAATAGCTTCTAGGACCCCGGGATTTTTACAGTACGGGCTTACACAGCTAGTTTAATATAATTTGGTTACAGGTGGTGCAGTGGTAGCGCTGCTGCTTTGCAGTAAGGAGATTGTGGGTTCGCTTCCCAGGTTCCCCCTGTGTGGAGAGTGCTTTGAGTAGTGAGAAAAGCTCTATATAAATGTAAAGAATTATTATTCTTACACCCCCAAATGCAGTGCTTTTCCACATGCTATTATGCCTCATTTTAGTTATGGATGTAAATTTGGATGTGTACTAGAAAACGAGCCCAAGTGGAGCAGATGAGGGAAAGAAAAGGAATTTCAGCACATTTTGATAGAAAAGCATCAAGACTTAACTAGAAACTACTGAATCGTTACACAAATCAGGCCGATTCAAGGGAGGGGTTCGGTACAATGAACGCCTTAATGCCGACAAATTCACACCATCGCTAATATGAAAGATTTATTCACTTTACAGTCTATGTAAAGAAGAAATAAAGCAGAATAGTCTGTTAAAGTGACTAGCACATTATGTCTAACCATGAGCTGTTATCTAATGAAACCCAGAACATACAGCAGCCCCGCCGTGCCGGTGGAATCACTGCAAACATCAAAGACACTCGGGTTGCAACAGCTGTTCACTCTCTGTCAGGTCACAGTCGAGTGAAAATGTCCTGCGGCTCCCGTCTTGATAGGACAGTCAGCCCCAGTGATGCCACTAAACACACCTGAGCCAAAAATCAGCTGTTAGGATTTGTTCTGCAATCTGTGCCAACAGTAATGCTGTTTGTTAACGTTGTGCCCACTATCAGGGCCTTGTTAAATACACACAGATAACACAAACCGCCAGACTTTGGCGGATATAAGGTGAAAATTCTAGCAGAATTAATAAAAAGAATGAAATACACCATCATGAAATGAAAATGCAAATTGTTCAGATGTTATTATTACGATAAAAGTATAACTTTGCTGTTGATGGGGTTATTCAAGGGTTCACTGGTCTTCTTTAGAGAACCTCCATGTCCCCAGCAAGAGAAGCACTTCTACCTGCTCCATCAGATACTCTTCCTTTGCTCCCTTTTTCATTCACTTCAGTTTCACACCTCTAACTCTCTCTACTCAATCCTCCTTTTCCCTTCCTCCTTTTTGCTTTCTCTACTCGTTATTTCTATCTGCTGTTTTCTCTAACTCTTTTTAAAACTCCACATTTTCTGCCCACCTGCTCTGTCCTGTTTCTGTATTTCCTTTTCTACAATTACCCAGTCCTGCAAGCAGGCCCTCCAACTTGCAAGGAAAATTTGGGGGTTGGTAGTAAGATTGGCACTCCAGCCACCGTAAAAAAAAAAAAAAAAAAAAAAGCTCAGACTGTTCGAGTGTGGTGCTGAGGTGTCACCCGCTGTACTAGTGTCCCAATTCAGGTGGTTCGTCGTGGAGTGGGTCAGCTCAGCTCATGCTTCCAGCTCCCCATTTCACAAATCCGTTGTCTGCTCATGTTTTTTGTTTTTCCTTTTTTAACTAACCTTTCTTAGCTTCATAATTCTAGCATAATTTCCTCCTTCTCCATCTTCCTCTTTTCTAATGTTTTCTGACTCACAATTTTTATGCTCTGTTTTTAACTCTTTTCCTTTTCTCTGTTTACTAATCCTACTAATGGGCACAGTGAGGAGTTGGATGAGAGCTGGCTTGATGTTCTTCTACACACAGAAGTAAGTACTATTCCATATGACTCACCAAGATGAGAGAGCTTTGTTGTGCCCTGAAGGTCTCCAGTTTGTGGCCGATGAGCAGCATTTAGTTGATGACAATATCACATTTTCTTGAACGCCCCACTTTCTGCTTCCTCTAGGCCATAGGTGTCGAACTCCGGTCCTAGAGGGCCGCAGTGGCTGCAGGTTTTCATTCTAACCATCTTCTTAATTAGTGACCAGTTTTTGCTGCTAATTAACTTCTTTTGCCTTCATTTTAATTAACTTGACCCAGGCCCCTTTGTTGTTGCTTTTTCCTTAATTTGCAGCCAAATAATAGCGAGACACAAAACAAGCCGCCACATGACCAGCTCACCTGTGCCAATCACACAATATCTGAAAATAAAGAAAGGTGAAGGTCTCAGTAAAGTTAATCTCTCAGGTCGCCAAAACATTTTGACGGTGTTCTTAGAAAAAACAGAAAAATCAACAGTTTTGTATATGTGTGCTCTGGCAGAATGAGAGTAGCAACAATCCAAGGAATTAAATAAGGAGTTTATTTAACAGCAAGAATTGGCTTTGCATTAAGAAAGTGACTGGAGTGAAATTGGTTGGAGTTTGAAACCCCAATTTAGCTGGTCATTTGTTGACTTGTTTCACGTCTTGTTTCTGTTTGGCTGTCATTTAATGAAGAAAACAATCAATTCCAAGCACTGAATCCTTAAAAACAGGGCTATTAAAATGAAGGGAGAAAGAATTTAATTAGCAGTGAAAACTGGTCACTGATTAGGAAAAGGGTCAGAATGAAAACCTGCAGCCACTGTGGCCCTCCAGGACTGGAGTTGGACATTCCTGCTCTAGGCCCTTACAAATCTCCCTTTCCTTCTCTTCTTCAGGTTCGCTGTTTGTGTATCTTTTATTTTTTCTCTGCAAATCCTCTTTCTCTGTTTTGTATATCTTTCCACCTCCTTTTTCAACTCTCCCTTTTTCTAACAGTACTTTATGCTACCTCCTCCCCCTAGTTCATGCTTTTTGTCGCTTCTTCTACTGCAATGTCCTCTAACTCTACCCTCTCCTATTTTCCTTTCTTTCCTGCTTTCCCTTCACTTCTTCCTTCTCCAACTTGACTGTTTCATATCTCTTCTCTCTGCTTCTCTCTTCACAAGTCGTCTACCTTTCTTAACTTCTTTGCTCCCCACTATTCTTAGATCTTTTTCCACCTTACCCACATTTTGTCCACTGCCTGTTTTCTATGCCTTTCAAACATTCAGTTTTCAGATGTCCCCCTTCATTAATTCTTAAATCTATCTAACTTCATTTTTGTTCTTCTTTGTCTTATTTCCGTTTCTTCGCATTTGCCGAATTCTTTCCCTTGCATTTTTCTTTCCCTCTCCTCCCTTCCGCTTTCTCTAACTCCATTCTTCTCATTTTTAGACCTCTTCCTCTATCTCCTCCTTCTCCACTTATTCCATTTTCTAGCATTCCCTGTCCTCAAATCTGTTTTCCATATCTTCTTTTCCTTGTCCCTGTCATTCTCTCACTCTCTTGCTGTATCTGTAACTCCAGTTTCCTCCTCCTATTATTTTCTAACCCTTTTCTTAACCCCTTGCTTCACCGGGCTTACTTTCAAAGGCATCTCTTTTCTTTTTCTGCCTCCACTTTCTTCCTGTCTTCTGCATGTGCCTGTCATCATCTGACTGTTTCATGCTGTCATTTTTTCAAAAGTCTCTATTATTAAAGAAGTCACCTCAGAGTACTCCAGAGTGAAAGTGCTTAGAAACGCAAGTAGAAGGAGGAAACCAAGGTCGTTTTATTCAGGCAGTTGCTCTACGTTAGAGCAGTAGGGGCCGCTTAGCAACAAGCAGGAATATGCAACTAGGACTCTGATAAGAAGCCAGTAAACAATACACAATTCTAGAAGCGTCTTACCGGATTTCATGAATGACCAGCAGCAGCATGTCCAGCAGGGTGCACATACCTATGTGGCAAGTCCTGTCAAGTCTCTGGAGGTGAGAAGGAGCAGTTGGCTGGACTATAAAAAAATGAATATGATGGCAGGGTGATGTATAAAATAAAATAAAATGTGGTTCATTTCAACCACATTCAGAAATATGTCTTAATATGCATCCAGAATGTGATGGGCATGAGAGGGAACTCACTCATTTCTATCAGAAGTCAAATGAGACAAGTGGCAGTAGAAAAGGAAAAGAAGGAGTTGTACCAGTTCAGGAGCCCTTTCAGCTTATTAAAGAGACTTCTTTTCATGATTAGTAGTCAAAAAAGCCAAACTAAATCCACTGTGATTCAATGTTCAGACAAATAAAACGTGAGAACTTCTAAGGGAGTGAATACTTTTTATAGGCACTATATTCTCTTTCCTATTGTCAGATCTCTGTGATCAGAATCATTTTATGTTTGAAAAATTTCATCAGATTCATCCCCTCCAAAAAATGAACATTTTTACCTCACAAGAAAGAATGCCACTACTTGAGAAGCAAACACAATAGTATCCCCAAGTTCCCCCTTCCTAGCTTGCGATAAATGTGGTGTGGGTTATAATTAATAATCTCATTATTAACCTTGGAATCAATTAAGCATGTTTACAAAATGAATGAATGAATGAATAAATAAATATGTATTTTAGGCACAACTGATTAGGGAATATTATTCATCAGGTGGTGAGCGCCACCCCCCAACAGAGTGTGTCTGCCAGGCGCCGCTCTCCGCTGTCCTGCACTTTCTGGATATGTCGATAAGCCCGTCACGCCCTGGAAGGAGGCGCTCCACCTTTCCTTGCTAAATCTTGGCTTACAAGCCATGGGAAAAAAGTAAAAGATATAAACGCACCCACCACAGGAGAGCTGCAGCCTTCAAAGCGATCCTCTTTTTGTGCGTGTGCTCTGGACACCTGGAATGCTGACTGTCAGATCTTATCACACATGTGTCTCAGCAGTTGGGCCTCCCAGCAAGACAATTCCGATGCAGAGGCGTAAGACTGACATAGCATTTGTTCAGAGTGAGAATAGGCTCATATGCTGGCATGGAAGGGAAGTGAAGGGATTGGTGGGAGCACCTGTCATAAACCTGAAGAGAACCTTGGCATAATAGCCTGAAATCTGTAATGAAAAGACTCTCAATGAGAAGGATCCATCAACGTTTGGCTTGTAACACAGGAGAAACAAAGAATCTTTATAAATAAAAGATTTATTAATCCTAGAAAAAATGTTCTTTAATAATAAAGCTCTAAACAGTACAGAGGCACAGCTGGAGTTGCCTGAAATAACAGGGTAATCCAAGGCAAACAAGTCCTAAAAATACAGATCCAGAAGAGAGGTTTAAAAACTGAGCAAGGGTTCAAAATTAAGTTAATCTACAAAAAAGGCATAATAAGAATAATCATTAGACCTCACCAAAAACCAGCATGCACATTCAAATGTACCACAAGTGACTGCTTGTTTTCCAAGCCCTTATAGTGCTGAGGCCAGCTCCTTGATGGTTATAGTTAGGTGGCCCCACCTATTGGGGAACCACCCACACAACACGCGGAACTTAGCAAACGAAATGATCAATGATATTACCATAAACAGATTAATCAAAAATGAATAAAGCCATGAAAAAGAATTTTGAACTACAGCCAGTGAAGGAACACTGGTTCAAACCTAACACCACCCAAAATTCTTAACACAATTGGGATTCAGTGGAACAGAAACAGGGAGTTGAGGTTTCTAGTCACAGACCATAAAATGGGGGTTGATTGGGGAATAGTTGGGGTGAATGGAAGTGCACCTGGGCAATGTTTTCCTGTTTTGTTTCATCTATGTCTATATCTATATCTATATCTATATATATCTATATCTATATCTATATATATATATATATATATATATATATATATATATATAATCCAACGTCTGTCTGTCTGTCTGCTTTTTATGAGAGAACTGCTTAACGGATTTAGATTGTTTTCTTTCCTATCATTTGCTTGAACATTCCTATTGATTTTGTGACTTCTCTTATCACGCTAAGTATTATAGTTTACTTGCAGTACTGATTTATTTGCTCAATTCCAACAGAGAGGCTGCAGGCCGAGGAGAGGGAGATGGGCCCCTGCTCACTCACGTGCCAGTGCCTTCGTTCCAGTCTGTCTACCTCTTGCCACATGTTGGAGCATACCTTGCCTCCACTTAGTTAGCAATACCTGTTTGTTCAACAGACATTATCACCTACAGATTGCTAAGGAGTAACATTTGATGTTTTTGAGAGTGAGATCAGAGCTACGTGTGTTTTAGAGGGTAGCTGCTGATTGCCAGAGATATCACGGATACATGCTTTTCTCCCCACACAGGGACGCTCTCCGGTCGGAGCTGAACACAATCAGATTCAGTGCCAACATTTGACGTTGGAGCGCACTTACCTTCCGCTTGGCCAGAATTACATTTCTTTTTATTTTTTTTTATTGATTTTTAAAGTTTGTCCCGTTTTACTATTACGTGGATGGAGCTGCGGGGAACAGCTAGTAGTGCATAATTTCACACTGCCAGAAAGAGGCACATGTTGCACTTTAAGGACCCAAATAAGAATTCCATTGTATTCTCTACACATGACAATAAATCTCAGTTGTACTAATCACATTACAGTACATTGCTTGTCAAATCAAGCCTTAGATTTTTGAAAGAACCAAGAACATTGGACAACTTTATGTGGTCACTAGGTTGACAATACTAATCAACACTTGGCAAGTCTACATAATAAGAAATAAAATTGAGGTAATGAAGAAGAACGCAGATTATGTGATACAACTAGGCCATGAGGAAACAAAACAAAGCACTGTAAACCAATACAGATTTTTCATAAGGCATGCTGAACCACTCTTGTTGAGAATATGCTTGAGAAAGAGAGAATCACTAAGGGCAATATGTTTAAATGAATTTAATTAGTCTGTAACGTTTATTGTTTCTTGTTGGAAGACAGTTATTCAAGTCCATAAAGTAATTAGGCATTTTTGCTTTTAGGCTTTAGTACCAAGTTGGAGTTGTGATTTATAGAAATCTAAAATTAACTTTAGATAATTTTTAAATTATCTTTATAGCATTCCTGAATTCTTCTTCTGATGCTCTCTCCAGTAGCAGAGAGTCCTGCAGCAACCTCTGTGTATGATTCCCCAAACCACCTCAGCCTGGGTGAAGGAGACTTGAATCCCTAATGCCCTCTTTATGGTGAAGCCCCCAGAGATGACGACAGTAGTCAACCAGAGGAGTAACTGTAAATAAGGACAGGACAGAGTATTTGACCAATGGACATGATTCTAATGTAGGGGTCAGTGACAGGTAGCAGGCAGACTCTCAATGTACTGTACACTAGTGGTGGAGGCAAACTGTTAGATTCTGGAATTCTTTTAGCTGCAGCTTCAATTTGAAGCAGTTCATGTGAGAGAATGAAAGCCATTGGTAAAATGATTGGCAAATGTGAAGTTCTTGCCACCATGAGAACTCAAAGCACGATGATCATAGCAAAATCCCATACAAGTTTTTCTAGCAAATAACTGAATCTAAGAGGCTGAACTGGAGGACCCAAAATGTGACCAAGATGAGCACATACCAGCTCTGGATTTAAACGATTGACTGTGGTATTACAGTTTTTCTCGATTGGTTTGGCTCATTTCTTGAAACCGAGATGACATTCTCAAAACCATAAGGTCATTTGGCCAAACAGTCTTACAGTGCTGCCCAACATTATAGCTCACTAGCAAAACAAATATCTTACCCCAAACTCTTCGTCCATGCTTCAAAAGCAGATTCCTTTCCCATATAAAAGGTCAGTACAGTCAGAATAGCACAGATCCTTCTCAATTGCCTTGGCACATGTGCATTCATTTAGTGCTTTTGTCAGAATACCCCGGATGGTTTAGCACAACACCATGGATCCCCTGCAAAAGCTCATATCTCTCCCAAAAGAGTTTATCCATGTGTCAAAACTAAATATCCTTCCCATATAAATAGTCAATGCCCCCAAAATGCATTATACCTTTGGCATTGTTTAAGCACTGCAAGTCAAAATGCTTAGACGTTTTGTCACTGAGGAACAGGTCTAGCAACAGAATACCACTATGAATAAAACCAAAAGATTTTACAGTAAAATCAGCCTCCAATAAACCACTCATACTCAAGGAAACTGTAAACATTTTTATTCGTACAAAGAAATGTTAACATTAGAGAACATACTGTGAAAAGAAAACATATACAGGATTCTGTAAATGTGAACAGTTATAAACACAAACAAAAAAAACCAAAAAAACTCTAGCCCACCATACTGTAAATAAAGTCTCAGAACTATAGTACAGTAATATTTTCAGTGGTCGCCATTGTCACCCTCTCCTTCCTGGCCACCATCCTCATCCTCCTGGCCATCAACGCGCTGCTCTCTGTCAGGCCATAAATTCTCATCCACATCGCAACGGATATTTTCTCGTGCGATGCAGCGAGGGAAGAAACGGCGTGAATGTCTCAACCATCCCCTACATTGATCCCCTGTGATGTCCTCACATGCAGCATCCATTGCATGTGCTCATACACCCTCCACCTCCAAGCTGAAAAAACTCCTCAATTGGATTCAGGAAAGGAGAGTAAGGTGGAAGAAACTCCATTAGCATCCGGGGATGGGTGGTGAACCAGGTTCTGATGCGTGGGCCGCGGTGGAAGTACACATTATCCCACACAATGACATAATGTGGTAGCTGAGGTCCTTCTACACCTCTCTCATTTTCTGGGATCAGATCAGTATAAAGGTGGTCCAAAAAATTGAGGAGCTTTTGTGTATTGTAGGGCCCTAAACTGGGAATGTGTGTGGCCACACCTCTTTCTGATATAGCGGCACACATTGTTATATTTGCTCCTCGCTGGCCTGGGACATCCACAGTGGCTCGGTGGCCAATGATGTTACGGCCACGCCTTTGACCTTTGGCCAGGTTGAAGCCAGCTTCATCAACGTAGACTAGGATGTGAGGGGTTTTGTTGCCTTCTAATGCCATAATTCTCTACAATAGAATAGAAATAAATCTAATCAGTCAAGTAGAGACAGATACTGCAGGGAGGATCTAAAGTACTGTACAAACAGGGAGTGGGAAACTGAAGACAATTTCTAGGAAAAATGCTCTAGTCACACAAAGCTGGATTCTGAAGGTGAAAAGGATAACGCAAAACAAAAAAACAGTGGTAACCATGTCTTACTGTAATAGTGTTACAATGATAGACAACCAGTAGTTGACTTACATGCACATACTGGTACCGCAGCCCTTTCACTCTGTCAGAGTTTCTCTCAAATGGTACCCTGTAAATCTGTTTCATGGTCATCTGATGTTTCTTCAATACCCGGTCTATTGTGGAGATGCTGATAGAGTTTATATTTTGGAACATTACATTGTCTAGCAGGATTGCATTACGAATCTGTCTCAGTGTGATGGCATTATTTGCAATGACCATGTTGCATATTTCTTGTTCTTGTTGTTCATTTAGAAGTTTTCTTCTGCCACCCACTTGAGGCTGTCGTCCAATCCTAGACATACAAGTCAAAGGTCAACACTGTAAATTTGTTACAAAATGAGTTACCAATGTAATTGTACTGCTGTCTTATGGTACTAGAAGTGTGATGCACTGCACAGTGACTGGAATACTATTCACAGTATTTTCTCCATTTTTTTGTCTTTGTCATTTTTATAGTATCATATAACATCACATGATGATATTACAGTACTCTAGGCCTACACACACACCAACACTGAATAGTTCAATAGCATAGTTCTGTACCTGTTTTCCCTGCGAAAGGTTTGGATGATGGAGGAGACTGTAGACCGAGGCACATTAGGCTGCACTCGGCGACCTGCCTCTGCCATTGTGAGGCGATGGTTTATGACGTGGTCAATAAGGGTGGCCCGGATTTCATCTGGGACATCATGGTGCCTCCGTGCTCCTCGGCCTCTTCCCCCTATTCCTCCACGCATTCTCACTCCTCCTCTTCCTCTTCTTCTTCCTCCTCTTCCTCGAGCAGGAAGTTGCTGTTGTACTTGGCGAGGTGCTTCCATGTTCACACTGCAAATGAAACTGGCCCCGCGCCAAGCTCTGTCTATATACTTTTGGCAGCAGTCATAATCATAGACAACACCTGTCAGGTATCTGAACAACCTGTTTGATTGGTCATCTGAGATGTGGGAAACTGCTCCTTCGTTAGTTCTAATTTCACCTGATTGATTGTCAAGTACTGTCATAACTTTATCAAATGTTCCAAGATATTCTTTCATGGTATTATATCTTTGACTAATTTTGACAGTTGAACAGACAATTGTGCATATGATGACTTACACAATGAAACCATGCTGATATGTTTTGGAGTGAGTGACCATTTCACTGAAAAATCAACTAATCAGTTTAGATCGGCAAGATCTATTTATTTGGAAAATGTGCTAAATGTGGGCTCATTGTGCTAACTGTAGCTACTTGTACATAATCATTTGAAAAGAAGCACAGAGTCACTTGAGACATGTACTAAAGCATTTGCAATTTGATTAAACCAATGAAAAATGACATTCTGTTGTGAACAATTGCAAGGTGGTTTGGAGATTTGTCCATGTTATTTTGAGAATGTCATCTCGGTTTCAGGAAATGAGCCAAACCAATCGAGAAAAACTGTAATAAACAATTAATGCTGCAAACACAGAAGTTGATCAACTTTGCATGTGTAAGGATACTGGGAACCTTTTTGGAATTATAATCACCTCATGAGGGTGTCAACTCCTGCCATTGTAAAATGCATTCTGAGATAGTACAGGATGATTCTAATGGGCGGAGCCCCAAGTTATGATGTATTACTGTCTTAATAATGAAGCAATCTAAATAAAATAAAGATCACAGTATTCCTGGATAAATGTACAAACTTATTTGTGAATGAACTGGATGACCATGAGATCAGTGAAGGTTATTTCCAGCAAGATGAGGCAACCTGTCACATGTCTGCTAGCAGCATGACAAAAATTGAATCATTTTTTTGGCAAATGGGTCATTTCAAAGAGACTATGACCACGTTGTTCCCCAGACCTGTCACCTCCAGATTTTTTCCTTTGGGGAGCGGTGAAAGGAAAAGTATACAAAAACAAGACTCGTACACTGGAACAACTACAGCAAAGCACTGAACAGGAAATTGCTGCCATCACCCCTACAATGCTTGCGGATACCTTTGCCAATATGGAGCGCCATATTGATCTGTGTTTGCAGGAAGAAGGTGACCATTTCCAACACCAAATGTGATTGGATTGTTTACACATCTGTCACGGTTTGTACTGTATTTATTTAGTTTCTATTGCTTAATTTTTACTTGAGAAACACATCATAACTTGGGGCACTAGCCATTAGAATCTCCCTGTACATTAAACGTTAAACTTGAAGAGGGTGGTTTCACATTTTAAAGTTGTATTACTAATTAAATTTAAATTCAAATTATTACACGTGACCATCAAAGATACCCAAAATGCCCCCTTTCGTAAAGAGCTGTGTTTCTGGCAAACCCTCTTTGTTTTCTTTTCCTCCTCTTGAATTCCTCAGACAAGTGAAGTGTTGGCTCCGTCTCCAGAAGGGAGCGGACGCTATTTACCAGATGAAATTAGTCATCTCCTGAGGAGGGGTTAAGGGGTGATGAGCAACCCTGTCAGCCATCCTCTGGCCTAATCGAGTTATCATTTCGACAAATCTCTTGCGTTAGCACTCTCCAAAGAAGAAGAACGGGAGGACAAATTTTGAGCAGCAGGATGCTGAAGGTTTCCTGCAATGCACCTCAAAGTGCCTTTAACCCTAGCTCAACCTCTGCGCTGCCTCACGCTGGGCACCATGCTGGCGTGAAGAGAGGCACAGCCGAGCCTAGGAATGGAGGCTTCTATTATTTACAGCCACTGACACAATAGGCTGAGCCTTTGTTCTCTGTATGGACATTTGAATCATTTTTGGCTGCCATGTTGGAAGGGTCACTTCAAAAAGTAAAGTGGCCCCAAATGTTGGCACTCCATCCAAAGTACAGGGGAAGTGCAGAGGAAGATAAAACCTCAGACATGTCTTATTCTTACACAAAATAGCTTGAGGTTTATTGTATAATAGCTTGAAGTTTATTTATAGGACTTGGAGAATTGTTAAAAGTTATATGATCAGCCACCAGTAGGCCCTTACATCTCTACAGTGCCAGTTGGCCTCCCATAAACCCATATAAGAGTAAACCAAACATATCTTACTGCTGAATAATGTCACGTTCAACAAGACTTCCAGATCCTTGATTCCTAGCCATCCTTTTCTTGCACCTACTTGATTCAACTTGAAGATCGCAAGGAGCTGAGGGCTACCTGGACAGCACCAGGAGCAAACCTTGGTCAGGTATCTCTCACCAGGCCATTTCAAAGTCACCAATTCACCCAGCATGCACCAGTTTGGGACGAGGGAAGAAAACCAGTCTAGAGAAAGTGCAGCACAGACATATTGACAATACGCATGATCAACACATGTTGCTCTCCAAGATTTGCCATACTATGAAAAGAAGGAAGTGCATAAGAAGAGGTTGGTGCTTAGACTTTTGAACCCCCTACCTTTACCTCTAGCTTTGTTCATTGACTCATTTATTGTCCTGCGGTCCATGAGTGTGTGTACCACAAGGAGTTTGGGAACTGGGCACAAAATGTCAGACTGGAGATTTAGGCTCATTAGGACTCTGAATACAGAGATTTGACACTTTCAAGGACTAGAGAGGTAATGAAGACCTGAAGCCATCAAAGTGAGAATCTGAGGTCCAAGGAGACCCTAAAAAAGAAAATTTGAGCCACAAACGTGATGTGGTTTTGATCATTTTAAGACCTATGACCTTGAAAAAGACAATAAATAGTAAATGAGGACCCTGAACACTAGAAAGTGAGGCCTAAAATTTTCTGAGTGTAAACTGAACTTTGAAGTCAATTAGGATAATGTCTTGCAAGATCTTAGAGCACAGGAACATGAAGCTTCTGAGGAATGGATTCTGAGGCAAAAGGGGGATCTTAAAGATCAGAAGAAGAGGCAGTGAAGGACTCCAATGTCAGAGAGGACAAAAATACACAAATATGGGAAAGTGGCAGATATGAGGACCTTCGTGGTGTAGGATAAGATCCACAAAGATCCTGAGACTTTCAGCCATACTGCTGCCTGAAATATCAAGCTCAACGTTAGTAAAATAACATTTCAATAAAAGTAATTGCTGAGTTGCGGCTGCCTAGATCCCGAACTGGACTAATTGGATTTAACTATGGATGAACGTTAAAATGCATATGAAATGTTTCAGATCTATGGTGACAGTTTATCAAAGTGCTAGCTGAGCTGTTGACAGCAGTATAGAATTCTTTTAAAATATATTTAATAAGCTGCACTTCAGTTCTCTCAGGACAGCCTATTGACTAATACACTCTTTATACTGAAAACATCCAAAATAAAAGATAATTTAATATTTAAAGAGATACAAAAGTAAGAAACTTACCAATTTGGTGAAAACTTTGGAACAGTGTATTAAATTAAAGTGCTTTAGGGTAGACGCTCCCGGTGACCTTCCTCAATCAGTCCCTAATAAATCACTTGTGGAATTTCAGTGAACACCATTAATAATAAAAAATGAACTGTGCCGTCCAGCACCCTGACCTCTGACCTGTCCAGCAGCCAGATGACCAGAGAGCCTACTTTGGTCAGTATGCTGACCCTGCCAAGCAAGGCTACCTGCTGTTCTGCACAAAGCAATTGGACACAGCTCTCAAAATGATGGAAGACACACTCTGACCGCTTCTGTGGCACGAGAAATTGGCTGTGGAGCATGCCTTTTCACTCTGGCCCTCTGGGTGCTGAGATTTCCATTTCAGTACTGAAAGGCGAGGCCAGCCAGACTGTACTGTACATCTATCTGTATACTTTTCCCATCATTTCAAAAGTTTCTGGTTTATTTTGAAAAATTCTTCTTTACTATCTGGTATTTAGCATCAGTGGCACTAATAGGTTTGGTGTAAAAATTATTTCTGTAAGGAAACCTGGGGGTAGTTCAGTGCTTACCCTTATCAAATTACACTCCCACCATCATGAAGTAGTGCAGACTGATGTTAAGCCAATCCCACAGGTCACTAATGGCATATTATAGATTAGCGCTCTGCAACATCTAACCTCACAACCTGTGCAAGTCATCTGCTGCATTACATTTAATAGCTGAACCTTCCACAAAATGAGCATCTAGCCCAGGACTTTGAGCCCGGTGGTCTACACATGAGGATGCTATGTGGTTATGTGTGCCACAATGTTGCACACTGAAGCCTCCACATTTTGCCTCTGATGATCAATTGCAGAGGAAACCTTCCATTTAGGCTCTTTGCCCATAACCTACTCCATTTTTCTATATACTGCTTTTCCCGTTGCCTTGGAACTCATTTCTTTCCCAATGTCTGTCGTGCAACTGAAGCCTCAGGTTTTGAGAAGTGTGTGCACAGTTGTGGGTAGACTGTCATGGTATGATGAGTAAGTGTGCCGTGGAGGAGAAGTAGCTAAATCTTGTGCTCCAGTGAGTAATATAAAGAAGCTCTTCCTTGCATAAGTGACCTGATAAGACCTGATTGTCATCAGGCTGCAGTATTTTATTGAATATATCATAATTTACCTATGAAAACCATAATAGTCTCTTGATTGGAAAAGCCCACCTTGCAATTCTGGGTCTTTATTTCTTATTGCTTATCTCAACTGGCTTCTGTAGGGCATACTGTCTTCGGAGGGATGTCATTCAACTTACAACTTAAACTAGACTCTGATTGGCCAATTTAGGTCATAAAGACACATGCGGCTTTAAAAATTAAATAAACTCTGTAAGAGGCAGTGGTTACAAGCATCTGTGTTAGATCATCATGACTGCTTGCTTGCGTGAATGTAGGTTAACTTGTATTTTCTTTCAGCAATGGTTTTGGCCTTCAGTGTCACAGAAAAAGCCAAATAGCATCTGTGGAATTCAGAAAACTTAACAGGCATGGCAAGCCAAGAAAAAGCAGGAGCAGGAACGCTGAATCAAGCAGAATATTTATGTGAGCACAAATCGATTGATCTGATGGGCTAAGAGAACCCGTGCGTCACTCCCCATCATCAGTCATCACTGAGAAGGCCTCAGTGCTTTATTCTTTCTGTTTTATGAAAGGTACAACGTCACCGCCCAGACGTGGATCATCTCTTCAATGTATGAATATGAGCTTACTTCGAAAAAAGAAAGAGGCCGACCAGCCTCGCTGAATCCCTCTAAAGCGGCTTGTGATTGCAGCATCTGTTATCGTTGTGTTCAAAGGAGCCTTTAATTGAGGAATCCACGATCAGAGCTTTCATGGAGGCGATGGGACAGAGATGGATGATGGGGTCAGTGGATGGCTCCACAACAAAACCTCTAAACCGTTATCTTTACAGCTAGGAAACCAATTGATTATCTTTGGACTATTACTCACCCGCTGAGCGCCAGGCCTAATGACGACGCTGCCGTGGCCATGCTTTGAAGATACTTTATGAACTATGTAATTCCAATTTACATGCCAACAGGACTACCTTTATGGCACCAAATAAAGGCAAAAAGAATGGGTGACACAGCTTATGAAGATGTAAAGTGCAATTAAACCTGCTGTATAAAAAAGGCAAAATGCTGCCACTAACATGCCATCTATCTATCTATCTATCTATCTATCTATCTATCTATCTATCTATCTATCTATCTATCTATCTATCTATCTATCTATCTATTATAGCGACCGTCCTATCTATCTATCTATCTATCTATCTATCTATCTATCTATCTATCTATCTATCTATCTATCTATCTATTATAGCGACCGTCCTATCTATCTATCTATCTATCTATCTATCTATCTATCTATCTATCTA
>JANRMT010062813.1:104368448-104417513 GCA_026402145.1 Polypterus bichir lapradei | reverse complement strand
ATCTATCTATCTATCTATCTATCTATCTATCTATCTATCTATCTATCATCACTGTCAATGGTCTTTATTTATCTATTTTACAGAACCTTTCAAATCAAATGCTGCCTCATCACACTTATCACAACCATTTCTCTACACTGCACTCCTGCTTGGACTGAATGTCAATTTTAGTGAAGATCTCAATGAAGAACAATGTGAATAAATCCATGTCATGGCCAAAGGCGCTTCCTAAACTTCTGTGATTTTAATCCTCACAAAAATATACAGTGAGAAGTGTTATTCCTATTAAAATATTTAATGTTATTGTACATTTTTAAAACCAGTCAGCTCTGGGCACAAGGCATTAAACAGCACTGGACAGAAGAGGCAGTTCATGGCAGGGTCCACAGTCACACTAATTCAGGGCCACAACTAACCTAAGCTGCATGTCTTTGGAAAGGTGAGAAGAGGACAAATTGAAATACAATGAGAACATGTACATTTCTCAGGAACAGCAACTGGACATAGCAATCAAATACAGGACACTGAATCCATGGAATAACAGTGCTAACCACTGTGCTGCCCTCCCTGTCACCATATGAGGTTATTTTTTTTAAATCAAAAATAGCCTTTACTGTTATAGAATGCAGGTTGTACATCCACAAATTGTATGCATTGTTATGCTATTATTTCATGCAAATGAAAATAAACATTCCAAATAATTTAAGTTTTAAAGTCAGTAAGCAGTTGCATATCCTTCAGCAACTATGATAGCCTCTAAACTTTTCAGATAGTTACTTATCTGTTCTTCACATCTGCTATGGGAATTTCTTGTCCGTTCTTGCTTATAAAACTATTTCAAGTGCTCTAGATGTGTTGATAGCTTCACATTTTGTCATAACTTTCCTACTGAGTTAAGATACTAGGTTTGACTATTCCAAAAGAGAAAATGTCTTTATCCTAATCCAAGTTTTGGTTTATTTGTTGCATTTTTTGGACTACTGTTAAGATGAAGGAGTGGTTTTCATCTAAGTCTGAAAGCCCAAACAGAGGACTTGATATTCTTCATGGGAGAATGTCTTCTTTTCTATTGAATTATGGTTTCCCTGAGTGCTTACAAGTTATCCAGGTCAAAAGTAGCCAAAGAGTATGAAGGTCCCATAGCTCTAAGATTTTAATTTCCATTTATTTTCAAATGTGACAATTTTTAGAGCAGCCAAAATTTTGCAGAGAACTTTCTTCAAAATATCCACAGAATTTTCCAGACAGTTCTGCTCAAACGTTCCAGAAGCAGTAATACTCCTTTTTATAGTGTGTGGACTATGTCCGGCAGTTGATCTCGGCCAAGTCTCCCAAGCCGCCAGATGGAGCCCTCCCTGCAGTATGGAGGTGCCCCAAAGACCAGCAGGGTGTCATGGACTATGTAATTTTTATACAAGACCCTGCTGGATACCACAGGGGCTGCAAGAGGGAGCTGCAGGGAGGACTGAAGACTTCTCCATGCCCTATAACCTGGAAGTGCGTCAGAGGAAGAGCGACGTGCTTCCGGGGTGAGAAGAAAAGGACTTGTACCTGACCCGGAAGTGATTGAGAGTCACATGGACTGGAGATTGGAACACTTCCGGGTCAGGATATATAAAAGGACTGTGAGAGCTCCCAGACGGCGAGCTGAGCTGGGTGGTAGGAGGGCAACGCATCTGGGAGTCGGAGGATTGATTTATTTTGGAGTATTATATTTGTGATTGGTTTGTTTATGAATAGTGTGGAGTGGAGGGTGCTTGGTGCACGTAATTATTATAATAAAAAGAATAATTGTGGCACTTTTACCTGGTGTTTAGCATGGTACCTGAGGGTTCGAGGGAGCAATAGCGCCCCCTACTGCTACAAGTGCAAAGATTTTCTGGCTACTTCTGCTTTCATGTTCTACTGGACTAGCGTCACAGTTGTACATTTTATGTGAGTGCCCTTTGTAGTGGGAGCTCCAAGTCAGATAATTTGGACATAATGTTGTGACATAATGGTGATCATTTGTGCCTATCAATAACATACAATTAAAAAAATAACTTGCTCACATGAAATTGGATTTTCCTGGATGAATTGTTTAAGGTAGAAGGTGATCCACTTTTAATGTGCTTACCATGTTGCTTATAAAAATTTAGCTTGTCTTGTCAGCGGCAACCTCACGTTTCTCCCAAAAATCCGAGCGGAAATTCACACGAACGTAACAAAGTAGGAGGGTGAAGCAGTAACTCCAACAACTGACATAACACATGAACACAACACATCTTCCCATGATATCACTTTGTTGTTTGAACATGGACATTGGCTGCAGTGTGAGAGATCCAGTGATGCTTCAGTTTGATTCTGGGATCCATTTGGATTTATTAGAGTTTACTGCTGCTCTGAGGAATCGTTTAAATTGACCAGGGCTCACATTTATAAAACTTGCATACTGACAAAAAGATGTTGAAAATGTGCGTACATAGCTGTTCACGCAAAAGTCAGGATTTATAAGAGAATAGTTGACGGGATAACGTGTGTAAATTTATGGCAACTCTAACCCATCCGTATGCAAAATTTTGGAGAAACTGAGAAATGATGAGACCCTTGATTAAATAGGAAAATGTAGCCAAACCAGCTAAGTGACGATTTATGTGTGTAATAATTCATATCATTGAGCAATGATTATAATGACAAACATATTAAAACTCAAAAGTGTTAAATATGATGGATACACTTTAGTTGCTTTTAAAGAGGCTAAAAGCTGTGCATTTGCCCTGAAGAACTTACTTTGGTTTTTCTTAGTTTATATCAGCTACCTGTTGTCACTTCTCAAAATTAGAAATTCATCCATCCATCCATTATCCAACCTGCTATATCCTAACACAGGGTCTCGGGGGGGTCTGCTGGAGCCAGTCCTAGCCAACACAGGGCGTAAGGCAGGAACAAACCCCAGGCAGGGTGCCAGCCCACCGCAGGGCACACACACACCCACACACCAAACACAAACTAGGGACAGTTTAGGATCGCCAATGTACCTAACCTGCATGTCTTTGGACTTTGGGAGGAAACCGGAGCACCTGAAAGAAACCCACACAGACACGGGGAAATTTGAAATCAATGTCAGTAATTGCATTAAGTAAAAACACAGGCGTGATTCACTCCCTGCATATAGAAAGCCTACAACCTATTCACAGCCTAATGCTTTGACACAACATGGCTTCTTTGGCTTGTTTTATAGACTATGCATATAGTCACATATGAAGGGATTGATCTTTTACAGACCAGCAGAATTTTTTGTTTTTTGCTTATCATGAAGACTGGCTTATGAGTCGATTTTGGCTTTAGATTTCCATTTTCTATGAACTGAATTGGGACCCGTCAACATAAAAGTGTATTTTGCGGCAGTGGTTTACCTAACATAATTGCCTCAATTGACGACACTCATATTTCAATAATGAAGGATGAAGCTGCTTTTGTTAACCGTAAGCAGTGACACTCCATTCACGCCCAAGTCATCTGTGATGCCAAGATGAGACTGACAAATTTCAGGACTGCTCTGGCATAATACAGCATAATAAGGCATCTCCAATTGCAGATGCCATTCGCAGATCGAAATCAGAGAGTGCAGATGTGCTTTTTCCTCATCTCTTTGTATTCAGACTCTGCCATTGCTTCTTTGCCTGAGATCGGACCGTTTTTGTTTATTTATTTATTTATTTATTTGTTTTTCAGGCATGGTGCGACTAGTAGAATGGGTAAAGCTCACGCCATTCACAGCAGCAGTAACATATTGCATTCAATATATTTGTACTTATTGGTGACACCAATGCTTAGGCCACCAAATAAATGTTTTTTGCATGCCTCTTCTTGAATGACGAGAACTTCTGTCTTACAGATTTTGCTTTTTGCCCCTCTTCTTTGTTGTCACCATTATCTCACCGTACAGGTGAATCTGTTCATTTTGTACAGTATGTTGGAGTTTGATTAGAATGGTTGTTTCAGGGTGGTAACCTGGTTCACGTACATACATTTACAAGATGATTGTGAATTTTAAAGGGTAAAATTGTGTATAAATGTAAAAATGTATAAATTACATTTTTTTGACATAACCATACTGTATTTTTACTCCAAATACACATTATGTTTTATAAATGTGACCCCAACACATTTAAGAAGAGTTCCTGTAGATTTAAATTGATTACATTTATTTGTCTTTTAGTAGACTGATGAATTTCCAGATCATCCTGCAGTGGTTTTATATTTTATCTCAATAGTTAATAACATTCTTCCTGAAGCTATCTGAGGTTTTATTGCAGGGTATATTATCTTACTTTTGTGGGTATGAACAATTCAACTTGGTTTTAACTATTATGTTGTAGCAGGCTTCTCAGTCTTTGGCCTTTCAAATGGCCCTTTAATTAATCAATGTAGCACCCAATTATCTTAGCTTCTGGTCATATTTTTTTCATTTTCATGTGGTTTGCTTACTGTATATCTTTTGTATTGTTTTTCTTGTACACATTGACATCCCTGAACTATACTGAGAATTTTGGAAAAGTTTTGACTTAATAAGAATTTTATCCTATCGTCATCTGGAGGTGCACAGTGTTATGGGAGTTGATAGAGTCTGGAAATACTACCAATATTCCCCTCATTACTAACTAAAATCTATTCAAGTATGGACACTGATGGAAGATTACAAAATTTGGGCATGTTCCTTTTGGCGAGATTTACAACATGTAAAAAGAAAAAATTGATTTGTTGTGGAATTTTCATGCTTAAGACATAAATGATCAAAGGATGCATATGCAATGTGAAGGCTTCTGAAAGTGAGTGAAATACTGTACAGGTTAAACAAGGATGGAAATTGGGCACTGGATCAGCAAAAATAAGTACCTCTGCCTTAAGATTGCACTATTGGGTCGTTAGTAAATTGATGCTAGTCGTTGATGACCGGACTGTAAATCAAGGTATACAGGGAGGAATCTGAACTTTTCACGGTTAACCAGGCAGGTGGCATTCCTTTACCTTCTAATTCCTGCTATAGTCTTAAGATACGACTATTCAGAACCCAGCAGTAAACCTGGAAGTTACATAATGCTATGCCACCCTGTGATCTCTTTAATGTTGTATTTTTAATACATGGCCTTTTTGCAATCCAGAAGAACATAATTACAATTGAATCCATCTTTTTCACAAAAAGAATTTGTAAGTATTAGTGACGTTTGTACATAAGGGCAAGTGGGGCATAGCCCCACCAGCTGTTGTACAAAACAAGTAATAAGCTTCCCTCAATTATTTACCTTATTATTAAAATGTTTGTAACAACCCCATCATACCACTCTATCATATGCTAAATCTAACTACTTATCTAGAAAAACACTGCTTTTTGTAGTATGTGAAGTTGTCTTCATGTTGCGTGCTGTAAGCCGGTGTCTGGCTAAGGAGCTGGACCAATTGGCCCTGCAGATTTCTCTGTACCCCGTAGAGCAGGAGTGGGCAACATCGGTCCTGGAGGGCCGCAGTGGCTGCAGGTTTTCATTCCAACCCAACTGCTTAATTAGAGACTAATGGTTGTCAGTCTCAGACCTTATTAAATGTTATGGCTTGTTAGTCTGCAATGTTAAATTCTTACATCATAGATTTTTTCCTTTCCAAGGATATCGTCTAAATGATTTGAAGAATAAAGTGGATAATTTTCAGTCTGTCACATTTTGCTCTGAAGTGTCTTATTAAATCAAATAATGCATGATGAATCCACACAGGTGTAAATGGAAACAAGTTAGATGGAGAACTGCTGGCTCCTTTGTCATTTGCATCTTATTGCTAATAAAGAGCAATTAAAACACTGAACAAAGGTGTTTAAGACTGAAATAAGCAATTAAGGTTGGGGAACCTTAACAAGCAAGACCACTAAAATGAAGCAGAAAAATGTCACTTGAGCAATAAGTGCTTAATTGGAACAAAAATGGAACAAAAACCTGTGGCCCTCCAGGACCAACATTGCCTACCCCTAGAGTGTGTAGACACATAATCCACCCTGAGCTTTCCATCTTAGGTATGGGTTTGAAGGTTATCACTAATATTAAAATGAATACCCATCCATCCATCCATCCATCCATTCCACTGAATCCGAACACAGGGTCACGGGGGTCTGCTGGAGCCAATCCCAGCCAACACAGGGCACAAGGCAGGAACCAATCCTGGGCAGGGTGCCAACCCACCGCAGGACACACACAAACACACCAGGGCCAATTTAGAATCGCCAATCCACCTAACCTGCATGTCTTTGGACTGTGGGAGGAAACCGGAGCACCCGGAGGAAACCCACACAGACACGGGGAGAACATGCAAACTCCACGCAGGGAGGACCCAGGAAGCGAACCCAGGTCTCCTAACTGCGAGGCAGCAGTGCTACCACTGCGCCACCGTGCCGCCCTTAAAATGAATACCTCCTGTTTTATACATATACAGTATACTAGGGGGGCAAGCCCCCCTGGCGCCTTTGGCACCCAACACCCAGTTGCGGCATAACTCGACCTTCAGCTAACTAAATCACGTAAATACAAGCATTGGTGTTATGAATAGATATTTTTTTTAATAGTTTGTTCTTGTGAAAGAAAGTTTACTCGATCAAAAATAAAAACCATGACTTTCTTGATATTAAAAACCACAACTTTCTTGATATTTTAGTTTATAATTTAAAAACGGAATAAGAATCTGAAAATCTAACAACATCAGATTAAAGTTTGATAAATTCTGTAAAGAATGATACCAAACATATATATGTAGGTTTTAAAATAAGCCTGATTTAAAGCGTGACAAAAAACTTGACATAAAAAGTCACATAAAATCGTTGCACAAAATCATTACACTTTTTAGGCTTAGGATTATATATATATATATATACTGTAAATAAATTGTTACCTTGTGACTCTAATTACAAAATTTTCAAATTATTTTGAAATAATTAACAGAAAGTACTCTAATTTAATTGTAAATGAGTTGCCTAGTAAAAATACCCTCTTAGTCTAATTTATTGTGAACCCAGAGATCCTGTGAAATTCATACAACAGATTTTGTGTAATTGGCAGTGATGCGTTTGGATCAGTAATGAAAATTACCATGTCACTGGCATAAAGAGATATTTTTTGTTCTGTCATTCTCTTCTTATAATTTTCCTTTATGTTTGACTCTTGTTAAAAATGAATAGCAATTTGTTCAATAGCAGTTGTAAAGAGTACTGGTGATAAAGGGCAGCCCTGTCTTGTCCTATGTTTTAATATGAAGTTAGCCTCTTTCTGACCTGCTTAGTCCTGAAGAGGGTTGCAGGTGTTTGCTGGAGCCTATCCCAGGTAGCATAGGGCTCAAGGCAGGAAAAAACCCTGCCATTCCATCACAGGGCAAACACACACACACGTCAATTTAGTATCACCAATTCACCTGGCCTGCATGTCTTTGGATGGTGGGAGGAAGCCCAGGCAGACACAGGGAGAATATGCAAACTCCCCACACGGAGGACCCAGGATGTGAACCCTGGTCCCTTAATTGTGAGGCAGCAGCTCTACCACTGCACCATCCTTAATATGAAGTAATCAGATTTTATATTGTGCACATGAATATAGACTTCTGAGCTCTAGTAAGTTTATCCAAGAAGAAATACTGCATCAGGTGCAAGAGATAATCCTAGTGAAGAGATAATCCCATTCCACTCTAATAACATCTTCTCCTGCATCCAAAGACAGCAAAACCTATAGAAGATAGAGTATAGAGTTCATAAATCCCTGAAAGAGCAAGCAGGCTGGATAATGATTGAACGAATGAACATATGACTGCATGAAGGGCTCCTGGAACAGGACAATGAATACATATTAATGCACTGGTCTTGCAAGATGGCAGAATTCAGTACATCTGAGCGTCTGGGTGGTAAGACAGAACTAACTTATTGGTATTGATGTCTATGACCTGCTAATATTTGTGAATTCTCTCTGTCAGTTAATTAACAGTCACTAGGGTCAAGATGGGAGAAAAACTTTGCAGTTTAAGTCATGGTCTGGTGCCTGAAAGGGATACTACTAAGTTCACAGGATTCAGTTTAACAGTTTTCTGGCTGCTTAACTAAAAATACAAAGCTGTAATATGAAATTACAATCTGTGATGGACTGGAGCCTCATTTTGGGTCAAGTGAAGTCAACTTATAATTCATTACAAATGCCTTCTTTCTGAGAGTTCAATGGTGACTTCTTGGAACCTTTTCCCAGAAATACGTGACAATGTTCTAGGACTGCTATATCTCAGAAACTAAGCTGAGTGAAGTCTAGAGTCAGTCTGGACAGATGTTGAGCTAATTAGGTGAGACAGGCTTCTAAATAAAGAAGATGGAAAGACAGCCAATAAAATCAGATGAGGGAAGAGGTTTCTGGATGCCTTCATTCACCATTTTTTCACAAACAATAACTTCATATAGGAACACTTCAAATGTCCAGTTACATGTGATGATGGCATGATAGCCTTTGAGCAACAAGGGTCAAGTGGACTGCAGTTGACTGAATCGTGTGTGTGAGGCAGTGACAAAGAGGAGCAGTATTACCATGTGACTGAGACACATGATCACTGGACAAAATTCTACAGAATTAATTGTGAATAGTGAACTGTGTATGGATGACCGTAAAGAACACCTTTGAAAACTGATCTTCTGTTTCTTAGGATGTAAGGACCTTTCAATGTAGCAGTTCCCATTCAGGCATGATGTCAATATGCCAATCAGAATGGAGGTTTCAGCTTTGTCAGCATCAGGTGATGTATCTGTTTAAATCACTTGAACTGTGAATTAATTTGGATATTAACAGAATGTTGCTCTGAATGGATCTCATTGAACATTGCCTCTCTTTGAGCTGTGCCAGACATGCACATGAGCTTTAAGGACCGGTGATGAAACGGTAGTGGTGTCCTTATTCAGACTGCCCCACATTTTCAAAGGATCACAGGAAACTTTAGAATTAGGGGGTAGGGAATGCTTGTATTATATCCTGATTTGAAACTGAAAATTGTGGTTGGGGTAAGATTAGGGGTGATGATTAATAGATAGAGCAATAAAAAAGGGATCAAACCCAAAGAGCAATCATAGAGACATAACTGCCAGGGGGTTCTACGTCAAACTGAGATCAATAGTCAATAGCACACTAACAAACATTTCTCTATTTCCCACATTTTCAAGTAATAAAGCTGCCAGGCAAAAGTTCTGCACAATTCACACCCCCACCTACTTTTTTCCCTTATAAGGCTGAGACAGGAAATTTAGTGTTGAGTTCCCTGCTGCTTACCTGCTGGGCTGGTGCAATGGTGTTTGCTGAACACTGGCAGGAGGCCATCAGAAGGAAGCAGGTTCACTGAAAGGCTCAAGAGGAAGGGATGAGGGCTCCCCGTGCAGGTTACATGCACTCTGACAATACCAGACAGCAGAGCCTGCCGAGCATAATCCCGTCATTAAGCAGGCAGCCTGGAGAGACGAGGGGATGCGCCGCTCTGTGGGGTCCTAATCTGCACTCTGGGAGAGCAGGATTTGGGAATTCTTGGGTAATTGGGATCAGGCAGGTGCACTGACTTGCACTAATGACCAAGGAACAAAGTTTACTTCTTTCCAAGACGGGCAGACTTTTGTTAGCATCAAAATCGTATAAAATATTTAGACCTTAAAAGAAGAAAACAGCAGAGATCAACTCCTGAAGTCTGAAAGCCTCACATTGTATTTTTTATTTTGATCCCTTTTCTTCAGCTTTTGTATTTTCCAACCTTTAACCTTTACAAGGACTCCTAACCCCCACATTCCATCATTAACACAGAATTAGAAAACAGCAGTGAAACTCTAATGTTGTCTATAATCAGTCCATCCGTCTACACTGTAGACCACTCAACTATGTCAGAGCTGCAGGTATTCAGCTTGTTTTTCTTTTACTTTTGCTTGTATGATGTGATTAAACATTAAGACCCAACATTACTATGTCAGTACAAGTTGGAAGACAGCAGCACCCCCGTTACAAACTACAATAAACCACAGACCTGTCCTTCTTTCTTCCCTGTCTTTTGTAAAGGTGCCAATTGGTTTCTAATCTTTAGAGCATATATGGTAGTTAATCTTCTTACATAATACGCTACCGTGGCTATCCATTTGTCTTTCCAGGATTTCAAATCACCTGTAGCTTGCAAACCTGAAATACACACATACTAAGTAACCTCTACTGTCCGCTTTCGGGGTGATGATTTTTATTCCTCTTTTTATTTTATTTTATTGTAGAATCAACTCTCAGCAGTGGCCAGCAAGGTGGCCGTGCGGCGCATGGGTACTGCGCCGTTCTCATCTCTACCACCTTCGCCGTCACTTCCCCTACCTCTTCATATCTTAAATCATTCTTGTGGCAGATTGAACATTTAAGTGCCAGCTTAAATGAAAAATTAACAAAAAACGTACTAAGTAATTGCAACACAAACACTGAATCAGTTTTAATGTGAATAGATTCCGATGGAAGAAGAGAAGAAGCGGGCTGCTAGAGCGGAGAAAACAAGAGCTGCTCACGAAGCAGCAAGCACATCAACCTCTGAGCAAACGAATGCTAAACGTACAGAGAAAGAGTATGAAAGCTCAAGTCAAGTGTATTCACTGCACATTATCGTGCGGTCTGCCGTTAATGGTAACATTAATAATTCCCTACATTTATATAGCACCTTTCTTGTTATATAAGCAAGAAAAGCTTTACATACATAGAGAGGAAGTTCTTCAACCACCACCAATGTGTAGCACCCTCCTGGATGATGTGACGGCAGCCATTCTTGCGCCAGTATGACTCACCACACATTAGCTATTAGGTGGTGAAAGGGTGAGAGAGACAGTCAGCCAATAAGGGGCAAGGGATGCTTAGGGGCTCAGAATGATCAAGTCCATAATAGGCAATTTAACCACGACAATGGGATAAACCATACTCTTTTCAAAAGATGCCCAGGGATTCCTAATGACTACAGAGAGTGAGGACCGTGGTTTCATGTCACATCTGAAAGACGGCAAGATTTTTACAGCACAGTGTCCCCATCATTGCACTGGGGCATTAGGATCCTAATTCAGACCAAAAGGTATTTGCACCCTACTGGCCTCACCAGCACCTCTCCCAGAAGCAACCGAAGCATTTCCTAAATGGTCTCCAGTCCAAGTACTGGTTGGGCCTGAATGCACTTAGCTTCAAGTGGATGACCTGTTCTGATGTGCATGTGGTATGCCTGCTGAAGATGAATTGATTGAGTGAATGGACCAGAATAAAATTATATCATTGTGGCAAACTTTACATATGAACATTTCATCTACTTTCACTCTTTGTTTGACTACAAGGAGAAAGTGTGGTATTACAGGCCTAAATTATTTGTTGTAATGGTAATTGCTACTGGTCTGCACAAGAATGAATGGAGACATCTATTAGCCTTTCCTGTGTGGTGGATTAGAATGCTTCTAGGATTCACAAAGGGATGTGCAGTAGTTCACTGTGGCTGCCTTTTTTGCAAAAAATAATAACACAGGTCTACAAAAAATGTTTTTTTTCTGGTGCCAAGGGTTTTTGAATGGATTTAGGGTATTTTGAGGGTGCTGAAATAAAAAATCCCATTACTTTTGCTGAATTGGTTCTAGTTTTTGAGATAATGGACATCCATGAAAATAGTGCATTCCCCCAATGCGACTTGTGTGTGATAACAAATGCAATAGCTTTTGGTCTGTCTTTTACGCTTTTACGCTTTAACAGTGTCTTAGGTAATGAAATATCCCATATAATTATTTTGTATTTCAATTTGTAGGACTACAAATAAAAATGACTTTTTGAAGCCAGAATTCAACTGTGAATTTGCAGAGGAAAGAAGTTGGCTACAGTATAAGTTTGTCAACCCATTCTTGGTTTATACTCAAAAATTTCTGTCTTAATAAGTATATAAATACATGTAAAAATTATGACTTCATCAAGAAGAGCCTGCATCAACAATCCTGTTGTATTCTGCTACATCTGTGGAGAGTACATGGTTGAAAAACAAAGAAGGAATATCACAGACTTTGTGCATCGAGTAGACCTGGCTTATTTTGGAGTACAGCTTGGAGACCAGGATAAGTCTTGGGCTCTACATATGGTTTTGTGTTGTAAAGATTAAAGGCTTTAAGCGTTACAAGAAAGCTCGGTGGGATTATCCTGATTTGGAATCAGCAAGATGACCTATTCCACATGGCAATGACGTTCCCATACCAGTGTTTACCAGACTACCAAACCAGCCACTGTCAGACTCTGAAGAGAGGCAGGGATTGGAGTGTATGGCAAGTAGTAGCAGTGGAAGTGAATTTGAGGGAAGCTCTTCGACACCTAAACCGTTAAGCCAAAATACGTAACTCAATGACCTGATTCGAGACTTACATCTGTCCAAGCAAGCATCTGAACTTTTAGCGTCCAGACTTAATGAATGAAATCTTATAAAGGCGGAAGTTAAAATTACAGACAAGAGAAGAGAGGCTTCTCCCATATTTCAACTAAGAGGAAGAATTTGTAAACTGCAATGATATCCCAGGAATTGTACTTCGAATGGGACTAACAGAATATCGACCAGAAGACTGGCGGCTTTTTATAGACAGCTCCATTAGAAGCTTGAAATGTGTTCTCTTGCACAATGGTAACCATTATGTGTCTCTTCCAATTGCTCACTCAACAAAACTTAAAGAAGAATATGAAAATGTAAAAATCATATTACAGAAAATCTGTTTTCATGAACATCAGTGGTCGATTTGTATTGATCTGAAGATGGTGAACTTCTTGCTTGGACAGCAATCTGGATACACAAAATACCCATGCTTCATGTGCCTCTGGGATAGCAGGGCAAAGCATGATCATTCGACAAAAGTGTCATGGCCTACAAGGGAAGAAATGATTGTTGGCGTTGGGAATATCATCAACTGGTGGACAAGAACAAAATCATTCTCCCACCACTTCATATTAAGCTAGGATTGATGAAGCAATTTATTAGGGCTTTGGACAAAATTGGTAATTGCTTCAAGTACATTTGTAGATAATTCCTTGGACTGAGCATGGAAAAACTAAAAGCTGGAATCTTTGATGGTCCTCAGATTCGTAAACTCACTTGGACGATTCCAATTTTACCAAATGCATGAATGACACTGAGGCTTCGGCCTGGAAGAGTTCTGTCTCTGTTTTGAAGAACTACTTGGGTAATAACAGAGCAGACAATTGTGAAGAACTGGTGCAAGATATGCTTGCTAACTTCAGAAATTTGGGAGTTAATATGAGCATAAAGATGCACTGTCTCCATAGCCATTTAAACAGATTTCCAGATAACCTTGGAGACTTCAGCGAGGAACAAGGTGAGAGGTTCCACCAGGATATGAAGGTGATGGAGGAGAGATATCAACGCAGATGGGACATACACATGATGGCAGACTACTGTTGGAGTCTCCAACATGATTGTCCTGATGAAACACATAAAAAGTAATTGCATAAACAGTGTTTTTTTAAGCATTGACATTAATAACAATTAATAACTAATTAATATTATATTAATTAATCAAATCATACATAACTTTTTTCCTTTCACTGTTAGATATTTTTAATTTCTTTTTTGTATGATGTTACTCGTAGACTGTTTACTTACTAGTTGTAACTAAAATAAAAATATTCTTGCAATTCTGAATGCTTTTCAAACGTGTTGTGTTAATTAATTAACTATTAAATATCTCAGAAACTAGAGCCAATCTGGCAAAACCAAAGTCATATTCTTAATCAGCACCATAAACTTAATATAAAACCGTTCAGACATCGTTGGCACCAAAATCACTGTTTCTATCTCTAATATTATAATATTTTTGCAATGAATTACTATCATACTTGTACCAGATGTCAATGTTATAACCAGTATAGGAGAATGTCTTTTCACTGAAAAACTGAAATAAACAAGCTGACTAGCACAGTGCATGACGAACATTTTCAACAATGAGAAAGAGAGAGTTGAATAGATAGTAAAAGTTCTGTGTTCAAATCAAATGCTCCTCAACAGAGAAAAACAGAGAAAAGTAAACAAAAAGTGCACAAAGTTTCCAGGAGCACATTACATCCTGCATCTTATGCATGAGTGAAGAGAAAGTGTCAGCATTACTTGAAGTGGGTGTAAATTTTATTTTAAACATCATTTTGCCTGAGCACTAATCTTAACAATAAAAAAATGAAAGAACAAATCAATTAAACGTCTCGGCACAAATAAAATTGTCACAGGGAACTTAATTCATTGATAAGATTATTGTTCTCTAGAAGTCTTGTGGGAAAAAGCAGAAGCAAGCAGGTGCCATTTCTCAAGCTTTATTTTTATCATTAGCTATTTTTAGCCTAACATTTATTGTAAGGTGTTGAATTCTGACTATAAGTTGCTGCTATTAAAATATATATATATATATATTTGTACATCAAAACAAAGCTTAACTTGATCACTTCTTTTGAATTAATAAAAAGTTAAATTGGTCACTTCTTTACAGTTATTTAAACTACACATCTTTGGAAAGTTATATTAGTGTATCAATAGGTTCTGGTTTTAGTATTTCAATTCACCATGCATATTTTTTGTCTATAATGTCTTCATCTTGTAGTGAATTCTCAACAGTCTCATTTTTTGGCTAAATCATGATGCCACAATGCAAAATTGCTTGCTTGGCAATTACTTAATCAAGATACAAAAGCTTAATCTTAACCAGTGTTCTGTTGCTAGCTAGTAAGAAGCCTACAGTGGATTCAAAATGTACCTTCACTTTCTGCACTCTTTATGGTGTTGTAGATGTAATTTTAAATGGATAAATTTGCCATTTTTGCCCATCAATCTACATTCAATAATCCATAATGAAAAAGTGAAAACATGTCTTCATAAATTTTTACAAATGTATTAAAAATCAAAAACTGAAATCTCTTACTCATAGAAGTATCCTGACCCTTAATTTAATACTTTGTAGTAGTCCCTTTTGGCAGCATTTACAGTTTGAGTCTTTTTTGGATTTGTCTGTATAAGCACATCAGGTTGTGGACAGTTTCTCCCAGTCTTCCTGGCAGATCCTCTTCAGCTCTGTTAGATTGAATGGGGACCCTCTGTAAACTTCCATCTTCAGGTATCTCCACAGATGTGCTGTGGGATTGAAGTATGAGCCTTGGTTGGGCCACTCAAGAGCAGTCAGAAGCCTGTTCTGAAACAACTCCAGCATTGTCGTTGTTGTATGCGTTGGGTCATTGTCATACTAAAAGGTGAGCTGTTGCCCCAGTCTGAAGTCGCGTGCATTTTGGAGCAGCTTTTCCTTTCTGTCTTTGGTTGCATTCATCCTTCCCTCAATTCTGACCGGTCTCGCTGTTCCTGGCATTGAGATGCACCCCTATAACAGGATGCTTCACCCTATAAAGTGCTTGGAGTTCTGCTTAAAGAGTTCAGCTTTTGTCTCATAATACCAGAGAATCATTTTTTTTATGCCCTCATAGTCATTTAAATGTGGGCTTTCATATGCCTTTCACTTAAGAGTGGGTCCCTGTCTAACAACCACGATACCATAAATACCTGATTGATGGAGTGCCACTGAGGTTCTCCCATCTCAGAACAGCCCTGGTGTACACCTTACCACAATCTGAACAGAGAAATCTACAGTGATTTCTGTGGACGTCAAGGCTTTTTTTTTTTTTTTTTTTTTTGTCCTAACATGCTATGTGAATTGTGGGACTTCATATACACAAGTGTGTGCCTTTCTAAATGATGTCCTATCAATTCAATTTGCACCAAGGGGACTCCAATCAAGTTCTAGGTACATCTCAAGGAGAATTAAAGTAAGCAGGATGCACTGGAACACAATTTATAGTGCCACAGAAAAAGGTTTGAATGCTGACATGATTGCAAGCCTTTCTAAAATGTATTTACAGTTTGTCATTATAAATTATTGAGTATAGATTCATGGACAAAAATAGTTAATTTATCCATTTCATATTAAATCTACAACATAATAAAGTGTGCAGAAAAAAATATATATCCATCCATTATCCAACCTGCTATATCCTAACTATAGGGTCACAGGGGTCTGCTGGAGCCAATCCCAGCCAACACAGGGTGCGAGGCAGGAAACAAACCCCAGGTAGGGTGCCAGCCCACCACAGGGCACACACTAGGGACAATTTAGAATCGTCAATCCACCTAACCTGCATGTCTTTGGACTGTGGGAGGAAACCCACACAGACACAGGGAGAACATGCAAACTCCATGCAGGGAGGATCCGGGAAGCGAACCTGGGTCTCCTAACTGCAAGGCAACAGTGCTACCCACTGCACCACCGTGTATAGTTAAACAGAAAGATTTGGGTGATGACACAGTCTTAAATGCAATTTATGTTTGACCCAGAATGGAATCACTGCTGAAGTCACATCCTCATTTGACTCATCAGGCCCATCTTTTCTGCTTCCTCCTGTACAAATCTCACCACCACAGGAAGTCTGACATCACGTTGCACCAGGCCTCTGACAGCCAAGGATATCCTACCGGAAGGAAGTGCACTCTAAACAGCTGTGAAGAGCCAATATGTCACTACCAATGATTACCTGCAAACATTTTCAATTGTTTTCAATACTAGACATTAAGTTACCTCTGGAACCCTAACCCTAACCCTTTATCAGTTTCTGTTTCTCTTTTCACTATATAAATTGTAATGACCCAGTCTGAGAGATGGAAATATGGAGCTCTACACCAATCACCGCAGAGTGGCCCTGAAAAGGAACTTGGACTTATTCAGCCCACTTTCACCAGTGTTTGCCAGGTGTTTGATGGAAATGCTCCCAGCTGCTTTGTCCTTTTGTCCGGCTCCACCTCATTCCACTCACTTGGGGTCAGAGGCTACTTACGTGCCGCAATATTCCCTGGCTCTGTGAACTTCAAGGTATTTAAAAGGCTCCAGCTGTTGGCTCTTGGGCTTTAGCACCTGGGAAACATGTCTAGAGTGCTCTCTAAGTGCTGTATCTGTGCTCCCCTCCGGCCTTATCCAGGTATTCTTTCCCCTTCAGACAGGAATTGTGTAGAAGAATATTGTTCTTACCTAGAAACTAAATTATGAGGATTCAGAAAATGGTGACATTTTATGATGTACTTAACATAGTTGTGTTTTATGGAAGAACCAGCAGATATACACAGGAAAGAGTTGTAAAACCAGGCAGGTCATGAATAGTTATAGGTTTGGCATTTGTAAATTTAAACAACAAAATATGTTTAAGATGAGTTTAGCAAAACTGAAAATTCACCTGAACAAAGTTCAGAAAAGTTCAGCAAAGCAAAGATGTTTAAGGTGAGTTCAGATCAGCAAAAGAGGAGTTCCATATTAAAGGTGTACTGCTATGTAGCGTATTTCCTTTCTCACCACCCCTGTTATCATGTAGCCAATAATCTTTTAAGCCTCAAGTACAGAAGTCACTGGTTGTCTTGTATTAAAATCATTGACACTTTAGATTTTGTGACACTGGCCTTTTTGTTTTGTTAAAGTGAATATTCGCTTTGTTGCTACAATCTGAGCTCTGTTAAGTTGTACCCGGTTTAACATTCGAATTGCTCCTGAAAGCTCACTTTTTCTCACTTGCACTTTCTAAGTCATTAATTCTTTTGTTTTGCAATGTTTAACCTGACTCTACACTGCCCACTGTACTCTGTCCACTCTCGCTGTAAATCTGCTGAAACTCGCTTCCTTTCTTCTTTTCCAAATGTTCTTTTCCTGTGCTTTATCATGAATGATCTTACACCACATTTTCTTATCTTGCTGTCCTAAACTGTACTACTATACCCTGTGCATTCCAGGTTATGTTGTGGTGCTATGTGAAAGGCACTATCAAAAATAAGGATGGGTGAGAGGTGCTGGGCTGCTGTTGCACAGGCACAGGTAACTAAGTTTGATTCCTGGCTTTGTCAGCTTTTGTTCCATCTGATTTAAATAAAAAGAAGTGGGCAACAGTGTCAGTTCATTCATTTCTTCACCTATTGAAGCCACTTCACCCAGTTTTGGGTCACCAAGATGTTCAGTTCAATTTACTGAACACAAAAATGGATCAGTAGTCAAAAATAAATAACCTTTTGAAAAAGTTAATTTACTTACATCTAAGTGCTTAGCTAAAAGAAAAACTGATTCATTAGCTTGAACTGGACAAGCAGGTTACAAAATTAGACAATTGAAAGAATCAATGGTTAGTTATTATAATAGTAAATCTAAAATTTGTTTGACTTTGACGCCAAAATAAAACACAGAATAAGAGATCTGTAATTTTCAATAGCCATACGCATTTTTATATATATTTGATATTTAGTATGGTATATGCCTAAATGTTTCCAAATTTTACCAATAACTTACAATTCCGGGTTAGGATCTTGTGGAGCCAGAGCCTTTTCTATCACACATGACGCAGGAGTTGTCCCTTCCTTCTAAACTGAATTATAATGGAATTTCTGCTTTAGATAAAACTCTAATGGTAACTCCAGAAGGTTATTTCAAAGAGCAAAGAAATCAAATTCTTTAATGTTTTTTTTTATCTAAGTGGCAGGATTCTCTAACCAGTCAGGACTTTCAGACAGGCAAAACTAGACACACTATTTTCAAATCATTTTGATGCAGAAAGTTCAACAGTAAGGGATGGAACATGAAAACCTGCACTCCAGCTGGTGATTGTCCATTAAAATGATAGCGGCCTTCTTTGATGGGGACTGGGCGGTCTCATGGTCTGGAATCCCTGCAGATTTTATTTTTTTTCTCCAGCCGTCTGGAGTTTTTTTTGTTTTTTCTGTCCACCCTGGCCATCGGACCTTACTCTTATTCTATGTTAATTAATGTTGACTTATTTTCTTTTCTTTCTATGTCTTTTATTTTTCTATTCTTCATTATGTAAAGCACTTTGAGCTACATTTTTTTGTATGAAAATGTGCTATATAAATAAATGTTATTGTTGTTGTTTGGGTAAATTGGGCATATTTGACTTAAATGGAATGTTATTTCAGCATCAATGCTAAAACATCTCTGAAGTATATTCTCAAAAAAAGAAAAAAAGCAAAGTGCAGTTAAAAGTGGCCAAAGTATGACAATATCCGTGTCACTGATACAAAGCAACGATGCTTTTATGAGCTTTGTCTATAAACATATAGAAATGTAGTGAATTAGGCAAAAAACCGTCAACTCTTTAATTTTACATTTTGCTTTATAGTCACTTAACGCCTCCATCAAGTTGAGCAAACTTTAAATCAGACTCTAATTCAACTATACATTTTTTCTTACTATTATATTTTATTTGTTTCATTTTCATTCTTTTTCTCCCTGATTTTGCTCATTGATTCTAGGCATCTTTGAGCTGTTCAAGTGACACTCACCAGTTAATCTGAGGTAATGGTAGGCTAAACCATTAAAAACAAAGCTTCCCAATAATGTGAACTTGCCAATTAAGCATCCCACACTTGGTGAACATCTCATGGTTCTTTTGTAAAATTTTACAGTGTAACCTCTGGCAGTCTCATTTCCAAGCCGATTACATTTATAATATTGCTGGTTATCTATCAGGTCTTGGTCATATGTGTTCTTATCTTTTTTCCACTATAAATCACTTTCTCCACATTTAATGACAGTTTGCTTTCTCTCTCTCCTGCACAGTCATCTCCTGCTTTTCAGTCTCTGTCCTTTCATATCAGTTGCACTTAGTGTGATGCCAATGAACCTGATTTGCTGGTCATCCTGCCATCTTTAAGTACCAAGTGCTTCCAACCCAGCCAGAGTGAAACATTCCTGTATCAAGTGCGGAGCGTCAGCATCACATCTCTTTTTTTGTTTTTTTTTTAGAATATAATTTTACAGAAAAGGAACAAGTTAGTCAATCATTTAATTCACCAATCTGTTTTGACCACACGGCGGAGCATTTCAAACCAAAATTCAAAACCACATGGTAAAGTTTTAAAGCAAGACATGCTGACCAAATTTATTTTGTACAGTCAAATAAATCCTTAGCAGTAGATTCCCATTAGGATTGCTCAGAGCAGCCTCTGAGACAGTTCACTCACTGACTCACCTCCTTTTGCCCTGTAATATGCAGAACATCTGGTTTCCCTTCTGTGGGGTGTCCTTCAAGACACATGATCAATAAATCAATAATTTGTGAATGTGAAGTCAAAAGAAATGACACCTTTTATTGGCTAACTGATTACAAGTTGCCTGAAGAAGTGGCCTGAGTTGCTTCAAAAGCTTGCAAACTTGTAATCAGTTAGCCAGTAAAAGGTGTCATTTCGCTTGACATCTCATTGCATCCATTATGGCTAACATGGTACAAGTCTCTACTACTATAATTTGTGAATAAAATTAAACTAAATAAAATGGCTAGCAGTCTCAACACATGTCATCACACTTTCCTATTACTGCTGAAATTGCTTTGTTGGAGCCTGCTGTCTGAATTGATCAGTCTTGGCCTGTGAAACTAGGGTCAGTTATGTACACAAAGCTCATAAAATAAAAATAAAAAGGAGCCACCACCCAGCTTCCAAAAGCCTTTCAGGTAAGTCTGTAAAAAAGCATACAAAGGAAATAACATTTTTGTTGATTGTGTAGTTCAAACCAAAACGTTTTACATTATAAAAAATGGGTTTTATTCTGCATGTCATGGCTGATAGCAAACATCTGCGTAGGGTTTACACATTTCTCCTGTGTCTTTGTGGATTTTCTATGTGAACTTGAACATCCCAAAGAACCATCCTACTTGAGTAAGTGTGCCCTGTAGCAGACTGGCATCCTGTTGGGTGTTGGGTACTGCTCTGCTACCAAATAAGACAGGTAAGATGGGCACCTGTGACCTTATTACTTGAACCATTCTGAGTAACAATGGATCTTGCGAGCATGAGAGCTGAAATGAGATGGTGACAAATAATTAATGTTTTCATAAAGTATGCAGCCCCAGTAAGCCTCGTATTTATCAGTAGTTACTTTAATCACTCTTATTCCTCAGTTTATTTACTAATATATTGTGCTTTTTCCCTCACTGGATGCCCCACATTGTGTCTGCATATATGTGAGGAAACTTTTCTTCTTGTCTCTCTGCAAGCCAATTACTATTAATCAATGGCATTTCTGAATTAAGGGTGTTGTGCAAATAAGTCATTAAGCTTCCCTCAGTTATTTAAATGTTTATAACAGCCCTCAGTTTTGACTTCTTAAGCAATTCATTTCTAAATTTCCATCATTTGCTTCATGTAATTACTAATATTGCTCTTTGTAAGTTGTGAAGTCGTATTTGTCCCGAGTGCTGCAAGTCTGTTTCTGGCTGAGGGACTGGACCGATTGTCCCTGCAGTGTTCTGCATACCTGCGGGTGTACAGTATGTGCACATATATAATTTTCCATTTTAGGAATGGGGTCTGAAGGTCATTGCCAATATTAAAATGAGGACCACCTGCTGCTGTTGTTCTTGTTTTTTAATCGCATTTTAGCACTTCAAGCTTTTTCTAGTTAAGATAATGCAGCACGTACACAGAAAAAGCATGAAAATTCTGGTACTATCTTAAAGGTACTCACAATAATTAAAAAAGGAAAGTAGATCAATATCAGGAGTGCATCGCCACTGAAAGGGACCATACGAAATTTATAAGAAACCCACCAGCAAAGCGTATGTGTGCTCCTTTCACTTTATGGAAAAGAAGCCAGTAGAATGCTGCTCTTGTTTCAAAGAAGCACAAAATCCTGGCACAGAAAAACTGGGTATTTAAGTAGAAGATCGTTTTTTAATTTGTTTGCTGGCCTTGCACGATGGTTAGCACTACTGACGGACAGCCCCTGCATCTTGCATTTGACTTATGAGGTGTGTGTATTCTTTCCATATTATTATGGATTACCATTTTGCATTAAATACTAAACTTGCAATTTCAATTTTAAGCAGTTTAAAGACATTCTATCTTCCTGTGAAGCAGAAATATACTTAAATTTTAATTTTATATGATTTATTCAGATGATGATGATGATGTCAGAGGGTATCACAATGATTTGATTGAAATCGAGACAGACCAGGCACCAGCAGCCCATTGTTTGATGGATTTCTTTGTGATGTGAAAGGTGAATAAACTTTGCCTATTTTAGTAGTTATTAGCAAAGAAGGGACAGATATTTTTTAGAACTTATTAGTTTGTTAGAAAACTCTGCACACACGTAGGAAATACCTGTTATGGCCCCACTGGAATTTTCAAGCCACTGCTAAAAAAAATGATACTGCTCTTAATACCAATAATTTCCAAAATGACAAAAGATTTCATTGCAATTTGCTTTTTCACAGGCCACCCAGAGGGGATGCCAGCACACCCCAGTATGTGTCCTTCTACTGTGGGTAGACGTTTCCCTTTCCCTGCAGCATTTTCAAAAATCAAAGTAAAATTTCAAGCCATTTTAAATGAAATCATTCAGTGACACTTGCCATGTTCAGAAATTACTCTCAGGTTCAATGTCCTTAGAAAGGAATTTTCAGAAAGAAAAAAACTTGAAACTGTTCATTTGTTTCCTGTTTCTGCAGAGAGGGGATGCCAAGATTCTTTGGTCTCATTCAGGTGAATGAATAAATAAGGCAACCAACAGATGGCGTTTCAATGTGGATATACAAACCTACTCTAATCCCCTTATGAGCCGCACCAGCCTGACATTCCCAAGCTTTCAATGGAACTACTAACCAAATACAGGGGGGCACGTAGGTAGGGACAGCATTCCATTTTTTTAAGTCAGTAACTATGTTTCTGATATCATGAAATTCATTGTATAAACTAAAACATTACTGCATTGTTTATACTGTACATAAAAGGCTTAAAAACCATCAAAGTGGCAAAAAACATTTTGGAGAAATGCTTACTGTGTAGAGCAAATTAAGGTGAGACTCGTACGAAATGCTCTCCAAGTACAAATGCTTGTCCGTTTCACGAAGAATTCTTTCCGGAATTTCTTGTGCCAGCATGCTCAGCTACATTGATTGAATGCTTTCCCATTTGCCACATAGGCCGGAGTGTTCATTCTTTCCATTATGCGGGCAAAGGCCTTCTCGGTCCCTGGAAGTAATTAATCAACACACCCGCGTGCTGTCATTGTCCACTTAATGGCAAGCCGGCACTTGTAGCTCTTGGAATCTGTTCAGGCAAAATGAGGGCAGCTGACTTTCCCAAAAGAAAATATCTGAAGAGCGCCAGACGCACCTGGGAACCACTATTTAGACTGCATATCTTTTGATAAGTGGAGGCCATATCAAAGTACCAAAGGTCCCCTCCCCGCTCTCCCCCAGGTGCATGCAGTTTGCTGAATGCAGAGAGAGTGAAAAAGGCAATGTGTGTCAACACTAGTAGATGAATAAAGTGACAGTGTCAGGGGTTTGTGAAGTCTGTGGGTACCCTACAACCCAAACAAGCTATCTCTGGCATGCCTAATCTGGACCATCACTCTCTGAAACCTACACTGTAGTAGTCTGACACACCTACATTTTCAAATGACCTGGCTTCTCTTAAGGACTGTGAAAGCCATTGCAGAACCAGAGATCCCAAAATCAAAACTCTCACAGGCTGGTCCAACTTCAGGCAGATGTTTATTGTAAAATCTCAATTGTATCTAGAGGCTGACATTCCCAAACCATCTATCCCTGTGCTGAACTCAGTTTGTTTGCTGGAGTGGATGCCAAGCCTTTAAACAATCAGTCCAAGGCAAGACCTAACCTTTGATGAGATTTGTTTATTGAAAGCCACAGAACGTCAGGTTCACCATTTATATTATTGGACATGTCTATAGGATATGGGAGTAAATCCATAGCAAACCCAAATGGGCACAGGAAGAATCTCACCTGAATGCATACTAACCATTGCAAAATGGTAACTAGAGCACCTTCAGATAATATTCAGACCCCTTCACTTGTTGCACATTTTGATATATTTCAGCCATGACAAAGCTAATACAAGATTTTAGAAATTTTTGAAATATAAATTGAAATAAAACACTGAAATATTCAATGGACACAAGTATTTAGACCTTAACTCAATACTTTGTCAAAGTCCCTCAGGTAGCAATTGCAGTGTGGAGTCATCCTAGGTATACTGTGATGAGCTTTGCACACCTGGATTTGGGGATTTTCTGTCATTCTTCTCTGCAGATCCTCTCAAGCTCTCTGTGGTTGGATGGAGACTGTCAGTGGACAGCTATTCAGGTCTCTCCAGAGATGCTCGGCTGGGTTCACGTCTTGGCTCTGACTGGGCAACTGAAGGTCATTCCCAGAGTTGACTCTAACCCATTACTCTGTTGTCTTAGCTTTGTGCTTAGGGTCTCTGTCCTGTTGGAAGCTGAACCTTTAGCCCAGTGTAGGTTCAGAACACTCTAGAGCAGGTTTTTATTAAGGATACCCCTGCACTTTGCTGTGTTTAACATTTCATCAACCTTGTCTAATGTTCCAGTCCCTGATGCTGAAAAACAACCCCACAGCATGATGCTGACGCCACTATACTTCACTGTTGGAATGATATTGTGCAGATGATAAGCTGTGCCAGGTTTCTACAATATATGGTGTTAATCTTGGTTTCATCAGAACAGAGAATCTTGCTTCTCACTATCTGAGAGTCCTTTGGGTGCCTTTTTGAAAACACCAAGCAAGCTTCCATGTGTCTTTTACTGATGAGAGGCATTTGTCTGGTTAGATGAGCGGAATGCGGCAGTGATGGTTGTCTTTCAGGAAGTTACTCCCATCTCCACAAACTTCTCTGAAGCTTAGCCAGAGTAACTATCAGGTCTTGGTCACCTCTCTTACCATGGTCCCTTTCCCATGATTGCTCAGTTTGGCCAGCTAGCCAGCTCTAGGAAGAGTCAAAGTTTTTCAAAATTTCTTCCATTAAAAAAAATATGAAGGCAGCTGTGCTGTTGAGAACCTTCAATACCGCAGGATTTTTCTGTAGCTTTTCCCAGATGTGTGCCTCAGCAAAATCATGTCCATAAGCTCTGGAGGCAGTTCTCTCAACCACATGGCTTGGTCTTGCCCCAATAGTCTTTGTCAACTGTGGAACTTTCTCCAGACAGGTGTGTGCCTTTTCTAATTGTGTGTAGTCAATTAAATTAACCACAGGTGGACTCCAAACAAGGTGTAGAATCCTCCCAATGGTGATCAATAGAATGGGATGGGATGAACCGCAGCTGAATTTCAATTGTCATATCAAAGGATGTGAATGCTTCTATCAATGTGATATTTCAGTTTTTTTATTTTTAAAAAATTTTCAAAAAAATCTAAAATCCTGTTTTTGCTTTGTCATTTTGGGGGAAGTGAGTGTTGCTTGGAGTGGGGAAAATGAATTTAAATGACTCCAGCACAAGGCTGCAAAATAAAAACGTGTAAAAGCGAATGGGCCTTAATCCTTGCATAAACTGTTTTAAATAAATACAGGACTCACAAAGACTCTAATGTCCACAATGCAGTCTTTCTGAAACTTCTTCAGTTTCAACTATTCCAGCACCCATCAATGACACAGATGAACATTCATGAGCCATAACAATCCTGAAGCAGAACCTGTAAACTGTCTCAATGCTCGACATACTCAGTCTACTATTCCTGTTGCCCCTATTAGCTGTCAACCAAGAAGTAATCTTTCCAGGCATCATGGTAATGAAAAATGTTCTTTAGCCATTAAAAGCCTGATATCACTTGTTCGGATTCTTTGAAACCATCATAGGCCTAACACTTTCTCCAAAGATTTTTCTGAAGACATCAGGTGCCTGATAACAGTTATTAAGTTCTCTGTAATGAACAATACCCTGATACTGCCTATTGATTACTCTGTTGTCAACAGGTGCTATGCACAATCCAATCATCCTTCTGTTCAGTGGTCCTGGGCCTAAATGGGTGGTCCTGAGCCACTTGTTGAACTACTTTGTACTCTTTTAAAGCCTCCCACTACATTTGTCTGAAATCAGTGCTGTCCTGATATCTCCTACTAAGCTTTTCTGAAGACATCAAGTTGTCTGCTGTCAGCTGGGCCTGAAACTGTCTGTTGAGCTCTTCTTTAGATGCCAAGACACCTGAAACCATTTGCTTTTAAATTTTCTACAGCTACACAGAGCCTGATTTTACCTACTGAATATTCAAGTTGCAGAGCCTAATATTGTCTCAAGCTTTTCTGTCACTTCCAGGGATATTGTACAACCACCTGAGTTGTCAATTTGGTGCCAGACTGCTCCCTGAGCTCCTTGGTAATCACCCTGAGTCTGACACCCATTTAATGTGTTCATCTATTGACACCTGGGACATTGAACACAACACTGCCTTACGAAGTTGTTTGTTTTGTCTGGAGGCTGACACTGCCTACTGTGATCTTCTGTAATTTACAGGAGGCTAATGCCACCTATAGAGATATTCTGTTGATGTTAGGGGTTTTAAATCCCAAATAAATATCCTCTATAGGACTGTAACACTAAAAACAGTTTCAAAGAGCATGATGCAACTGAATTCTGTATTGTAGCCTGGGAACTGACACCATCTATCAAGCTCCCTTTAGCCTGAGATGGCCGTCAAACTTTTCTGTAGCTTGATACTGCACACTGAGATCTTCCACAGTCTACCAGAATCTTGTTCCAGCTTTTGAACTAAGGGCCTGGCACTATATGCTGTGTGTTTGAGAATTTCTGGCACTCAGCTACCATCACTGGAAGATATCTTCACTACTCATTGCAGCAGAAAAGCAAAGAACATTTGTAAAGATCTAACCCACCCTGGCCATAGCATTTTACTTCTCTGCCCTCTGACAGGTGCTTCAGAGCCCTGCATGCCCGCACTACCAGGCTGAAGAACAGCTTTAACCCAAAAGCAATCAGCCTATTAAATGCACAGTGATCACTGCCCCTTTCTGTAACAGAAACCACCACTGATTCAACTGAATATCTGCATGAGCATTACATTGACCATAATCTTCACTGTGACTTATTATTGATCTGTTTATGCTTACAACAGTTAAGATGTCATGATTGTATCCTCTCTGCTTATGCGAATACAACACGGGTGCTTAAGTTTGAAGAAGCGGGGTCAGCTTAAAAAAAGAAGCCCCAGGTGAGGCATACCACCCGACAATCGATGGCAGCTTTCAACAATAGTGTTTGGAAGGTGCCTCATTTCACACAATGGTGACATTCCATGGCATCCAAGATCCTCAGATCTCACTGTTTGTGATTTTTTTTCTTTGGGGACATCTTAGAAGCCGCCCTGCTTGGGGTTTGTTTCCTGCCTTGCGCTCTGTGTTGGCTGGGATTGGCTCCAGCAGACCCCTGTGACCCTATGGTTAGGATATAGCGGGTTGGATGATGGATGGATGGATGGATGGACATCTTAGAAGCCAAGTGTACCGCACACGTCCTGCAAACATTGCTGAACTGAAAAGGAGGATTGAAGAGGAAATCGCTGGCATTCCCCTTGACATTTTACGTTGAGCAATGCAGAATTTCCACAACAGGCTGTCAGAATGTATACAGAGAAATGGACAACAATTTCATGATGTTTTCTGCAGAACATAAAATGGATTTTGAATGAATATCGATTACTCTCATTAATGGCATGTCCTGTACAATACATTTCATCATTAAATGTAATGTGTTTATTTGTGCATTGAACGTCAATTTTCCATTTCCTTGCGCCACGCTGTATGTATTTTAGATAACATTTAAGTTCATATGTCACTGCTTCTTTATATATCCTAATGATAATAAAAAAAGTTACATATTAGTTAGCGGCAGCATGGTGGCACAGTGGGTAGCACTGCTGCTTCGCAGTTAGCAGACCTGGGTTCGCTTCCTGGCTCCTCCCTGCGTGGAGTTTGCATGTTCTCCCTGTGTCTGCATGGGTTTCCTCCGGGTGCTCCGGTTTCCTCCCACAGTCCAGAGACATGCAGGTTGGGCTGACAATTTAGAATCGCATTGGCGATTCTAAATTGTCCCTAGTGCTGGCGCCCTACCCGGGGTTCGTTTCCTGCCTTGCGCCCTGTGTTGGCTTGGATTGGCTCCAGCAGACCCCTGCGACCCTGTAGTTAGGATATAGCGGGTTAAATAATGGATGGATGGATATTAGTTAGCTTAAAGACTCAATTGTTAATGGCTTGTCTTCTCCCCTTCTTTCAAGCAGTCAGGAAGCACCGTGTTGAGGCTGTTGACAGCTTGGCCCTGATCAGTGAAGCTGCTCGCTGCCGCTTACTGGCACAGCTACCTATCAGTCTAGCCATACGGGATTTCTAGTGCAACAATTAATCAATAATTGAATTATTAGTTACCAGTAATGGCGCACTGCACGATAACGTGCAGTGAATAAACTTCACTTGAGAATTCATAGTTTTCATCCTCTTTCTTTGTACAGTTAGCATTTGTTTGCTCAGAGGTTCATGCGCTTGCTGCTTCCTGAGCAGCTCTTCTTTTCTCCACCCCATCTTATCTTCTTTTGCCGGCATCTTTTTGCGTTAAAACTGATTAAGTCAGTGTTTGTGTTGCAATTAATTAGTATGTTTTCCTTAATTTTTCACTTGAGCTGGCACTTAAATCTTCAATCTGCCTCAAGAATGATTTAAGATATGAAGAGGTAGGGGAAGTGACGGCGAAGGTGGTAGGGAAGAGAACGGTGCCTGTATGCATGCGCCGCACGGCCGTCCTGCTGGCCGCTGCTGAGAGTTAATTCTACAATAAAAATTAAACAAAATTGAAAAAGAGGAATAACTTTGGAGGTCAATCATCACCCTGAAAATAGATAGTAGACGCCACGTAGTATATGTGTACCAAATTTCAGGTCAATAGGTCAAATAGTTTACAAGCTAAAGGTGATTTAAAATCCTGGACAGACAAACGGACAGCCAGGGTAGCGTATTATATAAGAAGATGTTTACCTTTACTTTTACGCTGTGTATATTTGGAACTGTTTAGTTTAATGTTTACTTAGTTTATTTTCTACTCTTATATACTTTTTTCTAAGGCATCTATAGGCTTTCTCAAATGATATTTCATTGTATTATACAGTGACAGTAAGGGTGTCTTGCATCTTGATAGCTGTCCACGGGTAAAAATTATGCGATGGTCTTCTCTTCAGGGCCCAGATCCAACTATCAAGTGATTTTATAGTTTATCACAGTCCACCACCTGTCAAATTATGTCTGGTGGCCTGATATCATAAAAGTTTTTGATAGTTGCCCTGATGCAAATATTACTTATTGTACTCTTGGGGAGTCATTGGGACTTACTAGACTCTACTACAGTCAGAAGGTGACTCAGACTTTGAGTTTCTCTATAGTTTCTGGAAGTATATCAAAGCCATTTGAGTTGTACTGTATGTTATCTTTTGGTGTCAGAGATCACTTATTGATCTCTTCTCCATTTGCTTGGACCCTAAGACTATCTAACAGTCTATGACTGTTAGACTATGAGCTCCTCACTAGTCACTGCAGGTCTGGCACCATTCATTGAGATTTTGGTAAAGTCGTCTTAAGCTGAACACTGCCTAAGTATTACATTCTCTGTTGCCATAAGATACAGCAGAACCTGAAAGATTTAACTGCATTCCTGAGCACATCTGATTGAATGAAGGCTAGAAAATCTGGAAGGAAATTCTTACAAAGACTGACATCCATGTGGTGAAAGTGTATTTCAATGGTAATTGACCAGAGAAGGCCCTATAAAAGCAAAAACCCCAGGAGACCTAACCATTTTGCCTTTAAATATGTTTTATTAACACTGGACCCTTCATAAACAATCATTTGTCCTTTGAATGAGAAATAGAGGAGATATTGCTCCAAGAAAGCTTACAGTACAGAAGCCAACCTCACTGCATTTGGGCCCCCAGCTGTGAAACAAGTTTCTCACGAAAGCTTCACCCTCGAAACTTAACGCTGCTGTGGTCTTCCGGTTTCACTCGGCTGGCATAATTGACCATGCCACTTTAAATGGGTACATTGTTCTAGTTGCTGTCAGCAAAAGACTGACTCTTTAATTATTGAACGGAAAAAGTCTGTGTTCAGAGTGAGTGTGTCACGCAAATCTGTCCCACTGCTATCCTTCTTTGCAGACCTGGAGAAAAACAATTGTATTAATTGATTTTTTAGGAACACATTCCTGCTGTCATTCCTGCCATTAAAAAAGCCTCAAACAATAAAGAGAACCTTTAGAATTTTTGAGTGAAATTGTCTTTATCTGTTGCCTTCTAATCTGGGATTAGATACTCTGTACTCAAAGGTGCTTGAGATTTCAGTAAATTGTGAGTTTAGGGTGACTACCCTGACAGAGAGAGGTCCAGGTCTTGGTTATCACATCCACTCTTTACCTTAGATGTTCATGTCTCTCTTCCATTTGAGACTTTCTTCTCTGCCCTTTCCTGGCATGTTTTCTCATTGTTCAATGGAATCAATCCCGATATTCAATATCCAAAGAAAGCCAACTATTAGTATCACAGCCTCCCAGTTTAAATTCAAGCAACTCTACCAAATGTACAGCTCAGGGCAACTTTGCCAAGCCTAGCTGGAAATGACAAAGTGGTGTGGTTGTTGTTCAGAAGTTGTCTTCCAGTGTTTAATTTTAAATAACCTGTCTGTGCAGATTTATCTGAAAAGATGGTGTTTGAGCAATGGCAACTAGAGACTGAACCACTTCTCTTAAATTGCACCAACTAAGTGCTCACTTTGACAAGTGTACTGTATCTCATTGTTGATATGCCAGGAAAAAAAGCAATAAAGATTTGACATTCATTTGCAACACAGGAATTGGCAGAGACTACCCATCCTTTAATGACACTCAAAATATAACAGCAGGTCATGTCACTTACAGAAATTCTCAGATGATTCTGCACTTATAGGGTGTATTGATAAGGAGGGTGAGACAGAGTATAGGAGTCAGGTGGAGGATTTTGTTTATTAGTGCAAAGAGATTTGTCTGTATTTTAACAACTACAACAACTTTAAGGGAACTGCTTATTGACTTTTCCCACACCAAAAAGCGTCTATGTTCGATCACTATCAAAGAGTGGATATAGAAGAGGTCCACTCCTACAAGCAAGTGTAGGTCCACATCAATGACAGGTTGGAACAAAATATGAAAGGGAAGAGCAGGCTCTTTTTTAAGAGACTGCTTTTCATTAATGTGAAAACTTACATTTTCTAATGTGGAAAGATTGCGTCTTCTACAACTCTGTGATGCCCAGTGCGATTTTCTACACTGTGGTGTGTTGGGCTGGAAACATCATTTCAAAAGAGGCCCACTGAATCACCAAGCTAAATAAAAGGGCAGCCTCAGTTATGGGATGCACCCTCAAGCCCTGGTGGTAGAAGAAAAGAAGGAATTAAAACAAAACTTGAGTGCCATTATGAACAATTCTGCACATCCTCTCTCTGAAACACCAACACTAAAGACTTTCAACCAATGAATCATTCAGCAGATGTGTGTCAAGAAACACTACTGGGGCTCTTTTACACCATCTGCAATACACCTGAATAATGCCTCACTGTGACTGGGACAGCTAAGCTTACTTTCTTTGTAAATATTCTTTTTAGTCATTTCAGTGTGTGTCCAGACCATAGTGTGTGTTTATATTTATTTATCTATTTATTTATGTTGTCGGAGATGGCTGGTGTGGCGACCCAGCCGGGATGCCCAGGGGGACCGGAGGAGGGCTCACGCCTTTCCCAGACCATGTGGGGGCGACCGCCCTGGTTCCTTTGGGAGCCACAGGTACAGAGCTTTGAAGCTCAACCCTGTCACCGCCAGGGGGCGCCCCAATGCCTGCATGGCATTGGACCTCAGCATTTCTGCCACACCCGCAAGTGCTGGTGGGAAGAGGACTGGGGATACCCGGAGTGCTTCCGGGTGCGCAGCCGGCACTTCCGCCACACTGGGGAGTGCCGGTGGAAGATTGCCGGGAGGCACCTGGAGCACATCTGGGGTTGTATAAAAGGGGCCACCACCCTTCATACAATGGCTGGAGTCGGGAGTGCAGAGGACAAGGTTTCTGGAGGAGGCAAGGAGGTGGCCTGAAGAGTGAAGGCATTGTGTTTTGTGGCCAGGACTTTGGGGACTTTTGGGGTTGTTGAGCACTGTTGTAAATATGGCACTGTATAATAAACATGTGTGGGGTGATGCAAACGTATCTGCCTGTCTGTGTCTGGGCCAGCTTTCACAATGTATTTATTTATTTAAAGAGCTTCGATAAAAAGGCAAATTTCCCCCTGGTGACAAATAAAGTTCTAACTTCAATCTACTAAAGTCACAGGTACTTACTGTACATGTGTTGACAGACAATTATTTAAAATGCAAATTTCAGTGGAACTACAAACCCCACTGCGACCCCAACACCAAATCTGTCATTGATGTAGTGAGAAGGACTGCTGCTTTGTGGTACTCCCTCTCTGCAAACTTCTGCCCAAGGGTTTCTATGAAGTTACTTAATTTCCAACATTGAAGTTGAGACTGAAGGTTTTCATTTGCTCTGTCTTTTTAAAAAGTTGTTTATCACAGATGTTTGGTTTTCATTCTCTCTCTCTTTTCAGTGCTCGAGTAGTGAGAAAATTGCTATATAAATGTAAAGATTAATAATATTACTTACACTTTCTGCATCCTTTTGGATGCATCATTCACTAGTATCCTATATGCATCAGCTATAGTACATACAGCAGGTTGGCTTTTAGAATATTAGAACATTAGAACACTCTAGACGAGAACAGGCCATTCAGCCCAACAAAGCTCGCCAGTCCTATCCACTTATTTCTTACAAAAAAACATCAAGTCAAGTTTTGAAAGTCCGTAATGTTTTACTGTCTACCACACTACTTGGTAGCTTATTCCAAGTGTCTATCGTTCTTTGTGTAAAGAAAAACTTCCTAATGTTTGTATGAAATTTACCCTTAACAAGTTTCCAACTGTGTCCCCGTGTTCTTGAAGAACTAATTTTAAAATAACAATCTCGATCCACTGTACTAATTCCCTTCATAATTTTAAACACTTCATTCATGTCACCTCTTAATCTTCTTTTGTTTAAACTGTATAGGCTCAGCTCTTTTAATCTCTCCTCATAATTCAACCCCTGTAGCACTGGAATCAGCCTAGTCGCTCTTCTCTGGACCTTTTCTAGCGCTGCTATGTCCTTTTTGTAGCCTGGAGACCAAAACTGCACACAGTGCTCAAGATGAGGCCTCACCAGTGCATTATAAAGGTGGAGCATAACCTCCTTGGACTTGTACTCCACACATCATCTATACTAATAAAAGGCAAAGCCCTCACTGACTCACTGACTCACTGACTCACTCACTCACTCACTGACTGACTGACTGACTGACTCATCACTAATTCTCCAACTTCCCGTGTGGATGGAAGGCTGAAATTTGGCAGGTTCATTCCTTACAGCTTCCTTACAAAAGTTGGGCAGGTTTCATTTCGAAATTCTACGCGTAATGGTCATAACTGGAAGCTGTTTTTCTCCATTTACTGTAATGGAGATGAGCTTGAAAGCCGTGGGGGCGGAGTTTCGTGTGACATCATCACGCCTCCCACGTAATCACGCAGTACATAGAAAACCAGGAAGAGCCCCAAAAAGCGCTGAAGAAAACATGCATTATATAATTGAGAAGGCAGCGAAACAATAAGAAGCGAGCGAGTGACATATACACACGTGGACAAAATTGTTGGTACCCTTCAGTCAATGAAAGAAAAACTCACAATGGTCACAGAAATAACTTTAATCTGACAAAAGTAATAATAAATAAAAATTCTATGAAATTTAACCAATGAAAGTCAGACATTGATTTTCAACCATGCTTCAACAGAATTATTTAAAAAAATAAACTCATGAAACAGGCCTGGACAAAAATGATGGTACCCCTAACTTAATATTTTGTTGCACAACCTTTTGAGGCAATCACTGCAATCAAACGATTCCTGTAACTGTCAATGAGACTTCTGCACTTCTCAGCAGGTATTTTGGCCCACTCCTCATGAGCAAACTGCTCCAGTTGTCTCAGGTTTGAAGGGTGCCTTTTCCAGACGGCATGTTTCAGCTCTTTCCAAAGATGCTCAATAGGATTGAGGTCAGGGCTCATAGAAGGCCACTTTAGAATAGTCCAATGTTTTCCTCTTAGCCATTCTTGGGTGTTTTTAGCTGTGTGTTTTGGGTCATTGTCCTGTTGCAAGACCCATGACCTGCGACTGAGACCAAGCTTTCTGACACTGGCCAGCACATTTCTCTCTAGAATCCCTTGATAGTCTTGAGATTTCATTGTACCCTGCACAGATTCAAGACACCCTGTGCCAGATGCAGCAAAGCAGCCCCAGAACATAACAGAGCCTCCTCCATGTTTCACAGAAGGGACAGTGTTCTTTTCTTGATATGCTTCATTTTTCCGTCTGTGAACATAGAGCTGATGTGCCTTGGCAAAAAGTTCAATTTTTGTCTTATCTGTCCATAGGACATTCTCCCAGAATCTTTGTGGCTTGTCCACATGTAGTTTGGCAAATTCCAGTCTGGCTTTTTTATGATTTGTTTTCAACAATGGTGTCCTCCTTGGTCGTCTCCCATGAAGTCCACTTTGGCTCAAACAACGACGGATGGTGCGATCTGACACTGATGTTCCTTGAGCTTGAAGTTCACCTTGAATCTCTTTAGAAGTTTTTCTGGGCTCTTTTGTTACCATCCGTATTATCCGTCTCTTTGATTTGTCATCAATTTTCCTCCTGCGGCCACGTCCAGGGAGGTTGGCTACAGTCCCATGGATCTTAAATTTCTGAATAATATGTGCAACTGTAGTCACAGGAACATCAAGCTGCTTCGAGATGGTCTTATAGCCTTTACCTTTGACATGCTTGTCTATAATTTTCTTTCTAATCTCCTGAGACAACTCTTTCCTTCGCTTCCTCTGGTCCATGTTGAGTGTGGTACACACCATGTCACCAAACAACACAGTGACTACCTGGAGCCCTATATATAGGTCCACTGACTGATTACAAGATTGTAGACACCTGTGATGCTAATTAGTGGACACACCTTGGATTAACATGTCCCTTTGGTCACATTATTTTCAGTCTTTTCTAGGGGTACCATCATTTTTGTCCAGGCCTGTTTTTTTTTTTTATTAATTCTGTTGAAGCATGGTTGAAAAGCAATGTCTGACTTTTATTAGTTAAATTACATAGAATTTTTATTTATTATTACTTTTGTCAGATTAAAGTTATTTCTGTGACCATTTTGAGTTTTTCTTTCATTGACTGAAGGGTACCAACAATTTTGTCCACGTGTCTCAAATAGATAAGCCACACAACGTGGCGCAAAGCCTCTATCGCCTACATCCGAGGTTCGATTCCCGAGAGGGGATGTACTGAGTATGTACGCGCGCTTCTCGGTTCATTTTAACCTCGCATCTCCTTGGTTTGAGACGTATGAAAAAATATGCGGTTAACGCAGAATCATGTTACGTTATTTTTAAAATCTTTCCTATTCTTAGCACAAGCACAGCTAAGAAGCTTCGATGCATGTACTCCATAACAAAAAATAACGCATTTAATCACACTTTCAATTCCAAGCAAAGGGGAACTTTTGTCAATGCATGATTTCCTGGTACATCGATTACACTGATGCACACATCACAGCTACAAAAAATGTTACACTCTGAATGAAGCGCGTTCCTGATCGGAGGAAAATTTAATTTCAAAAAACTACCCGAGCGAAGCCTTGATAAAAGCATGGTTTTGTGCACAGTGAAAAGCAAGCAAAATTAGATGCATTACAGAAAGCGGACTTTGTGGCTCTTACTGGGGATCATTGGACTTCCGTGACCGTTAGTAATTCTAATTACATCTAATTACAAAATGTTCAATGATCACACTGTTTTAGCCTAATGTACAAAATAATTTTGGCTAAGGTTACTCAGAGTTTAAAGATTAAGTTGGTCAAATTACCTTTTATGTTTCTGACTTATTTTTTTAAGAAGAAAAACTGCACTTTATGTTGAAATTTTGGTTATTATTATTTAAAGACAATACCATTCTGAAAATGTACTTAAAGTACTTAAACTACCACTTTATTTTTAAGTCTGCCCAATTTTAACCAGGGATGATATTTTTGTTTCTGTTTTGAATTCAAATGCAGTTTAAAAGCATTTTTTTTTCAGAAATTAAAAGAGCTTGAGTTTACAATATTCATGTCCATGTCTATTATTTGATTCTGTCGCCCACTAAAACCCTTTTAAATTAAAAAAACACATTTGCGATTTGGGGCAAATTTACGTGTGCGATTACATACGATTAATCAAGATTAATTATTACACAGCCTCTAATTAATTGGATTAATTTTTTTAATCGAGTCCCACCCCTAATATATATATGTAGATATATATGTAGATTTGTATATATATATATGTGTATATACAGTATATATGTAGATATATATATGTACATATGTGTGTGTGTGTGTATATATATGTGTATATATGTATATATATTTATATGTATATGTGTATATATATATATATATATGATGTGTATACAGTGGTGTGAAAAACTATTTGCCCCCTTCCTGATTTCTTATTCTTTTGCATGTTTGTCACACAAAATGTTTCTGATCATCAAACACATTTAACCATTAGTCAAATATAACACAAGTAAACACAAAATGCAGTTTTTAAATGATGGTTTTTATTATTTAGGGAGAAAAAAAAATCCAAACCTACATGGCCCTATGTTACGTTATTTTTAAAATATTTCCTTTTCTTTTTCATAACTTCTTTAACACACTACTTCTCCGCTGCGAAGCGCAGGTATTCTGCTAGTGTTATATAACCTAACGTTCTGTTAGCCTTCTTAATGGCTTCTGAACACTATCGGGAAGTTGATAGCTTAGAGTCCACTATGACTCCTAAATCCTTCTCATAAGGTGTACTCTCGATTTTCCGACCGCCCATTGTGTATTCAAACCTAACATTTTTGCTTCCTATGTGTAATACTTTACATTTACTGACATTAAATTTCATCTGCCACAAATCTGCCCAAGCCTGTATGTTATCCAAGTCCTTCTGTAATTATATAACGGATTCCAAATTATCTGCTAATCCACCTATCTTGGTATCATCTGCAAACTTAACCAGCTTGTTACTTATATTCCTATCTAAATCATTTATATATATTAAAAATAGCAGCGGCCCTAGCACTAACCCCTGTGGAACACCACTCTCAACATTGGCCAGTTCTGATGAGGTTCCTCGCACCATCACCCTCAGTTTCCTGTGTCTGAGCCAATTCTGCACCCATCTAAAAACATCACCCTGAACTCCCACTTCTTATAATTTGATGCCCAACCTCTCATGTGGCACCTTATCAAATGCTTTCTGAAAGTCAAGATAAATAATATCATAAGCTCCACTTTGATTGTATCCTTTTGTTGCCTCCTCATATAATTCCAGCATGTTAGTAAACCACGACCTCCCTCTTCTGAACCCATGCTGACTGTTCAGAATAACTCCTGTCCTTTCCATGTGTTGATCAATCTTATCCTTAATAATTCCTTCCATTAATTTTTCCTGTGATGCATGTTAAGCTTACTGGCCTATAGTTGCTTGGATCTGCCCTATCACCCTTTTTATATAATGGGATGATATTTGCCATTTTCCAGTCCTTCGGAATCTCTCCAGTGCTCAGTGACTTCCTAAAAATATGTGTCAAGGGTTTATATATGTACTCACTAGCCTCCTTAAGAACTCAAGGATAAATATTATCTGGTCCTGGTGATTTATATTGTATTCTAATGCAATGCAATGTACACTTCTCGATTGTGCTCAGTAAGAAAACTGAAAAGTAAAATTAGCTGAATGATTACTGTGTAAAAAACAATATTATGGTATTCATAATATGAACTGTATATTTAAAGGTAACACAACTTGTTAATCCTCATGCTATCTGTAAAGGTTAGTTAAAAAACTGTTGAAAGTGCCCCATGATGATATTTTCTCTGAAAGATGGTGGGTGACTCAGTGGTTAATGCTGCTTCCTTCCAGGTCCAAGATACTGGCCCAGTCAATGTCTGTCTGAAATTTCTTGCTCTCGACATGTCTGTAGGTTTTCTAACAGTACTCTGATCTTCAATCCACACCATAAAGAAACATGTTTGGATTGATTAGTGACTCTAAATTGTATTATGACTGTACACATGAATATGTCATGCTATGGAATGACATCTTGGCAGACTTGCTTTCTGTAATCATGGGAATCATCTCTGCCCTCTTCAACTCTGAACTTGATTACATAGGTTTGAAAACAGATGAGTGGCATGTGAAAATGCAAAAAAAAAACAAACCACTTTGTCAACTGCAAAATGACTGACATACAGGGTATGTGTTCACCTAGAAAGTTGCTACATAAAATGAAGATGCTACAGTTACAGTTTTACAGAACTCCTTATAGTGGTCCATCCAAGAAAGGTGCTATATAAAATGAAGCGTGAATTACTGATTACCTTGTCATGTGCTCATTCTTGAGGTATATACTGTACATACATATATATAATGCAACCATGACTGACTGACTAACTGACTCCCTCATCAACAAGAATGCAATTTACTGTTTATTTAAAATGCTGAGATCTAGCAGGATTGTACATCTAGGTCAGTAGGTATGTGCTAAGAAAGTACATTTGATATTGATATATCAATACTTAGGGGTAAAGAAACCCTTTATCTTCGTTCGGCTGCTCCCGTTAGTGGTTGCCACAGCGGATCATCTTCTTCCGTATTGTCCTGTCTTCTGCATCTTGTTCTGTTACACCCACCACCTGCATGTCTTTGCTCACCACTTCCATAAACTTTCTCTAAGGCCTTCCTCTTTTCTTCTTACCTGGCAGTTCTATCCTTAACATCCTTCTCCCAATGTACCCAGCATCTCTCCTCTGCGCATGTCCAAACCAACACAATCTCACCTCTCTGACTTTGTCTCCCAACTGTCCAACTTGAGCTGACCCTCTAATGTACTCATTTCTAATCCTGTCCATCCTCATCACACGCAATGAAAATCTTAGCATCTTTAACTCTGCCACCTCCAACTCTGTCTCCTGCTTTCTGGTCAGTGCCACCATCTCCAACTTATAGAACATAGCTGGTCTCACTAACCCTACAAGAGATAAATTAAGCACACCAAAAACTCAAAACACTTTGATTTGATTGAACATTATAGAAAAAAGAAAATTAGTTAACAAGTAGTTTGTTTATTTGTTGATATGTGTAAAAAATAAGGCTGTAGAGAGAAACTGTTTAAAGAAACTTTGTCTTTTTTCCACTCAGCACAGACAGGCCACCCATTAAATGCCACCAGCAAAACAGCACCACTCACCAATAATGTGGTAATAATGAAATTAAAAATTTTGCATAGATTTCTATTCCATTGCTTTTTTACATATAATTCCATTCTCAAAACCACTTAATCCAATTCCTGGCCTCCTGGCTCAAGGAGGCATAGGGGAGTACATTTCAGTACGCCATGTATGTATTTTAGTATATGATATGAAAATGATGCTTGGAGGCTGTACATTTCAATGGCCCATGCAATAAATGAAATGTACAGCCTCCAAGCATCATTTTGTCATAAGTTAAAATAAAACATGATTCAGTGTTACAACTTTATTTTCTGGCTTTAGCTATGGCAAAAAAAACAAAAACAAATTGAAGCTTGAACATACAACTGATGCAAAACAAAAAGTAATGCTTTAATGTACAATATAAACATATAAAAGGATTGCTGGGAATCAGGAACTTATTCCAGCAAGCATATGGCATAAGGCAGGTGGACATAAGAACTTAAAATTCCCATTGTTACTACTGATAACCTGTTTTTAATCAAAAGAATACAGTTCCTATGAAACTGTGGTTTGCACTGATCATCAATAAAAGCCAAAATCAGTTGCTTATCAAATTAGGAATTTATCTAAAGCATGGATTTTTTACTCCTGGACAACTGTATTGTATTGTGTTCAGAAAGTGCTGAGTTCATTACGTAGTACTTCAAATACATCTGATTAACCAACAGCACTATAACTGAGGCCTATTGTCTTAGGAAATTTCCCAACTGGGTAACACAGCTAGATTTATATGATTGTTCTGAAAAGCTTCTTGTGATGGCACTTGTTTAAAAAGGACATATATAAAATAAAGACTCTGAGGACATTTGGAAGGCTGGCACAATGAGGAATAATTTGTTGAACAAAAAGAATGCTGAGCCCCTGAGCAATTCATTTAACTTACCTCTGCTCCTACTGTAAAAATGAATACAGTTTTTGTTTAATAAATGTAAATAAATACTTAAAATAAAAAATATGTTAAATAAATGTAAATAAATGCCGCTTTTGTAATTTACTTTCATAAACATGTCCACTAGTGACGAGTGAACGCCACAGAATTTGCCTTTACCTTCAAGTTGGCGAAATTGCAGAAAGGTTTGGGAATTTTGCTGTACTCTGTGAAATGCAATGAAGTCAATGGGGGATGAGAAACTGAACTAGTTTTGAATGGACTGTAATGGTGCAATGGTCTTTTTAGAGTCCCTGAGGGCTATGGTAGCATCTACCAACAATGGTGAATCGATTAATGTGGTCAGAAATATAACCTGAGCTGTGAGGCTGCAGTGCTAACCATTAAACCACCATGTCTTCTTGGGATAAAATTAACAGAACTAAATATCATAACAGTAAAATTTCTTGTGGACAAGAAGAGGGAGCAACAGGAGCAAGGACCATGAATTCACTGAAGCTTAGCCCCCACGGATACTTCTGAGATAACAGCGGTAGAATTTAATATCAGAGTAGCAAAATTTATTTCAGACATTGGGTTCAGGAAGCATGAATTTGCTGAGGCTTGGCCATCACAAGCCTAGTGCACATAAGATTTACAGAAAACCAGGAGAGCAATAGTGAGGGACAAAATAGGGACCCATCTAGACGCTGGAATCAGCAGCAGAGGGATGGATATGTGAATGAACTTCAGTCTATCCACAGATACCTGCTGTGAACCAGCCTGCTGCTCAGGATGGACCAATCCAGCTTTGGTTGCTACAGCTCTGCAATGCCATGCTGGCCTCACAAAGCATCATGGTAAGCTGTGAAAAAAAGACCACCAAGGTCATTCGCATGGTGAATTTGGAAGGAAAAAGTCAGTGAACAAGGTCACGCTCACTGAGAAACACAGTTTGGTGAACTTTATCAATCAACACTAGCAAACATAGAATGGCTGACTGCTTCATAAAACATCACTTAAAGCAATGACATAAAAAATAAAGACTATACATGTAAAATATAAAAATGTTTATCTTTTTAAATGTTGGATGGCTCACTCTGAAAGCTGTGATGTAAAATGATGGCTGATTGCTTTTTAAAGTTTCCTTTGAGTATGTGTTAATAAAAAACTAAATATCTGTATGCTGTGAAATACGTAAAAGACACACGATTGTGTATTTTCTCCACACACTTGTCTGGGCTTTCCTCTCATTTTATGTTGATGTAAATGGGGATTCTACTTGATCCCATGTGAGTATGTGTGGCAGTGTGGGGTGAGTGGGCCTTGTAATGGGCTGCTGAAACGTCAGCGTTGATTCTCATTCTGTGTCTAATGCTACTGGGACAGGCCCCTGCTTCCTTTCAACCTGAACTGGATTAGTGAGTCAGAAAATATAGAGATGGATGTGATGGCACCTGTTAAGGCAGGCTTAACAAAATTTCAAAGTTTAAGGTTTTCAGAACGATACAAATTTGGAATGTTCAAACAAATTCAGAGAAGAAACTTACTTTTTGTGGAATTCACTCTTTCTTTAATGTGTTATTGGATTCTCAAGCAGATCAGTTTATGCTCTCTGGTAAGTAAAGATGAAACATGCTCATACTTAGTAACCGGCCTCTCTTTTTTTGCTCACACAGGTCATAATGGGTCCCCAGGTAATATCTGTATGAGGGAAAAAATGAAGGATTGCCAGCCTCCTCTAAATGCACAACAACCTTCTAAGAGTCTTAATCAGTGTGCCCAACCCAACATATCTGTGGTAAGTTTGCTTAAAGAAAAATTTAAAGAGATGAATCCAAAGCTTTATCCATGAGGAGTGAATGTGCCAGCAGCTGGTGGACTTGTTCATAGACAATCTTAATAATCATTTCCCTTGCCAACTGTGCCAGTGAGTTGTTCAGGAGTGATGAGTAACTACTATATGACTGCAGAAAAAAATAATCTGATGATACGCCGGCTCTAAGGCACTATCAGCAATTGCCACCACTCATAATGCTGACCTACTATCTGAAGAAATCTCTTCTTCCTGAAACCGATCTGCTTGCCATATAAACAGACTTTCTAAAACAGCTTTTTAGAATGAAAAATGAGCAATAAAAAGTGGGGGAGAAATGTCCTAAATTGCTTCACTTGTGGGAAGTCACAGTGTGTAAGCCATCCAGGCCATCTGCCCTTTGTGTCGGAAGCTACCAAATAAAACACAAAAAAAACAATTACAGCAAACAAGTCATTAATGATTTTATGAGGGGGAGAAGCAATGTCCCCAAATAAAGCTACAGGGTCTCCTCTAAAACCTTACACGGCTGTAAATATGTATTAACTAGAGAAGCGCTTGCAATTACAGCCTGCTTTCGGAGCATTTAGGAAAGACAAAGCCCAATGGAAATGAGCTCGGCAGGAGAGAGTTGACTCCACTTAGCTAATGAGCTGACTCTTACAAATGGAAATGGAGCCGCCTGCCTGGAGATGATAGGGTACAGAATAGAAGCATTTGCAGGAAAAGCTATGCCGGCCACTATTGTGACTATGCAAATTCCATTTAAGCTCCCACTCATTAAGAGAGCACGCTTCCATTAAGCTGAAACAACAAAACAGAGAGTATTGTTCTACTAGGTCATCACTGGGAAAACTAAAATAAAATGGTGGGCACCAAAATTCTAGATAGATAGATAGATAGATAGATAGATAGATAGATAGATAGATATCATGTACTTTAAAGATAGATCGATAGATAGATAGATAGATAGATAGATAGATAGATAGATAGATAGATAGATAGATAGATAGATAGATAGATAGATTCAGATTCTCAGATCTAAAATATGCATACTGGTTGATTCAGAGGGCAACATTTTTTTAACTTTTGCAGAAAAATGGATGGGAGTCTGTCAGTGTTTATGTAGCTTGAAATCTATTCTAATCTTCATGACCCCACTGTTCACCTACCAAGCTGTAAAAACAAACACTCCAGAGCTGCAGACTGCACTGCACAACCTGCATTAACTTGTGTGACACATGAGAGGCTCTGAAGTTTGCTTGTCTAGTTACCCAGAAGCCCCCCTCACCTCCCCTGGGTGAGGTGTATTCAGTTGTGTGGTGCTCACTGTCTGACTCTCTATACTTCCAAAAGGTTGATTTTGTTTAGTGAGGTTTATTAATAATCCTAAAAATGTCAGATTCATGACAGACTAAACCAGACAAAACCAGGTGTACAACACAATATAGAAATTATTCACAGAAATTTTTATTATAAGCTGTTTTTATTCTGTTTATAAAGCACTTTGTGATGGTGTTCATTGAGAAACGCGTTGTATGAATTTAAGACTTAGATTACATACGAAAAATACAAAATATCAGATGTCAGTTCATTTTTTAAGCCAATATGGGAATGTTGGAAAACCTAAAGGATAGTTTCCATTATGAAAAGATTGTAAGAGCATTCAATGCTAGCCCGGCATGCTGACTCCAGGAAGGCATCAGAAAACAATAATAAGATGAAGTTTTAAGATGCATCCTGAAGGTTTGAAAATCCTCCATTCTTATTTGTCCACATTTTATGCACACTTTGTTATAAATATGCAGTGTGAGACACACATCATTAATAGCTGTGCTTCATAGGATTAGATTATGAGCCATTAGAGAAAGTTAGTCTTCATTTTAAAATATTTATTGCCTAAATACCCTTTTTAGCTTTTTAATGTATTTGTTTGTTTTTAATTGACCTGTGATGTGTCTTGTCACGGAGTTGTCTGTGTAAAACATGGATATACATTAAATGTAGACTGAAGTGAAACGTATCTAAAAAAACAATAGACTATCATGCTGATGGAGCAAATGTGGAGTAAAACATTTCCCAGAAGGCAAATCACATTTTATTATCACCATTGTCTTTAAATATGTCAAATGTTATTTTACTAAAATAAAAGCTTGAACTATCTTTGCCATCCTTTGTTATATAAAGTCTTCCCAAGGGAGGTCTATCAAAGAGGGCTTTTCTATATTAGACAAAATGCATTTGATATCCTGTGGTAGCATTTTCTGTTGAGGCCTCTCACAAACTGCTTTATGCAGCTATGAGTGTTTTCTTATATATAATGCAAGTCCTAAGGTTAAAAAGGGCTTTACATATCAATCAAAACACATTTCCAATATTGTCTTTTTTGTTCAGACTGTTCCTAAACTTCTTTATGCTTCTGTCAGTGTTGATTTGGCTTATTTGTATCCCAGGCAGTCATATTTAAAGGACTTTGCGTCAATACATACTCTATATACAGTGGATTCAGAAAGTTTCCAGGTCCTTTCACTTTCTGCACACTTTATTGTGTTGTAGATTTAATTTTAAATGGTACATTTGCTGTTTTTGTCCATCAAACTACACTCAACAAACTATAATGACAAAGTGAAAACATGTTTTCAGAAAGGTTTGCATTCATTACAAATTAAAAACTGAAATCATTCCTTCATACAAGTGTTCAGGCCCTTTGCCGTGGTACTCCAGACTGTGGTCATCCTGTTTGCTTTAATTATCCTTGAGATGTGTCTAGAAATTGATTAGAGTCTACCTGGAGAAAACAGAATCGATTGGATATTATTTAGAAAAGCTCACACCAGTGCGTATGAGGTCCCACAATTCATACTGCAGGTTAGAATAAAAACCAGCCCTGATGTCCATGGACCTCTCTGTAGGCCTCTGTGCTAAAATTGTGGTGAGGCATAAATCAGGGTAAGTGATTTAAAACTTCTAAAGTGTTCCAAGATGCACAGTGGCCTCAATAAATGGGGAAAAGAAGGTTTTGAATCACCAGGACTCTTCTTAGAGTTGGTCTTTGGAGTTCCTTGGACTGTCAAAAGGATGACAATCTCAGCAGTACTCCATCAATCAGGTATTTATAGTAGAGTGGCTAAATCCTGGTTGGAGTTTTTCAAATGGCATTTAAAGGACTCAATGGGGATGAGGAAAAAGATTCTTAGGTTTAATGAGACAAAAAATCTTTGGGCAGAACTCCACGCACTATGTCTGCTGAAGACCAGGCACTACTCATCACCTGCCTAATACCATCCCTACGCTGAAACAAGCTGGTAGCAGCATCACACTTTGGGAGTGTCTCCAAATGGCAGGGACAGGGAGACTGGTCAGAATTGAGGAAAGGATGAATGTAGCCAAATACAGAGAGGTCCTTGAAGAAAACCTTGTCCAGAGTGCAAGTAACCTGTGACTGGGGTGATGTATCACCATTTTGCACAACAATGACCTGAACCATACAGTCAAAACAACACTCAAAAGGCTTCTTGACAAGTGTCTGACAGTCCTTGAGTGGCCCAGTCAAAACCCAGCCACAAACCCAGTAGACCATCTGTGAAGAGAGCTGAAGACTGCAGTTTATAATGGAATGGAGCTTGAGAGGATCTGTCAGAAAAAATGAGATAAACTGTCTAAATCCTGGCTTGTAAAGCATGTAGATACTTATCTAAGCAGGCTCGAAGTCGTAATTGCTGCAAAAGGGGCTTCTTCAAAGTATTGAATTAAGGGTTTTAATATTTCTATGAATAAGAGATTTCATTTTTTGATTTTTAAAAAATTTGTAAACCTTTCTGAGTGCAGATTGTGGTGCAGATGAAGTGTAGATTGATGTGCAAAAATGGCAAATTTATTCATTTAAAATGAACACAATAACTTTTGCAGAAAATGAAGGTTTCCGAATACTTTCTGAATCTAGTGTAAATGCAGTATATTTAATTGTTTCATTTCCCAAATTATTTTTTCCAATACAGCCTTGGAGGAGAGGTCCTCTGTCACAAGGCACACCTAAATGTATACTCTTAAATATAATGGTTCTTTAATGGCACGTTATGGTTCTTTACTGGGTTGTGTGGTTCCTCACAGAGCCATTGCTTGACAAAGCACTGTTTCTTTCTGTGAAGGGTTCATTGCATATGAAATTGGGTCTTTGTGTTTTGAAAAACTTCCTTATATGTAGAAAAAAATGAAATCTTCAATGTATGATAGGCTGCAGGACACTAACAGATGAAGAAAACCTTCTGTTACTGGACATATGCAGCAGGATTCCTTTTAAAATCATGACCCGTTGGCATTTCACACATCTATGGAGCCTGTTATGGATCTAAATAAACAATGGTTCTTTCTGGAACCTACATGGTCTTTTGGGAACCAAAAATGGTTCCCCTATGACATTGCTCTGAAATACCACTCTGGCACCTTTATTTTTAAAAGTGTACATTCAACTGTAATAGTTTATGTAAGCCAATTCACCCAAAATGCACACTTTTAAGATGAAGGATGAAGCAAGAGCAGCAAGAGAAGGCAGAAATGAGTAGAATTCTACATTCATTGTATCCAGAATTCTGGAGCTGCAACAACTGTGCCGCTGTATCACATAGGGAGGTTAGGAGCACACACTGATACAACGCATTGCTGTACCCACCACACGACAAACCAACTCAGGATCCAGATTAGGACCCGAGTGCAGCCATGCAATGGGTGACACCTCAGCACCACACTAGTTCAGATGGAATGGAACAGTGTGAGATTTTTTATGGTGACTGGAGTGCCAACTCTTCCACCAACCCCCATGTTTTTCCCTGCAGGTTGGAGGGCCGACATGACATGCAGGGCTGGATGCAGATTAACATCATACCCAGGACGGAGCAATTGCAGGTTAAGGGAATTGCTCAAGGGCCCAACAAAGTCACTTTGGCGTTTACAGGATTCGAACCGGCAACCATCCGATCCCTAGCCTCAGAGCCACCACTCCACCCATATGTGTATCACATAGTTTACATATAAATCTTGTTGATTATGTCAAGGAATTTTTGCATGTTAAAACTGATATTTTTGTAATATTAGAAGGAAGCATAGTACCCTGTGAAAACCTACAAGAACACTCTGAGAACTTGTACAGTCAACCCTAACAATACCTGACTTGGGTCTCTGTGGAGAGGTGTGAGGTGCCAGCGCTAAAGATCACATCACCCTTCTGTATATATCAATCAAGATTTATTCAGAAAGATTTATCACAAAGTGCCTAACATGTCAGGCAATCCATATTTTATGTTATATCTATTGAATGTCCCATCACAAAATTCATCCTCCAACAATATGCTAAAAGTGTTTCCCCTCCATTTTTACAAAATAATCCTCATTCATTTTCGCAAGCTAGGGGTCCTAGAGACACTTTCTAATTATAGTACTTGCTTCTATCTCCTATTGTACCCTTTGAATGTCTGTGCAAGGGAAAGATACTATATATATAAAATGTGCTGCTATTGAAAATATTTTTAGAATGTCAAGCAAAGAAAATTAAGTAAAACATTATGCAAAATTTCTAAAGTGTTGTCCATCCTCCTTATAAATTTGCATAATCTATCATCCTGACAGCACTGGGTAAAATGGGGAGTCTGCTCTGCATAGGGTGATGGTCCATTACAGGAAATACATTATCCACTTGGAGTGTCTGGTTAGCCTAAATTACATGTTTGGAACAAATCAGAAAAGCAGAAAACTGGAAAAGAACCCACGCTGATATGGAGAGAATATGCAAACTCTACATAAAGAGTGAATGGGCCATGATCTGTGCCCAGTCTCTTACAGCAGCTCAGAGCACTGTGGAACTCAGTATTAATAAACATGCTATTAAAATATCATACAAATAAAATAGGAAGGAACATGTATGATAATATTGTTAATTTAAATCATAGTGTATAATTACTTAAAATTCCCAGTTTTCAGCAATTCTCACTTAATGTTGTCCACATCTCCCTGTCCTGTTAAAACTGATAATACAAAAATATATATCATGGAGGCTGAATGGCATGAAGCTCCTAAATAAAGCTAAATAAAGCTGAAAGCCAGGTTGACACTTTACAAGAAGTATTACCTGAAATCTCATATCAACTGCTTTATCCTGACACAATTTTTTGCTGGCCAAGTTGAAAAAGTTTTTAAAGGGAATGACCTTGGAGATTGCACGCAAAGCAGACTTGCTCCCTCTAAATATTTAATGCTTTTATTTCTATTTCCATTTTATTTATTTTTTTTGCTACATTGTCTTTTCTCATATTTCATGCACTAGACCCATCTCCTTGTGATCATGTAATATAAAATGCAGGCTTAGAATATAGATGACTTTACTTTGCCTTTGTTACTTCATTCAGTGCAGGCCTCTGGCTATAAGGCCCATTGGCATCACTTTTTAGTTGCAGTCTCCTTTCCTTTTACAGAAGACCTCCAGATTTAGGCTACCTCTTATTGCCTTTTATTTTCTTTTTAATTTCTCTATATTTCAAAGTGAAGCAAAGAAGCCCTCATGCTTCCTGTGCCACTGTCTGTAAAGAAACCACCAGCAGATTACTTTAGGCTGGCCACTTTCTTGTCTGCTCACATTAGAAATGTGACCCATCTATTATCCAGGGCCTGTATTCATTGAACATTCTCACACAAAAAATTCTTAGGTGTGCTCTCAACTAAACTTAAGAACTCCAACAAGGTTCTGAATAGATGCTGGCAACAGCACAAAATGACAATTAGTCAATAAGGGCTCTCCAGTGCCCCCACTGGAGAGCCCCCACCTGCTATTCTGTAGACTACTGGAGGATGTGAGGCTTTTTCAGCCTGATCACAGACACTTGACAGTTCACTGGATAATATAACTTTTCTAAGTTTAAAATTATTGTTGATAGATAGATAGATAGATAGATAGATAGATAGATAGATAGATAGAT
>JANRMT010062813.1:104348246-104368438 GCA_026402145.1 Polypterus bichir lapradei | reverse complement strand
GATAGATAGATAGATAGATAGATAGATAGATAGATAGATAGATAGATAGATAGATAGATAGATAGAACAGAGCTGCAAAGAATACAATATACACAGTAGTTGGGTGTGCATCAACTTGTGATAGGAGGCAGTGTAGCAGAACCAACACACGACACAAGTGGTTGTTTTTCCAGGGTCACACACATATTGCATAGGTGATCTATAAAACCATGTAATAGTGAAAGGTTCAGAGGAGATGTCTAGAGCTCATAAACCCAAATGGCAGAAGGCTACAAATTGGGAAATCTGCAATGGTACCAGTCCTGAGAAGAGCCATTTGACATCCTCTGAGATACGTTGATGTATCTCAGATGAGGACATGGAGAAATTTGCCATGTTACAGATTTCCTTGGAAAACAACTCACCTGAAGATGGTGAAGAACACATAAAGCTCATACAGAACATCTTCTCTGAAAAGGTAGTAAAATACATTTTCAGTAACTATCAGACACAAGAGTCAATGCTAGGTTGATAATTCACCTACCTACCATCTAAAACAGAAATCAGTTACAGTCCAGGTAGAACATCACCGGATGACAATTCAACATTAACGTGTCATCTATGGTCCCGTGGCTGTCCCAGGCACACGCTGCTTCTCTTTGTTCTGAAAACTTAAAAAGAGAAGAAAAACTTCATAGATCTGGGAGATCTGCACTGGGATAAAATCTGGAATGCTGCTTTGAATAAACACAAAAGAAAAACTCACAGATGTCCTCCAAGTCATTTACCCCTAAGCATGCAGGGTTCTTTCAGCTTGTGTTTATTCAGATGGGGTGTTTAAACAAGGCGGGGTGAGGTGGACAGTAGGCCTCATCCAACAGCACCCTCACCTCCCACAGATATTCTAATGTGGATTTAGGCCTCGTTTAGGCCAAAGGGCTGCATTCTGACAGATAATGATTGATCTGTGACCTATTGTCATGCAGGTTGTAAACTGGTAGGATTGAGAGGCTCTGACAAGCAGGCTGGGTGCTGGACTAGGCCTTAAACCCTTGTTGTCAAGGTAATCCCACTAGGGGAATCCTGTGGTAATCACAAAGCAACACAAAATTAATCAGGCACATGAAAGGCTGCAACTCCTCTTCAAAGACTTCAAACAACACCCATTGTTTTTTTTTAATATTTACCCACAAATATGAGAAACACTTTCATCAAAAGTTCTCTTTTAACCAGACCTCCTTCACCAGGCTCAGACTAGGTCATTTTGTCTTAAAGATTAATTTGGACTCTTGCATTTTAATATATGAGGACCTGGCCTTTTTAGTAAAGAGCTAATGCCATGGGTCACTAGAAAGTGATCAAATAGTTTATATTATGTAGAGCCTTTCATTCTGAACCCATACATATACATAAATATATATACATATACCCATACATATGTACAGGACACCATACTGCAAGTCTCAAATGAAGTGTAGATAGTTACAAGTAGTCATTACTTGTTTAATACAGTGCTGGATAATAAAGAGAAAGGGATGAAATGAAAACAACAGATGCTGATCAGACATTCTTTATTTTGTATATAACGTTTTGTAGTGAGTACTATAAAAGGTAGAACTAAGAAAATGTAGAATTTATATAAATATTGCATAATAATAAATTAATTAATTGATAATGAATGCTAGTAATGAACATAATCAAACATCAAAAAATAATGATGTCAACTGACAAGGATTACAGATGTATTGAGTTACACAAGACCTCTAAACAAACAGCCACATACTGTTTTCTACTCTCGGATAATTTCTAGCTTGTGCCGCAGGTTTACTGACCAGCTTATTTTTTGTTGGAAATATTAGCATATAGATGTGTTCTAGTTTGCGGGAAAACTTTTACTTCACACAATTAAGACAAAAGACACATTAGGTACATCAGGTTGATTATAACACACCATAGCTAAAACAGAAACCTCAGGAGTCTACCGATTTTTTAACTTCAATACTCCTGTTTATCTGTGCTTAGATGGCAGATGTACTTGGACCTAATCCACTCCTTGCGGCGCTTTATTGCTCATTCGACAACTAAGAGCTGGACTGTCTTGATCCTGTCCTTTAGTTTCTTTTACTTATCAGCATCTGATACTCTGAGTTTCTTACAATAGGTATAGCTGTAATATACAAGAGGGTGTGCCTATTAATGTATATTTACCTTTTTAGAAGAAACACTAAATAGGGTAAAAGTGCAAAGACAACTGACTGAATTACTTGAAATGGGCCATTTAAAGCTGGATAGCAGAGTAGTCATCTCTCAGCAGACATGTCGCCTACCTATGGCAGAGAACCTGACATGTTTTTTCTGTATTACTCTATTTTCTGTATTACTGTATTCTCTCCCAGCTCTCATTTACTTTATGTAAGTGGGATGGCCTTTATGATCAATGGCATCTTATTATATAAGGAGGTAAAGATCTTATGATTCTTTTTTAAAACAAATGGAAAATCCATCCAATATGGGGCCACATCCACTGTCGGGCTAGAAGCCTACTCTGGTGATTGAAACAAAAATCAAATCAAATATATTTCTAAAGCACATTTAAAACAGGAAACAGCTGCAAACCAAAGCTGTACAAAATAAAACATGACATAAAAACTGAGTAAAACTTGTCACGCATGTATGGAGGGCCTCCTCACAGGTTCGGATAAGGTATGTGATAGTCCACTGCAGAGGGAGGGGGCACTGTTGCTGACCTTCTTTTCTCCTTCTCTCCCTTGCAGCTCCAAGAAGCCACCCATTGAGGGCACTTAACCTCACCCATTCCGGGGTCCATTGGGGTAAGAAGAGCAGTTGCCCAGAGAGGAGTTGAATTTGACCTGAGAGAGATTCCCGAGACGGTCCTCCCAGTTGTCTATTGAAAAGCAACATGGTACACAGAAGTAGCTTTGATAGTGTGAGCATTTCTGTTGCCTTTTTGTGAACATTTTATTTCTTTGAAACTGTTACTAAACAAGACAACCCAGTTGGCATCTCCACTATTCGTCCGTTGTCTGTCCTGCCTTACCACACCCGGCCACAAACTATACAAACATGGAGAATACAATTTGGTCTCTAAACCCCAAACCTTAAAGAACATAAAAAAACATTTTTTAGTGTCTCCAAAAGCCTGAGAAAAAAGACATGTCTTTAAACGGGAACCATGAAAGCAGTTCTGACAAATAAAGGTAACTCCTTCCAGTGTTTTGGAGCAGCCACTGAAAAAGCTTGGTCATCTTTACTTATGAGGCAAGAACATGGCACTGAGAAGAGAAATTGGGAAGATGATTTCAGTGCCCTGGAGGAGATCAGAAATATGTGGAGGAGCCAGATTATTTAGTGCTTTAAAAACAAAAAGAACAATTTTCGACATTATCCTGAACCTGACAGGCAGCCAATGAACAGGGGCCAAGATAGAAGTAATATGTTCCGTCTTGTTAATAACCTGGCAGCTGCACTGTGAAACACCTGAAGATGAAATAAGAAAGCCTGACCGGCTCCTAGATAAGTAGAATTGCAGCAATTCAACCTAATGGAGACGAAGGCATGAATGCATTCCAGACCATTTCAAATAGAAATGCTTTTTTATATCTGTTATTGCATTTTGTATCAAACAGAAGACAAACAAACCAACTCAATCTGTTAATGAACCTTCAACTATAAAATAACACTGTAGCATTAAAATATTCAATGTTTTATTGACAGAAGAGTGTAGGGTATTTCCATTTGTGTAATCAGAGCTGTATAACTGTATTTTTAATAATTTATTTCTGTCAGTGTCTGTATAAAAAGGAAAAAAGAGCTAAGATGTTAATGTTACTGCATATTGCTTGATTGTCTTATATTGTTCACTGCCATTACTTCTGCTTTGATTATTGATTCTAGTACACGTTAGATTACAATCTGCATAATGTCTGCCACAATATGACTAACTTTATATCACTTAAAAATGAAATTTACATCCATTATCCAACCTGCTATCTCCTAACACAGGGGTCTGCCAGAACCAATCCCAGGGCGCAAGGTAGGAACATACCCCGGGCAGGGTGCCAGCACCCCACAGGGCATACACACACACACACCAAGCACACATTAGGATCGCCAATGCACCTAACCTGCATGTCTTTGGACTGTAGGAGGAAACCCACGCAGACATGGGGATAACATGCAAACTCCACGCAGGGAGGACCCGGGAAGCAAACTCAGGTCTCCTTACTGCGAGGCAGCAGTACTACCACTGTGCCACCGTGCCGCCCCCTAAAATGAAATTTGCGATTCTATATTATTTCTGCATTTTTTGTCCCATCAATAATTGTATACTTATATGTGGTTAGCTAGTGGGATCCAAGCCTTGTGGAATAATGTCAGGTGGGTTACTTTAAGGTTATTTGCTGCTATTGGTTTTCCTTACATGGAAGTGGCTGTGGATAGAAGTGCCTCCTAAATGAACAGATGTTATTGTGTTACCACCACCAGCAACTATGTTACCATCACATAGTCATGGATTGCAAAGGCATTTCTTCACTAACAAATCAGATTTAAATGAAGTGGCTGTATTACAGTTTTTCTCAGTTGCTTTGGTGCATTTTTCACAACAGAATTGCAGTTCTCAAAACTGCTCGTTCAATTCCCACAACCTTTAGTCAGTTGTGCACATCATAACAGCAATTTCTGGGTGTTTTCGTCATTTTGCAATTGGTTTAGTTCACTCAGGCAGATGCTTATGTACAATTCTCAGCTATATCATGCATCAGCGGTTGCTTATGTCATGATGATCAAAATGCATTGTGTAGCCCTCTTTTGCATAGTCTTACACTCCAGACAAACTTGTCATTTTTTCATTGTGTAAGTCATTGCAGTCAAAAGTGTTCAACAGGATATCATTGGCTGTCAAGTGTATTTTATAGGTTTCTACAAAACTTTTTTGGTTTGTATTCACAATACTAATGATTCCTGCACCACCTTAAATTGCTCTCAGGTGACACATTATTCGGGGCAGGTGTGAGATCTTAGATCAATCAAGCAACTAATCACTGAGCAGTCCCCTAAAATTGCTCCTGAACCTGCAGCTGGCAAGCATATAAAGACAAGGCACAATGCAGCGTGGAAGCACATCAAGGAAGGACAACCTGAAAATGGAAGAACAGCCCAGACCAAGAAGAGTAGGGGTGTGTGGTGTAAGGAGGCAAAACAGAAGAGGTAGAAGAGGTTCAACACATAGGTCAGTTTCTGATGAAATAAGGGCCACAATTGTGGACCATGTTATAAATCATGGCCTTTCAATGGCTGAAGCAGGTCAAAGGGTGCAGCCAAATTTGGGGAGAACAACAGTATCCTTGATTGTTCAGATATTTTGCAGAGAGAACAGTGTGTAAATCAATGATTTTACTCTGTATTTGTGTGTATTACTTTATAATGTTACAGTATGTCATATATTTACAATAGTCCACACTAGACAATATGTATGTTATTATTGTCCATTCAGTATTGTAATTTTACTGTGTCACATAGGACTTCAAGATTTCCTGGAAGAGGTGGCAGGGGGCCTATTAGCACTCCTCAACGGAAGAGGCTATTTGTGCTATGGTCATAGCAAATAATGCCATAAGACTCAAGGAAATACAAACTACCATTATTGCTGACAATGTGTTTGAGAATGTCCAGTCTGTCAGCATCTCAACTATTGGCAGAGTGCTGAGGAGAAACCAAATGAGTATGAAGCAGTTATACTATGTACCATTTGAAAGGAATAGTGAAGTGAAGCAACGTCGGTACCAGTATGTGCAGGTAAGATTGAACATGTGCAGTAATACTATAACTGTAATCTACTGTACAGCAAATAGTCCAACATTGTATATTGACATGTAGTACAGTTGATTTCACCTTGACACATTTGCTACTGCTGTGAAAGCAACATGAATATGTTAGATTTGACTCTATTTTCTCCAAAATGAAAGTGCATTTTACATCGAACTTGCTGTAGTATTTTGTTTGTTACAGCATATAATGGACCTGGAATCAAGTGAACCACCACATATTTTCATATACATGGATGAGGCTGGCTTCAACTTGGCCAAAGGAAGAAGACGTGGGCATAATCTGATTGGACAAAGAGCTACTGTTGACGTGCCAGGCCGGTGGGGTTGGAACATCACTATGTATGCGGCTATTTCGGACAATGGAGTCCACACTCTTATTCCTCTTGTGGGGCCATACAACACCCAACATCTACTGACCTTCTTGAACACCCTCTACAGGGATCTCATTCCTGAAGAGGAGATTGGTCAAGAAAATGTACCACAGTATGTGATCATTTGTGATAATGTGAGTTTCCATCACTCCAACCTAATCAGACAATGGTTTGCCAACCACCCCAGGATGCTGATTGAATTCCTACCTCCATATTCCCCATTCCTCAACCCAATTGAGGAGTTCTTCTCAGCTTGGTGGTGGAAGGTTTATATGAGAGTAACCCACATACACAAATGACACTTCTTGCTGCCATGGAAGCTGTGTGGGGATATAACAGACGCCTGCAGAGGCTGGATAAGACATTCTAGGAGGTTCTTTCCACGCTGCATTGCAAAGGAAGATATCCGTTATGATGTGGATGAGAACATGTGGCCCAATATACAGGATCAGCAGCAATTGTAGAGAGCATTTAGAGTTTCAGTATGTATATATTTTCAATGTCATTTTTTTCCTTCATTTCATATGTTATGCATAAAGTATTGAAATGCATTTTTTTGCTAGACTCCAAGTGCAGTGCATGGTATGTCACCATATACCTGTGCAATCAGTAAAATATTCTTCTTGAATCAATCTCCTGCAATCAGTGTTTTGTATTTTTGTTTCCTGCCCTTGTCATTCAGATGTTTTGTGCATCAGAAAATGTTTAGATTGTGCCAATTTTATATTGATAACATGACTTTACATTTTGGCTGTCATGTCCGTGGACGATTCATGGACTTGGCATTTTGATGGCACTGACATATTCAGTGATGTAAATACTTGCTTTTGAGGCATGGATTAAGGATTTTGAAGAGGTTACTTGCTTTTGCTGGTCATCCATGATGTTTTGCCATTTGCACTAAGTGTTTTGAGAAATGCACTCGCTGTTATGCCAATGTTAAGTCATTTGTGAGAAATGCACCAAAGCAACTGAGAAACTGTAATCAAGTGCCCCAGAGTAGAAAAATGGTCCTAACAGGCTCAGATATCTGGGAGTGATAAAAATTTGCATCAGGATTAGGAGTAAAAGCTTGTTGTCAATTTTCCTAATTTAGGATACTACTCTTCACCAGGATAACTCATGAGCTGGCCAAATTCACTTGGAGCTGCCAGATGATGGCATTCAGGAAGAGAACAGCGTGCACATTATAGGAAAGGCAGATTTTTTGGCTACACTGGACAACAAACTCATAAAAAGATATTGATTTCACGGAGATGGAACAATATTTGTAGCAAAATCTTGCATGTCACATGACTGCTCCATCTATATGGAGAAGTCATGTGCTGTCTGCCAAAATGCAAATATTAGTAACATTACATTTTTTGGCCACAAGTGAAATACTGCTGTGCAATAGTGAAGATCTGGGTATGTCACAACTATCTATTTTTTTAATTTTGCAATAAACTTTTAACACTTTTACAATGCATGACACAATACACATTACCTCTCCATGTGACGAAAGCTAAAGGAAGCTTTATTCAAAGTCAAAGAGGACTTTATTGTCATCTAAACCATATACAAGTATACAGATAGACAAAATTGTGAAGCTCAGGGTCCACAATGTAACATGAAGTGCAAATAAAAAAAAAATCATGGAAATCACTGGTTTTCCTGGAGTTGTTGATGAGATTGTCTAAATGCTTACTCCATCAGTGTGGATGTGCACACATACTGCATGTGCATCACAAGTAATATCACAGTATCAAGACACAGGTGATCATGGATGCAATGTGCATTGTAGTAGCCAGCATATTACCCAGAAGGTAGGAGGGGCTGGATGCATGATTGACAGTAAAATGTCACAGAGGTAAGTTGAGCTTTGCATTTCATGATCCCTCTGGAGATGATGCAATTCTGGAAGTTAATTAAGAACACTGGAAGAGTGAATGCAACTTCAGAGACCGTGACAGAATAACTGTGGCTAGTTTCAGTAACTGTAACTTTACCAGGTGTTTCCCATGGCCATAACAGCAGGAAGAAGATTCTCCTGGAAGTATGGTTGTGAATCATTATTGTTAAAAAAACACCCCGTTATTGGATTTAACTCTTATTTGGTCTTTGTATGTCTCGGACTTTCCACCTCTGCACTTAGTATTGCATTATTCTTGACAAGCTGTACTACCTGTTGTCGCGGACGGCCAGAACCCATGCTGGATCCAGGGGAGCAGCCATGGGATGCACACTACATCCTCCCGGAAGATTTGGTGGCAGCCCCCCTGGGTTGCATTGGGGCCACAATAGGTGGAGCACGAGCTCATCCCTATTGGGCTCCATGGCCACTGCCAGAGGAAGCTGCATGGCTTAACAAGCCCATATGGGCTGGACTGCAGCCACACCCGGAAGTGCAGCCTGAAGTAGGTCAACGAGCACCTGGAGCACTTCAGGGGGTGCTATAAAAGGAGCCTCCAGCTACTACTCTAGGGGTGGGGTGGGGTGATTTACTTAACTTAACTTAACTTAGTGTGTTTTTTTGGAACTGTGTTTGGCCTGTAGGACACGGGGAAGACGTGTCCCACTGTTATGGCCTACCAAAAAGTCTAGGGATATATAAATAGGCTGCACACAAGTGAGGGAGACAAAACACAAAAAAACCTAAAACAGCTAAATAAAAACAGGCTCCATTTATTGTCAAAAAAAAACACAACTCACAAAATATGTTGAAAGTTACACAAAACAAACAAGGCAGGAGAACCACACTAACATAGCTGTCTAACTTCACAAAGTTTACAGTTAGACACAAACTATCCACATTCATCACTTAGATGGCTAGCTTACAATTACATTTCTTTAATTAGCAATCAAAAACCCAAAGCCAGACCAACCAACCCTATCTCTCCATACGTTGGTTGTGCATTTGGTCTGGTATAATGATACACCCCTAATCTCTTTCCTTTGTGGCAGCCTTTTTCTCTTCGGATACAGTTGCCTAATTTTGCTGCTTCTCTCTTGGCGTCAGTCGTCAAGCTGACCACTCTTAAAGTTGATGTGTTTTGCTAGGAAATTGCAACGGTGATCGCTACTGCATTGACCTGGTTTAATGACTCTAGCCTGGTGTTGTTAAGGCTTTGATTTTCCAAGATGAGTGATGATTTATTATTTTCTTTTTCTACTGTCCACTACATAAAGTTAATAAATCAATAGCATTAAAGCTATAAAGCAAGTTCATGTGGTCTGAGTAAGAGCAAGAAAGTCACTGCTATACTGCCATTTCCAGCATATAATGTGGAGCACAGAATATGACCAATTTTCTTATCTTTAGACTCTTATTTTTTATTATCATTTTTTGTAACCATTCTTCTACATGTTTTGCCTCTTTTTACAATCTTCCTAACTCTAGCAACTGGACAGACACACAGAGACTCACACACACATACGCAGACAATTGTCTTTTTATGAAGATGGATAAGCTGATTTCTGTTTGTCCAGCAGTTACTCTCTGCTGTACGTATTCAGTGTGAGCGTTAGCAATGCACCATCTATTGGACTGTGTTTTGTAATGCCTTTTAGAAGTAAAATACATTGCATTTTATCATTCCAATGCACCACAAACTTTAGCACTGTTTTTATGAATCCCATGCCAAATGGCATATAACAGAAACACAGCAACTGGACAGACACACAGACACACACAAAGACATTTGTCCTTTTATTAAGGCAGATATTGTTGTGAAGTGGCCCGGTTTAGTGTAAGACTCTACTCCTGGAGAGTGGGATTAACTTTTTATTTGAACATAATCACATCTCTTTGAATCTTTTATTATTATTATTATCGTTTTGATGAAGCCCTAGTGTTATTATCAGAATACTACAAAAGATCATAATGAGTGCCATTTTGTGGTTCAGGATGCCATAAAATTGTGACATCATTCATTCATAAATGTGAACTTCTACTCCTTGTTGGGAGTGGGTGTAGGATGCTTCATAACTCCTGCCATCCAGACTGCCTGTGAGGCCACATTCACTGTCTGAAAGAAAAGATTCAAACAGACAATAATTTTTATTTAGTTCACTGGAGTATAATAAATATAGAGAATTAAGAAAAATGAGAAGTAGACTACAAACAGCAGGAAAAATAATGAGGAGGAAGAAGTAAAATTATATTATAAAAAAAATTAACAATAATGAAATGAAATTTGGATGCCAGTTCCCTTAGTCTGGCTATGGAGGCCAACAATAGCATTTAATTCTATGGCAGATTTTTATACAAAATGTGTAGCTCAAAGCAAACTTGGGAAATTAATTAAAATGATTGTGTTCAATCAATTTAATAGAACTGTAATCTGTTTGTTTGTTCACCAATCCTGCAAAAATGGCTGAACCGACTTTAATGGAAAATTTGCATGTGTGTTGCTGTTAGTTCATCCTAAAAATATATACATATACATATACATCACATTTACACATACATATATATATTTGAGAGAGCAATTAAAATAGGATGGGAACAACCCAAAAAGCAGCAATGATGTTGGGACTGCAAATGCTCACAGGCAGCACAAGTCTGCTGGGCCTGATGGGAGGACACCATTATCAACTGCACAAAGTTGTGTGCACAACGTCATCCAAAACTACAAGTACAGCAATTTCTATTCAACTAATTTGGATAACAATTTAATTGTCTCACTGGGTAACAGCTTTTGTCTAAAAGTACATCATTTTGTCTCATCATGGGTTGTGTTAACCAAGCTGAAATTCTAAAAGACAGATTTTCCCTGTTTATTTTTACCCAGTAAACACCAGGTATTTCAGCTAGTACACAATAATACGCAACATAACCCAGACAGGCAGAGCAGAATATAGAAAAGAAAACAATGCAAGCTGTAATATCAAGAAGAAATTAATTTACCAGATAGATGTTCAAATGTTAGGTAGCTTATTTAATTATGTTATACATGTCATTTAGCATTTTATTACAGTAAAATAAAGCCACTAGCTGAGAACATTCTTATGGAGATACATAATATTCACATCTTCATCATCTTCAGGTTTTGTTAATACTCCCCTTCTCACATTCACTAAGCAAAGCACAGCAGACTGGAAAATGTTACTACATTAATGCAGAGTAATCACATGCTTTCTGAATATTCTCGACATGTTTTTTTGTTTTTGAAAAACTGAAATCATTTGTTTAATGCATCATTCCCTCTTACAAAACAAGATTTTGAACTAATTTTCAAACATAACAAATATCATTAAATAATATTTAATTCAGCTAAAGCAATACAGTTAATAATAAAAAAACAAAATCTTTTCTCTTACCCTACAGTACATGTGGCATAGAGCTGGATGTAGGGCCAACTAACAAGACATTTACATTTAACTGTTTGCTTTTTTTTAATATTAAGGTTCGAATAAATGAAAAGTATATCAAATATCTTATTCATTCATTATTTCATTCTCTCAGGGTCTTTCTCTCTCTCATTAAAAAGTTGGTACAACGCTGGGAAAATTGAAGCTGATGATGTAAAATAGTGACGTATTTTTTTTGAAATTCTTAATAAATAGAGCTACAAAAAGTGTGGAAAGTTTTTGAACGTCCCTTGTAGATAGATAGATAGATAGATAGATAGGCTAATTAATCAAAATATAAAATAATAGTAAGAAAACTTAACTTTTATTGGAAAGATTTTGAAATCGTAATCATTTATATTATGGTCTTTATTTTAACAAGCTCTGATTATCCACACTTGCTTCTTTATTTTCATCTTGATCTTCTGATTTAGTGTTCACATAAAATGAGTAACTCAGTCCAAATGAAGCAACTTTCATATCTGAGATAGCTCTATCTGTTTTTACTAAAATGACTATGTGTGCACCACCCTCTCTGTATTTCTTTATAATGACTTGACACTTGGTACTTTTGGTAAAGTAACTCAAACCAAAACACACACACAGAACATACATAAACCAAAAACAAAAAGAAAAAAATTGTTCCAAGTTCCAAGAAAGGTAGTTTTCTTGTCTAAGTGGAATGCATTCTGGGATCAGTGAAATTCAAAACTGAATACCCCAACACACAAAATAAGTAGGGGATTCCAGACTGAATATTAAAAGTTCCAGTGTTTGTTGAGTACAAAGTCAAAACATAATAGTCCTTCTAGAAAATGTACATTATTTAAAAAGATATATACTGTATGTATAAAAACAATGCACTAATTCCATACATATACAAACGCATGAACAGACACAACAGAATACAGTAAAGAAAGCAGGAACAGCTGAAATCTTGAAGAGACATTCAAAGAGCCTTTGCATTGTACAACATCCACCTCTTTCTTACGGACATCACATATATTCTTTGGTTCTAACAGATGTTTTTTTACTGATAGAGAGCTACTAGCCATTCTTATGGAAATCGCAAGGTGCTGCCTGTGTCAAAACAAAATATCCATAAGGAAACTTGTTACCTGAAACTTCATACCATCTCTCTTTATAATTCTCTTCAGGACTTATTTGTCGTGTTATGTGGTTCAAGGGATTTTTCTGAATAACTGAAATATAATTGAATATGAAAGCATAAGGCTATGGGTTCAGATCTTACCTAAACCTAAGCAAATGGCCCACACTGTCTGTTTAAGGTGGTGTCCACTTGTATTTATAAAGCAAAGCCTGTGTTGTTTTTTTAAAACCTTTTGCTTCTGTCAGTTCATGAAACTCTCATTTTTAACTCCTTGTGCAAATAATGACTTTCAGGATCTCTGTTTAGTATAAACACATTTTTAAGTCAACATAACCTTTCTAATACAGGATATCCCTTATGCATACTGATTGCTGCTAAATGCAGATCAACAATATCTTGGTTCATAAACACTTAACCTTCTCCCAGTACCCTCCTGTCACGTAATGTCGCATTTGTATGTGAATGTTACCAAGACAAACAAGAACCTGTAGCTCTTCCATACTTTAGTTGTTGCAGTCTGACATAGGCTTATGAATGCCTGAAGGTAAAACAGATGCCTATAAGCCCAGGAGATGAATTGCTAACTTGACTAACAACCATTGAAACCACAAGATCAAAACCCAGCCAACGCACTCTGACAAGTAATTCTGCCATAGGGCACTGGCAGAATTTATCTGCCATAGGAAAGAGTACTAATTTAGTTAGCTGCACCCACAACATGATGAACCACCTCAGGACCCCAAATTAGGATCCAGCTCTACAACAGGTCACACCTCAGCACCACTCTAGAACAGTGTGAGGTTTTTTTTACAATGGTTGAAGTGGCAATCCTGCCACCAACCCTGAAGTTTTCCCTGCAAGTTGGAGGACCTGCTTGGAGGGCTGGATGCAGATTAACGTCATACTGAGCAATTGCAGGTTAAGGGCCTTGCTCAAGGGCCCAAAAGAGTGGAATCACACCTAGCATTTATGGGAGTCAAACCAGCAACCTTCCGATTAAAAGCAATTCAGAAATACTTCAACTCTAAATCCCATTGTTGTCGCACAATCCACCTAGCCTTCCAATTGTCGTTTTATAAAACTGTTTAAAAGTTCAATGGGAAAAATGCTATCTGGAAAGAAGAATGATTTGCTTCCAACATAACAACAAAAGTGTGGAATGTCTTGTTTATTTGTTTATATGAATTCGAGAAGACAGTTCTTCAATGTGCCAGCCATTTAGGCGTTCTTCTGAAGTAACTTACCTTCAATTTTCTCTTGTTGTGTAGATTTACCCACTTTTAAGTGCATTTCCTATCTTTAAGGTCTAATTGCTCCTCATTATGTAAATCTGCACCAGTTTATTTGCTGTTTCCACACAAAACAATGCCATCAGACAGGCCATTGTGTGTTCCTCTGTCAGAGTGTTTTCTTTCTACAGCTGTGTGTGTGTGTGTGTGGTGGGGGGTGGGAGTTCAAATAAGAACTCAAAATGTTTGTAGTGGCTTCTTGCTTGAGATCCTGAGGCTATGGTGCTGTCAGTCTCTCTATCAGATAGCAATATGACTGAGATGTCTTCAAACAAGTCATACAAAGCCACCTGGTGCTCAGTAGCCTAATAAAAGCAACAAATATTTGAGTGTTACATCCCATCATCATTGTCTTTCAGAACTAACAGGTTTATATCCACATCACACCAACTCTTTATAGGTTGTACCCCCCCATGAATAATTTAATTGTATTTCTAAATTGGAAATTCTGCTTCTGTTGGGAATCATGCAGTCCTAATGTTGCAACAAAGGTTTCAGTGGAGTCTAAAACTGTACAAGTATCACTGAAGGCCGTAAACATAGAAAAGTACCTCCATTAGATGTTGCAGTACTCTCAGCTGGGAATAGTGCTCCCAGTGTGGTGACGAGTCTCTAAACTGTGAAACATGTTGAAATGAACATGAGTAGATGGATGTGAACAATTCTGTTTAATAGTTTGGGCCTCTAAATTTGAAACAGAATGTCTACTGGAGGTTATGTGACATTAAGCTGAAAATGTGTCCACCGGGGTTTTTAACTGTATGAAAAGATAATGACACTGTAAATAGTTAAAAGTGTCCCTCCTTTGGGTCATGTGGCCCTTCACTGCAAAAATGTTTTCCAGTGGGAGTCAGGTAGTCTAATAAGGTGATAAGCTTCCCCAGTGGGGTGAGTATGTGACCCTCAGTAGCAAAAGTTGGGTCCAGCGGATACTAAACTGGACAAAGTATCTCCACTGTGAGGTGTATGATTCCAAACTATGAAAAGACCACTGCAGTGGGTCCCTAAACTGAGAAAGTAGTATCTTGGTGAGGTTCCAAAATGTATAAATTGGCACCACTTGGAGACTTATGCTATTGATATCTGCAGTGTCTCCCTCTCTTGTGAGCCTCTGTGAGTAATGTGGAAAATCTATATATCTAAATAATGTCTCTTTAGCCTATTTGTAAATGGATACCAATGCATAACACTTAAGTTGATGCTAAAAATTTCTTTATAGCCTACATACACTGAGAGATTATGTCTTCTACTTGCAGATTATAAAAGTAGTCCTCTTTTTCATAATGCAAAGCGCCTACTAATTGAAAAGTTCCAGACAGAAAGTGAAATAGCAGGACAGCCTTGATGTGGTATTTTTAACAAAGAGAATTAATGTGCTACAATGAGCTACAAATGAACCAATGAAACGCAAGAGAGCTCACAGTACAGTATGTCTATCAAAAGGCCAAGGAGGAAATCATATGTGAGTGTTAATTTTATGGTGTAATGGTAAGTCTTCATGAAGTTTTAATGCATTATTCTATGACATTTAAGTGACAGGTGCTACAGTCTTTCAGGATGTCAAGAGGGCACAGGTCTGAAGATATAGTGAACAATCTGAACTGCTGAAAATAATGTGAGGTTACTTTGTTTGTCCCTTCGCTGAACTCGACTGGTCAGGTGTGCTTACAAAATTCTCTTTGTTGGGTTGCCTGGCCAGCGGGGTCTCTATGTAATTTATACAGTGTCTCGCTGAACTGAAAACAATGAACTCATCTGTGACTCAGCTAATAGGTGAGCTGTTAAGTGATTAGCTGATGACATCATTCAAAACACTTCACAGGAGCCTAAATTGTAGGCCATTAAAGCACAATTTATATCCCGTAAAAAGCTAAAGGGTTGCCTTTCCTATTGATGCTTGGTGCCTATAATGCTTTTTTTTTTTTCTTTCTGGTTAACTTTGTTTTTTCTTTCTGGCTTTGCTGCACAAAACTGCAAAAGCAAACGCTTGAAAAAGTATTGTTTGGTAACAAGAGAGCTCTTGACACCATTCATGAACCTTAGGTGTTTATTATAGGTTCTGTCCATTATGATAACTCTAACAAGCAACCTGACATCTAGTTGGATGAAGGGCCATTGTGACACATGACAGCAAGTCTTCCAAAAAAATTTAATAAATAAAAGTAAATCAAAAACAAGGTAGATTGGACGTGGCTGTCATATTCCCGCCCTTTTCTTTTTTCTGAAAGTAAATACCCAGCTGGCTCACCCAGATTCAGGGATCACGCTTTTGACATCATTTACAAGAACGTGAATGAGCTTCAATTTCTTGCTTGTCTGTCAGAATAGGAAGTTGCTTCCTGGGGTGATGTGAGATTGGCTCTCATGAGAAACACTCTCCTTAATGCCAGGAAAAACAATTTAGGACTTGCATAAGGAGCACTAAGTCATGAGTCAGTTTCCTATAGTTTATTTCCAGCACAAAATCACTACGCCCCGTCTGGAGAAACAGATGATTCTGACCCTGTAAAGCTTTTGACTAAAATTAACTATTAGGACTCTTGTATGGCAGGGGCAAAGGCACCCTGGCCATAATCTGAACACAAGCTAAAAACTCATTTCATTCCACCAGTTCAAAGAGCTTGTACTTGAAGCCTGCAGTTAGATCCTCCTCACATTCTTACTACATACCAATGTTCAAACACAGAATGAGATGACAATTTTCAGTCAAGTTGTGTCACCAAGTCAACTCTCTCGGGTCTCTGCATTGTAAGGTGAAAATGATATTTAACATTAATTTATTAATTTGGGGACAATGATACCACATAATGGTGCCTCCTAGTCTGAGGTTAGTGACACAGGGCATTAACAGCAATAGACTTTTGAGTCTGACATTGAACATTAGATCAATTAACGTTTCTAATGTCTTCAGATTGCAGTCAAATTTCATAATATATTAACTGGATGAACTCTTATTCTGAGGGCCAAAGATACAATATTTATTTGAAAGGTTAGTAGCACTGAATATTAACAGCAGAAATACAGACATTCTCATGCTGTCCAGGGTTCACCTAACCCAAACAAAATGACCCAAAACCACAACCTGATAAGCAGCAATGAACGAACCATCACCTTGCAAAAGTTAGTTTATGTGATGTGGTGATTCAGGGGACAAAAATAAAAAAGCTGAGCAAAGAAATGGTCAAAAATAAACGCATTTTGAAATCAGGATAAAGCAGGGAAAAGTGTACAAAATCTGTGATATTAAAGGAATAGTCCATTCAAAAATTGCATTTATTTAATGTGTCTTGTTATATTGTGTTATGTTATGTTTATGTCTGTACTCTGCCAAGAAAAAAATTAAATCTTTCTGTCACCACTGGCCTATCCCACTGCTGCCACCAAAATGTCATTCCCAATCTTCCCCACATACCTGGTAATGGTCCAACTTGGGGCATCAAGTAGTCGTACTGCGGATAAACCAGAGTGAGTGAGTGAGACACAGACAAAATGTTACAAAAACAACAGTTCTTTATTTTGAAAACAAAGCAATATAGAAATATTAAATGTTTCCAACTTGTTTACAAAGTAAGAGAGACTCGCATCTATAGGTCCAATCATTCCCAAATTATGTGTTCAATCAGTGACAAAAAAAAAATACAAAAAATAAACATGAAAACAAACAAACAAAAAAATAGCAAATCTCCCTTCTTCTTTTTCAGATAGTGCAAAAGGGACTACCCAGGACTTTTGTAGTCCCCAAAAAAACATGCCAGAAGTCCCAGCTTTTTCTCCTGTTCACCTTTTATTCCTAGGACTTCCCCCACACAACCACTACTCAAAATAAAGCAAACATCCAGAGCATCTTTTATTTGTCTCTACTCTCTCAGCAGCTCTAGTGGATAAAACTAAGAGCATGTGCACCTCCTCCTCACCTAGTTCAGGCATCTCAGGAGTATTTGCAGTACACGCCTTCACTTGACAGACTCAACCTCAGTCTTGAAGACAAGATGTCACCCTCCTGCAGACGTCTATTCTCTCCTTTTATACACCACCCATCCATCCATTATCCAACCCGCTATATCCTAACACAAGGTCACGGGGGTCTGCTGGAGCCCATCCCAGCTAACACAGGGCGCAGGGCAGGAAACAAACTCCGGGCAGGGTGCGCATACACACACACACACTCACACACACGCACACACACACACACACACACACACACACACACCCATTCATCAAGCACACACTAGGGACAGTTTAGAATCACCAATGCACCTAACCAACATGTCTTTGGACTGTGGGAGGAAACCAGAACACCCGGAGGAAACCCATGCAGACACGGGGAGAACATGCAAACTCCATGCAGGGAGGATCAGGGAAAGCGAATCCGGGTCTCCTAACTGCGAGGCAGCAGCTCTACCCACTGTGCCACCATGCCGCCCCCTTTTATACAACCCATTCATATTAACCATTTCACTAAGCTTCTTCCAATCACCTTGTATGCCATTACATAGCTTATTCTAAGTGCTATGACCTGGAAGAAAGCCTTCAAAGTCCATGCTCATGGACACTCCAAATCAGACCACTCTCTGGTAAGTAACTTCTTCTAATTCTAGGGCTCTCCTAGCTCACACTGAAACGGCTTTATCTTTCTGAATGCTTCTGCACGTTCCGGCTGGGGTTGAGTGGAGTAGCACTCCTCTATTTGCAACTGTATCTCTGCCATGGTCGTGCAATCTCATTCAGATGCCTCACCATTTTTCAATCCACCAGAGACCTCTGGGCACTAACTTTAATCACTCAAAGTAAATTCCAACTCGTGCAACTGTTTACACTCTTGTTTAACTCTATAAACAACTCCATTCTCACTCATCATACACACGTTACACCACAGGCATCAGTAGGGAGGTGATGAATGATGTAGTGATTTGCAGTGCAGTTGCAGTGGGACAAAATTCACATTATGGAGCAGTACAGTATGTCACAATGTCACACATAAAGCATACCACACTGCCCCTTGATCTGTGCAGTTAGTGACTCTGGCATATTTGAATGGTGCCCACATTTCTTCATTTTTGGAAAGACCACATATTATCCATTTTGAAGCATTACATATAGCATAAATACTGGATATAATCTAGGCAGAGTTTTTTCTTTCAGTGCAGCAACACTGAATATGTGCAGTGGATTCATAAAGTATTCAGACCCCTTCACTTTTTTCATATTTTGCTGTGTTGCAGTCTTATACTAAAATCAGTTGGAACCCACCTGTCTGTTGAAGGTCTCACAGTTGACAATGTGCATCACAGCAAAAACCAAGCCTTGAAGGAATTGCCTTCATTGTTCATAAACAGGATTGTGTTGATGCGTAAATCTGGGAAAGAATCCTGCATTATTTATGGTTTCCAGGAGCACAGTTGCCTTCACAATTCTTAAATAGAAGAGGTTTGAAACATCCATGACTCTTCCGAGAGCTGGCCTACTGGTCAAACAGAGCAATCATGGGAGATCGGCCATGGTAAGAGAAGTGACCAAAAACCCGATGGTCACTCTGGCTGAACTCCAGAGAACCAGTGTGGAAATGGGAGAAAATTCCAGAAGGACAACTCTCACTACAACACTTCACTTATCTGAGCTTTACAACAGATTAGCCAGACAGAAACCTCTCCTCAATAAAAGACACATGGAAACCCACTTGAAGTTTGGTACTTGAACTCTCAGACTGTGAGATACAAGATTCCCTGGTCTAATGGCACCAAGATTAGAGAAAACTAGGTACTGCTCATTAGCTGTGTAATTCCATTCTAATGGTGAAGCATGGTGGTGGCAACATCATGTTTAGGGTTGTTTTCACTGGCAGGGACTGAAAGACTAGTGTCACACACGTGCGCATGGGAGGCAGCTAAAGGGCTTGAGTAAGGACAGTTCTGAGCCAGACCGGGATGTGGCAGAGTGCACTGACTCTTTTTCTCCCTTGCCTGCAAAACATTCATGGGAGATTCCACCTGGTCCTCTTGACGTCACTTCCGGGACCGGGCCAATGGAAGGAGACCTTGCCGGCTCCGGCCCCTGTGATGTCACGTCTGGGCTCGCACCAATGACAGAAGACCTACATGAGCCCGATCCCTTTGACTTCACTTCCTGTCTTCCCCTTTAAAAGCCTCCTCCTTTTCCCTATTCCCTCAGTTCTGTATTGGACTTGGTTTTGTGCACAGCATTCCTTTCATTTAAAAGACGATTTGCAGGCAGGATACTAAATTATATGGGTGGCTGCCCCAAA
>JANRMT010062813.1:104312160-104338246 GCA_026402145.1 Polypterus bichir lapradei | reverse complement strand
GGAAAGTTGGAGAATTAGTGATGAGTCAGTCAGTCAGTCAGTCAGTCAGTGAGTGAGCGAGTGAGTGAGTGAGTGAGTGAGGGCTTTGCCGTTTATTAGTATAGATATATACACAACAATTACATTAACAATCATGTTACGTTATTTTTAAAATTTTTCCTTTTCTTTTTCATACCTTCTTTAACACACTACTTCTCCGCTGCGAAGCGCGGGTATTCTGCTAGTTTATATATATAGAGAGAGATTCATATCTACTCAATATATGAAAAATCATAAGCCTAAAAGTGTAACGATTTTGCGCCACAATTTTATATCACTTTTTATGTCACTTTTTTTGTCACGTTTTAAATCGGGCTTATTTTAAAACTTACATGTATATGTTTGGTATCATTCTTTTCAGAATTTATTCAACTTTAATGTGATGTTGTTAGATTTTCAGATTCTTATTCTGTTTTTAAATTATAAACTAAAAAATATCAAGAACTCACGTCCTGCGAGTTGAGAGTTTGTGCCAAGAGATTTAACCATGCCCAGGGTCGAAAATAAAAGACAAAGAGTAGGACAGCTGCTGTACAGGCTTTTAAATGTTAGAAGCGCCACATGAGATGTAGATCACATGGCATGGCAGCAGCAGCAATCCAGCAGCTGATCGAGCAAAGAGGAGGTAAAAAAAAAAAAAACTGTATTTGTTTCCCATTGTATCACCGTTTAAGAGGGGGTTTCGAAGGAGCGACCACGGGGAGGGGTTGGCGAGCAAAGCCAACCCCCTAGAACCCCCTAGTAGATATATAATCTAGAGAAGTAGTGAATTCAGACATTAATCACTTATGTCAAGAATACTAATACAGGACTACTTCTTGCAGTTCTTTGTTTGAAGTAAAAATGTTGTTTATTTGGATACTGGTATTTTTTGGTCAAACCGTTGTCTTTTGGCATAGCATTATTGGGCATTCTCTACACAGGTGTTGGTCTAGATTGGTAACAAGACTAGACAACAGTTACGCAGAGCATTATTTTCACATATGTTACCCTGGAATTAGGTAAGTCAATCAATACCCTTGTAAACAAAGTAGGTTGTTGTCTTTGTTAATTATTTTCAACTCTGGCAAGTACAAACTTATATTCAGGTCTTATTGTGTATGATACAATGTCATAAATAAATACAAAAACATGGGTGTTTACAAGATATCCCTAAGTTCAACTTGGAGTAACATACAAATGAAAGCATTCGAGAATGAAAATAATATTGTTATAAATTTTTTACCGTCACCAAGAAAGGGAAAGAGATTAAGCCTGGCTGTGCTATTAAGGCTTCATCTCACCTTGTGCTAAGATGGCTGGCTGGACAAGGGTGGAGAGACATATCCTACTGCTGTAACATAATGTCTCACAAAAACAGATTAACCGAAAGATAACTCAGCAAATCAACAGGGTGAACATCAACATCCTCCTTGATTTATAAGAATATGGTAGATAAGCAACAAACGTGTTAGTCTAAGCAAAAAAAAATTAGCAGAATTGCATGTTAAATTTAAAGCAGTGTATCATAGCAAGAAAAGAGCTGGACTAACCCTGCTCTTTTTTGGCCATGAGATCAAATTCCAGTGAGCAAAATCTGTCTGTTCATATGTTTTCTACTTGTATGAAAACTGTGTTGCACCATTTTGTAATGTCTTTTGGAACGCCATCTCTACACAAAAAGTGCTATATGAAATGAAGATGTACCACTAAGCAAAATATCTAATATATAAAGTCTTTTAAATACTACAACAGATTTTCTTGACACATTATGCATCAGGGATCTGCAGACTCATTTAAGTCTGTGAGATTCGTAAATTGCACTTCCGGAATGATTATTCATTGTCTTTGTGCTTGTTTTTTATCATTAGCCCATGATCAGGTTAAAAGTGTGGGACATTTCCCACGTTTGAAGAGGTGTGTGATTACCAGCTGCCTGATGTGTGCCAAATTCTGATTGGCTGCTGTAATCTCTGAGGTGTATAATTATAGCTGTCATTTTGATGTGAACCTCCTACTAAGCTTCCAAAATGGGCTGAAAGACATTCATCAAATCTAACAAAAAGAACACTTAGTGAGGATGTCAAGTGAGCACTTATTGCCTCCTAGGACTGGGTGCTGTCCATAAATAATGAATGTATATTGAAAGACAATATGAGAACCTTGGGACAAATAACTTCAAGCAGAAAAAGAATCCACACTAGGCTTGTCTTTGTGCAATTCTGTGTTATTTCTTTACCATTTTCCCTATATGTTCAATTGGACATCTTTACTTTACAATGAGAAATACTCGGTGGGTTGTAAGGGTGAGAGAGGGGTCATAAGAAGCTCTTCCAAGTTATAAGAAAGCATTATGGAATGGCCAAGTCTTTTACATCCAAACTGCAGCAAGAAGACACATTTAGCAGATCAACCAATCATTTTTTTGATTTCCTATATGGGAGCTTTCATGCTGAATTCTGTCCTAAAGTATTGTAAGAGCACAAGAATACATTTTGACACGTGGCTTTACTTTTATTCTATCGCTCAGAAACTAGTAGAAGTGTGAATCTTCATTTACTGCATGTTCACACATATTCATATATTAGCACAGTGTAATGCATTACATGCACCAGTTCATTGGCATTTAGTGACATACTCTCTGCAATCATCATTGATTTTGCTTCTGACCATCATGATCTTCCCCAGAGCAGAATAATTCTCCTTTACTATAATCCATCTAGAATGCCATCTCTAGACAGGAGGCTGATCATGTTTTTAAACAGCCAACTCTAGTGCTGGAACAACCTGCTGCCATGGGTCTTCTGCTATGTGACATGTAAGGTCATCACTTCTACAGGAAGGCAGGTACTGCTGCAACAGGACTGTCACCCCAGTGCCCTGGAATTTAATCAAAAGACCACGTGTGCTAGAATATTAACAAAAACAGATGGCAGGATACTGGTCAGTGGTTCACCATGTTCTGAACTACATCCCCTGTTCATAAAAGTAAGTATAAAACTCTGAAAATGATCACATACTTCTAAAGATCTGCTCCATAGCACATGTCAGTGTCACCAATGCAAAGGTGCTGTACGAAAGTCAGGTGTGGGTTCCAGTCTTTAATAAAGAGTCCCCTAGGGAACACAAGTGCCAGTAACATGCAAGGGCAAAATCAGCCTGCTATGGTTTTCTGTTGAGAACAGTGGTAATTAGCACTGCTATGCCTACATCAACTCATTACGGTTTTGAAAATGCCTCACATTGGAGGTGGCATGCAGGCAAAGCCATAATGAAAGTGATAGTGGTGACTAGAATGAATTATGCACATAGTGAATGAGAGAGATATATTGTGTCTGGTAACATGTCATGTAGTAGAAGATCTTTGTAATTTGGGACAATAGATGAACAAATGTGTGAATGGGTCTAGGTTAAAGAGAGAGAAATATCTCTCTGGTATTCAAATGGCAGTTGCACAGTTGTCTGTCTTTGCAAGGTCCAAGCATGGAAGTTGCATTAGGTTTTACAGAATGGCTTGGAGGCACAGGACAAGCGTGGGGTTAGGGGAATGTGAGGGTTAATTTCTTCTCTCTCTAGGGACATGTGGCAGACGGAAAGGTCAGAGAGCATCTTAATCAGCTCTCAGCGGGCACTTGCTCATGCCATTACGCAGTTTTATTTATGGCCGTTATCAGGCAATGCAGTAACACTACAAGTTGACACAAATCAAAGGTGTTTGGCTTGTCGCCTGCCCACCAGGGGCCTTTATTTTGAGTTTTATCGCTCCCACACTGATTAAGATCTGGAGTGCATAACAAAATGCACGTGAAGATCAGCAGAGAACTCTCCCCTGGCGCACTAGGCACATTCATCACAGGGTGGCAGGAAGGCCACATGATTCATGCTCTTCAATGCAGACATTAAGCGGCTGCCGGCAAGCTCAGCACAAGGCCCCCTCTGTTTCCTACAATTGCAGCTGTGGCAGGAGTGTAAAGGGAGTGTCTCAGGTCATTCTGCCTTGAGGTCACTCCCTTAGACCTAAGTTTCCTGCTACTGGTGGTGCCACCAAGGAAATTAATAAGTGCTAGTAGACACATTTATAATAAAGTCACCTGTGCTGCGCCACCACAACTGGCAAGTTATACTTTAGGAACCAGATACACAAAGCTGTAATTTGTTGAAGGAAGCTACTTTTTTCTTGCAAGAAGGTTCCATTTTAGTCAGACACTTGCAGATTTTTAATTTATCTCCAGGCCGATGCTTCTGGAACTAAAAGTCTGCTTGAAAGAACACTGTATGCTTTACTCTCTTAAAGATAGTTGCCATCCTGTCATTCAAAGTAACCTAATGGCAAAAGAGTAGAGTTCGAAAAAAGCACATAAATAGGAGTATATACAATATCAGCTCTACCTCATAATGTGACCTTATGCTTGTCGTTTAACTTTTTCTAATCTTCTTCTGTATAGCCTTGTGGGATATCCTTCATGACAAATATCACTGTAAGCTGAAGAAAATGATTCATCATTAGTGTTTTAAATTTTTAATCGTACATTTTATTGGCCATTGTCACAGAGTGCTACAAGCCTACAAATTCTGACTTTTGATAGGATTGAAGCACTTAATCATATTCTGCTGTTCATTGAACTACTTGCCAAATGCCATTTCTGTTGCCTCAACTTAAATGATACCAGCTTTTGTCTTCTTAGCATATTACTTCCAAAAGTAAAGCCATCATAACTTACCCCATGCCAAACCCAACAGCTAATAATGCTGGGTAAGTTTTGATGTGCCTGGGCTGAGAAAGTAAATCTGCAAATGGATGAAAGGATGCAATAACAATAAGTAGCAGAAGAAAAGCTTGAACCAAATCTGCCATAAAAAATGGAGGCTACACATCAAGCTGACAGAATGCTGTCAGCATTGCTTTGGTGGCATTTTAAGAAATGGTGCCAAATAGAAAATTTTATTTTAATAAAACTGCATCAGACTCCATCAACTTTATACTGCAGTAGAAATAACACTTGAAAAAGTTCACTGATGCTAGCCTTAGTCTTTATACTGAACAAAGAGCCAGAGTGCCACAGAAAAAAAACAGTTTGAAAGAGAAAAAAGCAGCATTTAGAAGCTGTAGATTGACTTCATTTAATTAAATAATTATCATATAATAGTAATATATAAGGAAATCCAGATTTACACTGCATTTGGAATATGTGGGGGCATACACAGTATAGAGTAAATAAACAATATAAACGGTGCATTAAATGAGTATCAGAACCACCAGATAAAACAAAACAATCATGAAAATAAAAGAAGAAGAAAACAAAATTAAACACAACAAATTCCCATCATCTCCTCTAGGGCCTATTTTAACATGTGCTGGGTACTCTGTAAGTGGGAGCAGCTACTGCTTACCTCACAACTAAACCGTTTCTTGCCTCTTTCCGTTCAATTTGATCATCATTTTTTTGTAAGCAGAATTCAAAAAGAAACTAGACAATAAATGGGTAAAAGAAAGAAAGAAAGAAAGAAAGAAAGAAAGAAAGAAAGAAAGAAAGAAAGAAAGAAAGAAAGAAAGAAAGATACCAGGCAAGTTAATAATCTGGGAACATGAGGTGTATAATTATTCCAAAGCTAGGAAACAGGACCTGATGTGCCAACAGGTATAGCAACTTGTAAACTACCAGGCCGTAAAGTTTCTGGGAGCTTTTTCAACCCTGAACTGTCGATAATCATGAACTGAGATGAGCCATTTAAATGAGGACACACACCTTCAGCAAGAGGTACAGTGATCCCTCACTATATCGTGCTTCGAATTTCGCATATCTAAATATATATCACAGGTTCGCGGATTTCTGCGGACAATGGGTCTTTTAATTTATGGTACATGCTTCCTCAGTTTTTTTGCCCAGTTGATTTCATACAAGGGACGCTATTGGCGGATGGCTGAGAAGCTACCCAATCAGAGCACATATTACTTATTAAATAAAACTCCTCAATGATATACGATATGCTTCCCATGTGGTGCTTCGCATACTTAAAAGTCTGAACAGCCCTATTGATTTTTGATTGTTTGCTTTTCTCTCTCTGTCTCTCTCTCGGTCTCTCTCTGTCATTCTCTTCTCCTGACGCGCACTCCTTTGAAGAGGAAGATATGCTTGCATTCTTTTAATTGTGAGACGGAACTGTCATCTCTGTCTTGTCATTGAGCACAGTTTAAACTTTTGAAAAAGAGACAAATGTTTGTTTGTAAGGTTTTAAAGTCACTGCCTCTACAACCTCCTGTGTTTCTGTGCAAATCTGTAACCCAAGCGTGACAATATAAAAATAACAATATAAACGTTGGTTTTTACTTTGCGGATTTTCACCTTTCGCGGGGGGTTTTGGAATGCAACCCCCGTGATTGAGAAGGGATCATCATATATGCAAAAAGTGTCACATGCTTTTATTATAGATCCAAACAAAACATCAAAGTGCAATTAGTTCAGTGCATCATCCGTAATAAATAAATAAATAATCCCATAAAAGTAAGTGAACGTGGGGGTTGAAAACTTCAACAAATAGATCCATAAAAACAAGATTAAAAATCATGACAAGAAACCGTTCTTTAAAAACGCACAAGCTCTGGGGCATCCTTCTAAAAACTGACATCGCCTTGGCTTTCCCCAAATGGAATCCTGCAGCCAAAGTAGATGTTTTCCCAAATGGCACAGCCAACCTTTAGAATCCAGACTCGGGTCATTGGTGCTGTCTGAGACTCCTTGCAGGGTGCCATGCAGAGCCTTGCTTCATAGACTATTGCTGTCTCTCCTTGGTTTTACATGAGAGCCCTCTTGAGCATTGGGTTATTCCAGCTCCCTCAACTTGCTCAGCCAAAGTGACCCTCTTCAGCCCCGTCATTCATTGGGCTCTCTACCTGGCTGCCTGCGTCCCTTCTAGTGCACACTCCCGTCTCCTGATCCTGCTGTCTCCATCCTTCCTTCCTTCCTTCCTTCCTTCCTCTTTAACCTCTCACTCTCTTTTTCTTTCTGATTTGTTTTTCCTTTTTCTCTCTTTATTGCAGGTTCTATTTATACTGCCTGACTGGGTGCAGTCGTAACCCACCGCCCACTCAGAGATGTGAATGCAGCAAGCACCTGACTCATCCACTCACATTTGCACGTAAGTGTGCAATCAGCCAAGCACCACAATCAACCCCATAGCAGCACCGTCATGCGTACATCTGCACCTGTTCTGAGCCTGCATGCTCATGGGACGTTGTCTATTTAAAATCACACTTTGCCATGGACCACTTATCACAGGCTTACAAAATGGCAGTGGCCTTGTACAGCTGGGCCTTTTAAATAACTCTTGGGGATTTTTATCACATGTACATCTATTTCCTCAGCAGATGCTTTTATCCAAAGTGACTTACAAAGAAAGTCGACTTGATTGAGTAACATCAGTCTAGAGACTGTTTTCGAAGAAGACAGTTATAAAAGCTGGTCACCATAAGTGAAGACCTATATAAAAAATAAATAAAATTCCAAGAATCGAAAATCATCAATTAACAATTAAAGCAATGGATGCTCGTCTGACAAAAATGATCTATTAATAATAACAGATCCACAGAACAAAAACATCCCTTAACCATCTGACAGATATTCACAGAATGGTAGGGTTTTGAATGTATTCTTAAGCACACTGAGGGAGTTCGGATGGAGGTGGGTAGCTCGTTAACCAACTAAGAGATACAAATGAAAACCATCTGGATTGAGATTTGATACCACACAGAGGTGACATCACTAAATGCTGTTCACAGGCAGACCTGAGTGGACGTGAAGGAGCATAGAACCTCACCAGTGTCTTCACATACACAGGTGCTGCCACACTGACTACTCTGTAGGTAAACATCGAGGATATGAACTTAACGGGGAGCCGATATACCAACCTAAAGAGGGGAGTGACAAGTGCTGTCTTGGCTGGTTGAATCCACAGTCTTTTGGACTATCTGCAGGGGCTTGATTGTGCATGTGGCTCCTCCTGCTAGTAGTGAGTTGCAGTAATCCAGACATTACAAGCCCAAAGCCTGGACCAGAAGTTGTGCTGCATATTCAGTCAGATAAGGTCTGATCTTGGTGATGTTACACAGCATGAATCTGCATGAACAACAGACAGTTTAAATGGGGGCTTTGAAGGTCCCAATGAGCACAGTGGCCTCCATCATCTGTAAGTGGAAGAAGTTCAAAACCACCAGGACTTTACCTAGAGCTGGCCGGCCATCTAAACTGAGCGATCGGGGGAGAAGGGCCTTAGTCAGGGAGGTGACCAAGAACCCGATGGTCACACTGTCAGAGCTCCAGAGGTCCTCTGTGGAGAGAGGAGAACCTTCCAGAAGGACAACCATCTCTGCAGCAATCCACCAATCAGGCCTGTATGGTAGAGTGGCCAGACGGAAGCCACTCCTTAGTAAAAGGCACATGGCAGCCCGCCTGGAGTTTGCCAAAACGCACCTGAAGGACTCTCAGACCATGAGAAATGAAATTCTCTGGTCTGATGAGACAAAGATTGAACTCTTTGGTGTGAATGCCAGGCGTCACGCTTGGAGGAAACCAGGCACTGCTCATCACCAGGCCAATACCATCCCTACAGTGAAGCATGGTGGTGGCAGCATCATGCTGTGGGGATGTTTTTCAGCAGCAGGAACTGGGAGACTAGTCAGGATAAAGGGAAAGATGACTGCAGCAATGTACAGAGACATCCTGGATGAAAACCTGCTCCAGAGCGCTCTTGACCTCAGACTGGGGCGACGGTTTATCTTTCAGCAGGACAATGACCCTAAGCACACAGCCAAGATATCAAAGGAGTGGCTTCAGGACATCTCTGTGAATGTCCTTGAGTGGCCCAGCCAGAGCCCAGACTTGAATCCGATTGAACATCTCTGGAGAGATCTTAAAATGGCTGTGCACTGACGCTTCCCATCCAACCTGATGGAGCTTGAGAGGTGCTGCAAAGAGGAATGGGCGAAACTGGCCAAGGATAGGTGTGCCAAGCTTGTGGCATCATATTCAAAAAGACTTGAGGCTGTAATTGCTGCCAAAGGTGCATTGACAAAGTATTGAGCAAAGCCTGTGAATACTTATGTGCATGTGATTTCTCAGTTTTTTTTATTTTTAATAAATTTGCAAAAACCTCAAGTAAACTTTTTTCACGTTGTCATTATGGGATGTTTGTGCAGAATTCTGAGGAAAAAAAATGAATTTAATCCATTTTGGAATAAGGCTGTAACATAACAAAACGTGGAAAAAGTGATGCGCTGTGAATACTTTCCGGATGCACTGTATATGAGCTGCACTCATTCTCAGTGGACAACTGAATGTAACAGTCGACATGATCAAGAGAAGAACGATTACAGAAGCCTCGGTGGACAATGTAGCAGTTACCGGATTCTAATTTTGTTGTATTCCCAAGATTAAAATAAACCTCTATTATTACTATTTTATTATTTTTTTTATTATTGTACATATATACAGTATATACCAGTAATGGCGCACTGCACAATAATGTGCAGTGAATACACTTGACTTGAGTATTCATAGTTTTCATACTCTTCTCTGTATGTTTAGCATTCATTTGCTCAGAAGTTGATGCGCTTGCTGCTTCCTGAGCAGCTCTTCTTTTCTCCACCTTAGCAGCTTGCTTCTTCTCTTCTTTTGTCAGCATCTTTTCACGTTAAACCTGATTAAGTTAGTGTTTGTGTTGCAATTACTTACTACGTTTTCTTTCATTTTTCACTTAAGCTGGCACGTAAGTCTTCAATGTGCCTCAAGAATGATTTAAGATATGAAAAGGTATGGGGTTTTTGTAAATTTAGAGAGGAAAAATTTCTGTGGTGCGCCCCTTCCCTTGATGCTCTAAACACATGCCTGTTTTGCTTAACAGTTAATCCAGCCTTGGGAAGTTGAACAAACTGGCTGGCCAGCATAACAAGAAGCTCTGTCTTTGCCAGGATGAGCTGTAGTAGCCCTAAATATCATAAGTGGCCTTGAAATGAACTCAGAGGTCAGGGCTGCCTTATAAACCCAAGGGTAATCTGACCGCAGTGCTATCTTAAAGTCCCAGATCTCATCTTGATTTTCATACTAGTAAAAGCAATTTCAAATGATTTGGGTATCTGTTGGGATGAACGGTAAGGTCTATTGGACACACCTATTGTGAAGATAGTATAGCTCTTGGCTGTGTGCTGATTACTTGCATAAAATAATATTGTCATTTGAAATTTGGGCAAACTAAAATGCGTTCAGTTCTGCTCAGCTTGTTACAACCAGGACCCTCAACAGGACAAGTGATATAGAAGATAAAGTTAGACAAGAGTAGCTTTAACAACATACTTATGTCAAAGTTTTACCTTTTAATGTTAAAAAATGTTTTCTACTAATGTGAACCTGGCTACAGTTTCTCATCCCCAACAATGTCTTAACTCTCACAATATCTGAGGTTGGGTTTCACTCAATAATATCAAAAATGCAGCCAACTAAAAATACAATGTAGGGAGGTACTTGGTACTGGTTGTTCCATTCAGGATCTCATTCAATAGAGGATATAAAATTGCAAATTAACTTAACAAATACTGAAAAAGTTAACTAAAAGCAAAAACAGCTTACATGGTTTATTGATACAACCTGCCTTTGGCTTGTTGCAGTGCATTTCTGCAAAACTGCTGCAAGATGAAGTTCTGTTTGCTGTAAGCTGATGCTTATGCACTTTCAGGCATATTTGTTGTGAACTGAAAATAATGTGGTCTTTATTTGAATTGTAGTCATGCATTGCCCATCCCTCCCCCAAAACTCCCATTGGAGTTATTTGTGAATTATAATTGTGACAATTACTGGTAGATGTTGCTTAAATGTCAAAAGAGTCCTGTTGGCAGTATATTTTTTTTATTAATATCAAGGGCTCATTGTTCCAAAAAACTTTCTGCCATTGATTGTTACCCTATGATGTATGGCCTGCCACATTCTGGAAGCTATTGTGCTTGGTGTACTTTGGCAAGAAGGGATTTTTAACTTTGCTTCACCCTGTAAGCCCATTTCTTTTAGGACTTCTTTGCACAGTCAAAGTGTGTGCGTTGATGCCTGATAACTTGTCCAGATACTCAACATGCACTTCACTGGACTTCATTCTGTCCCTGATTGAAATGAACTTTAAGTACTGTTCATCAGATGTAGCCAACTTTTGGATTCTTTCACTACAATTCTGTTGTCAAGTTTTCACAGTTTCTTCAGATTTCTTTATGATAACTTGAGCACCACATCTTGACAATCCAGTTTGGTGTGCTAATTGTTTGTTGACTATAAGCCTTTTGATTCAAAACTATGATTTTATGCCTGTCAAAGTGTGTTAGCTTAACTATTCCAAACCATTTTCCTTGAGGTGTGCTGTTTGTGATGACCATCCATTACACTCATTTATTTGTCAAATTGCAGTACAACCACACCTAGAAAAGCAAAGTACCACCAAATTGATTTGAATTTGAGTTTAACAAACTGAAAAATTTAAGATTAACAAGTTGGAAAATAGTTTTGGGCACAATGTCAAAAAAATCTTGAGTAATTAACAAATCAAAAAATAATGCTGAAAGACCCTTTTTTTTGGAAGAAATAGTGAAACCAATGGAAAAAGAAACCAATAGTATGAAGTATCATGAATCCTTTAAAAATTATACAGAATATTTAATTGCTTAAATTAATCATAATACATCAAGTTTTAAATGTACAGTGGTGTAAAGTGTATATAGAAAACAACACAAAGATAAAATGACCAACAGACTCTTAACCCAAACCAAAATACAATTGTATACAGAAAAATTAAATAGAACTGTATAAAGACAAAAGGAAATTAGCAAATATATGAAACTGTAACAATTGCAGACAAAAAGGCTGAAGTAGATTTACAAAATAATTGTTGGCTTTTGTGGAATGTGGTTGGGCTTTGTGGGCATTGTAGTTTGTTTTTTACTAGTTAACTTTAATAATTCCACGGCATTATTGGGCTGCTGGGGACACCTGTTTGTTCAACTTTCAATACACTCATTTATAAATAATAAGAGAAAATTCCCAGCCAGGAAACAGTACTTTGGTGCCAAAAGAAGGCAGTGAAGGACAACAGAATGCATTTCACTAACTTATGTGTTCGAAGTTACACATTCCCTTGAAGAAGGCACGTCTCTGAGGCATACGCATACTTTGAGATTTTCCATGAGGACTGTTAGTTATTTCTTTTGGGGAATCTGTTTTGTCAGGAGATTGTTAACCACTACAAGTATTCTTCATTTATATCTGGATTTTTTATTTCTCCTTCTATAATGGACATTTTTTGGGACTCTGTAAATACAGTTTAGTGTTTGTGTTTGTTTGTTTCTTGCACATTTGAGGGGTGTTGTAAGTACTGTAAATATTTTGCATTACTGTGACAAATTAATCTAGATTGAAGCCTTTTTCTTCTGTGGCATTCAATGTATTTGATAGAGTGAGAAGTGGAAGGTGGAATATCCATCCATCCATTTTCCAACCCGCTGAATCCGAACACAGGGTCACGGGGGTCTGCTTAGCCTTCAAATCCTAACCTTTAGCATAGCATAGCCTTTTACAGTTATGCAAAGCTGTAGTGGCATCAATGCTCCTAGAATTCTTCAGGTCCATTATAAAATTAGGTATGATATATCAAAAGAAAAATAAAAAATAAATACATAACATGAAACATAATTACATATAAATTAAAGATTATAATCAGCCAATAAATAAATAAATGTAGAAACAAATAAGTACAAAGTACTGTTAGAAAAATAATTTACAAATATCTAAAATAAATCGATGTGGTGGGCTGGAGCCCTGCCCAGTGTTTGCTTCCTGCCTTGCGCCCTGTGTTGGCTGGGATTGGCTATGGCAGACCCCCGTGACCCTGTGGTTGGGATATAGCGGGTTGGATAATGGATGGATGGATAAAATAAATTGAAAAACCTGAAGAAAGCAGCTGAAACTGATCCTAAGGCATCATGATGTTCTTGTCCATGTTGGGACTCACTGATTCAAAACAGAGCTCAATGTGAAAACATGTAATCACCAATATTATATAAATTATGAACGTATTTTGAAGAAAGACCATTTCACTAAACAAAATAATTAATATACAGTAGATATTGAATTCTTCAAACATACTATACATATCTTGAAGTTAGGATTTACAGATTTACAGTAAGCTGTACTACAAGGTTTATACTTGCTGTATGAGCACCATAATGATACTTGTCATTCTGACAGAGACTGTGGTCTAAGGTAGGCCGCAGAATAAAATGGAAGGATCAGTAGATGAAACATAGTCAAAAAACAATGCTTGCATTAATTTTTAGATAGAACTGTACATCTAAGTCTAAATGAATTTCGAAAATCAAAGTCAAAAAATATGTTTGTAACCAGAAAAAGCAAATTACAGCAATTGCAAAAATGTAGCCACAAACTTGGTTACACATGGCACGCACATTCTAAATAGCAGTACACAAGATGACAAAATGGGGTGCAGGCCACAAAATATCCAAAAAAGGACAGACAAGAACCTCACTGCTCTGCCCCAAATAAAGGCCTCAGCCCACGCAGCCATACCCAAAATTCAAGAAGACTTACAGACCTGCACAGGCCCAAAATAGGGTATTAACTTTAAAAGTTTATAAAAATACTTTTAAACTTCTTCTAACACATAAAAATGCCATAAAGAGGAAAGGATGATAATAAACATCTGGCAACCAATAATGTTTATGAATAAAGTATAAATATGGAAAGGTAAAAATAAAACAAAATAGTATGCCTAAAAAGGCAACCCAGGGCAAAGAATTTAATTTTCCAATCCAGTAATCAGTAGTCCCAAAACAAAAAACATCTACAACACCAGAAAATTACAACAAAACACATAAAGAACTACAATCAATGATACACCCTGAGAGACCTAATTTTCTTAGCCTTAATACAAAGGATGAAGACGTTCTTTCAGCAGTGACATCACCGTAGCCCCGCCTCCTGGGGTTCCACCTACAAAACACAAGAAATGTAACCTTGAGGCACAGCATATAATAATGAAAAAGCATTTATATGAAAAGAGTTTTAAAAATTACATAAAACACTTAAATGTAATACTATAAAATTAATAGAAAGGACAATTGTAAAGACAACATACAGTACATAACCAGGGAACAAACCTTGCCTGTAACATTGTAGCCAGCATAAGTACTGTCACACCAATGATGTCATATGCCACAACTTCTGGAGCATGTCCCCTTCCAGCCCAGCATTGGGTCATAGCAATATGTATTCAAAAACAAGATGCATTAATATTAAAAAGCAAAGTGATTAATAAAATTAGCTAGACTTAAACATGCATCTAGAAGAAAAATAAAAGCATATTTCAGTTCACTGCAAATAAAAAGGGGGATATGCAAAAGATATGCAGGACTCACTCTCAACACTGCATAAAATGAGGAGGTACATGTAATGATTCATGATCGAAAGAATCTTTATAGTTAATTTGTACTACCAGGATATGGAATTAAAAAAAAAACACATACACAAAACAGAAAAATTAAATAGTAATTAAAGAAAAGGAATTTGGAAAATTCAAGAAATTTTTGTAACTTTTTATCATATCAATGTGTATTTGTATTTCTTATAAAATTACGTACATAGTTTTTCACAAGGTAATAAATACCAGACAACTAACCTTAAAATCATTTTCTTGGAGAGCCTAAAATTTATACAGATCCATAAATTAGACTAATAACTAAGTAAAACAACAGATATAAAGGAACAAATGAGCTCATATTGAAAAGAACAAACGAGCAAACACCTATAAACCCTAGACAAAATAGAAAGTCAAAAAATAAAGCTTTACGTCAAAGGCAAGAAATTCAAAAACAGACCAGAAGAACTAGAAATAAGAACATGAAAGAAGAGTGAGCAAAGTGTAAAGATTAGAAACCTCTTTATGTAGACCTGCAATTAGGGCAAAATGACCTCAGGTGAACACATAATAAGTGGGAGGCACGGCTAAGGATAACTAGCACTTCGAGGATGCAGCCCAGAGTGTGACAGTGGCTATGTCTGAGTACAAGTCAGGATTAACTAAAAATCTGATGGTTAACTGATTTTGTTGACACTAATATCACTTCTTACAGTTCATTTCTAATGACATCATACAGCCAGAAACTGGCCCAGTACTATAAACTGATCACTTAATATAAACACAGGAAACACTTATTAACTTAGAATCCTTTATCTGTTGAAATAATCCTGGAAAGTATCTTCAAAAGCAAAAACATTTGAGATAAACACCCTTTTCACCTCAGAGGGTACATTTTAAGATTGCTTACTCCCACTGGGGCCTCATCATCTTTTCAGCACTTGATAGCTTTAGAACCGGAAGCACATCCATACTACTAAATTCCTTAAATGGATGAAGTTGTAGGTCAAAGAAGTACTTTTGCTGTTAGTTTACCAATAGAGATTCACCAGGCTAATACTGTTGAACATTTAAGAATAAAGCTAAAAAAGAATTTTTTAAATTTGGCTTTTACATAGCTATATTTTAGTTAGTTGTACTCTTAATAGACTATGTAGGTATTGAATTACCATACTTTTCAGTGATTTGCATTCTTTACTAATCTGTAATTTTCTATGCTTTCTTTTTCTAGTTTTTCCGTGGTAGCGTTTTGTACCACCACCACCTAACTGAAGTCTGTGCATCCATCTGATGCTGCAATGAAGGCGGGTGCCTTAAGAAAATGGTGTGTTTCTTTGTGCCAGTCCCATGCCCAAATAAATGGGGAGGGTTACATCCAGTGTAAAATTTTGCAAGATCAATATACAACAATACAAATTTCCATACCAGATCGGTCGAGGCCTAGGTTAAACAACGTCCACCACCAGTACTGTTAGCCAATAGGGTGCTGGCAGAAATTGGGCTACTGTTGGCTGAAGAAGAAGAAAAAGAGGGGGAAGGTGTGTCCAGAAGAAGGAGGAGAGGAGGAAGGTAAAGATAGTGAAAGTCAGGGTAGGAACTTTGAATGTTGGCAGTATGAATAGTAAGGGGAGAGAGTTAGCTGATATGATGGAGAAAAGGAAGGTGGATACATTGTGTGTTCAAGAGACTAAATGGAAGGGAAGTAAGGCCATCTAGATGGGAGGTGGGTTCAAATTGTTCTCTTATGGTGTGGATGGGAAAAGAAATGGAGTAAGGGTTATCGTGAAGAAACAGTATGTCTTTTATGTAGTGTGTTTTGGAGGTGAAAATAGTGTCAGACAGTGTGATGATTATGAAGCTGGAAACTGAAGGTGTGATGATGAATGTTGTTAGTGCATATGCCCCGCAAGTTGAGTGTACAGTGGATAAGAAAGAAAATTTGTTGGACAAAGTGATGGACAGTGTACCCAAGGGAGAGAGAGTGGTGACTGAAACAGATTTCAATGGACATGTTGGTGAAGGAAACAAAGGAGATGAGGAGGTGATGGGTAGGTATGGTGTCAAGGAGAGGAATGCAGAAGGTCAGATGGTAGTGGATTTTGCGAAAAGGATGGATATGGCTGTGGTAAATACGTGGAAGAGGGAGGGACATAGAGTGATGTACAAGAGTGGAGGAAGTTGCACACATGTAAACTATATCCTATAGAGAAGGGTCAGTCTAAAGGAGATTGTAGACTGCAAAGTGGTAGCAGGAGAAAGCATAGTTAGGTAGCATAGGATGGTGGTCTATAGAATGACATTGGAAATCAAGAAGAGGAGGAGAGGGAGAGCAGAGCCAAGGATCAAATGGTAGCAGTTGATAAAGGAAGACTGCAAGGTTGAGTTCAGGGAGGAGTTAAAACAAGCACAGGGTGGCAGTGAAGAGTTACCACACAGCTGGGCAACTACAGCAGAAGTAATAAGGGTGACAGCAAGAAGGGTGCTTGGCGTGATATCTTGACAGAGGAAGGAGGAAAAGGAAACTTGGTGGTGGAATGGGGAAGTACAGGAGAGTATATAGAGGAAAAGGTTGGCGAAAAAGAAGTGGGATAGTCAGAGAGATGCAGAAAGAAGTCAGAAATACAAGAAGATAAGGCATAAGATAAAGAGAGAGATGGTAAAGGCTAAATAAAAGGCATATGATGAGCTGTATGAGAGGTTGGACACTAAGGAGGGAGAAAAGGACCTGTACTGATTGGCTAGACAGAGGGACCAAGCTTGGAAAGATGTGCAGCAGGTTAGGGTCATAAAGGATAAAGATGTAAAAATACTCACAAGTGAGGAGGGTGTTTTGAGAAGATGGAAAGAGTACTTTGAGAGGCTGATGAATGAAGAGAATGAGAGAGAGAGAGAGAGAGAGAGAGAAGGTTGGATTATGTGGAGATAGTGAATCAAGAAGGCAGTAAGGACAGCTATGAAGAGGATGAAGAATGGAAAGGCTGTTGGTCCAGATGTCATACTTGTGGAAGCATGGAGGTGTTTAGTAGAGATGGCAGTGGTGTTTTTTACCAGATTGTTTAATGCAATTTTGGAAAATGAGAGGATGCCTGAGGAGTGGAGAAGAAGTGTACTGGTATCGATTTTTAAGAATAAAGGGGATGTGCAGAGCTATAGTAACTATAAGGGAATAAAATCTATGAGCCACAGCATGAAGTTATGGGAATGAGTGGTGGAAGCTAAGTTAAGAAGGGAGTTAATGATTAGTGAGCAGCGATGTTTGCTCTGAGGGCACTGATGGAGAAGTATAGAGAACAGCAGAAGGAGTTGCATTGTGTCTTTGTGGACCTGGAGAAAGCCTTTGACAGGGTGTCTAGAGAGGAGTTGTGGTATTGTATGTGGAAGTTGTGAGTGGCAGAGAAATATTTAAAAGCTGTACAGGATATGTATGAGGGAAGTGTGACAGTGGTGAGGTCTGCAGTAGGAGTGATGAATACATTCAAGGTGTTGGTGGGATTACATCAGAAATCAGCTCTGAGCCCTTTCTTATTTGCAGCCAAAAGAAGAAGAACTTAGAATGCCAAATGGGTGTTTGGCATTTTGTAGCCCTTGAAACCCCTGAAGACTTTGTTTTTGTCTCCAGCTTAAGTGGAGGTTTTTGCTTTTTCTGTCTGTCCTGCAATATTATTGGTAAACTAAAAGGGAGGGTATGACCATTATATAGTAGTCTTTTATTTATGGTTGGTCAGTTTTCATATTCCTCAGTGGGGGCTACATCTTTCTGTATTTCAGCACAATTGGAACCACATTGTACAAAATCATATGACTAAGACAGGGGTATACCCTTCTAGTTAGGCATAAAATAAAATAGACCTGAAAACTGAAAAATGTATTCCTTACCAGGACAGATAAACAGTGTCACACATTTGCACTGGGGAATCCTGACTCTGTTGAGGTAAGCAGTTCCACCCTATGATGAGATGGGGTGCAGTCACTAACACTGTCTTATTTTTCACCCACAGTTCTAAGAGTCAGTCCCAGGAAGACGCCTAACAACCACCTTCACCCCTGAGATGGCCTTACCCCATCCGGTTGGGCTGCAATAAAAATGGGCGGTCCCAGGAAGATTCTCATTCTGGAAACCCCGCCAATGGAGACAGAGCTCTCACTGAGAAAACCCTTTCCTTTTGTGCCTGTAACAGTTGCCAGACCAGCTAAGATTTGTGTTGTGAAGTTCAAAGATTTAACAAGTTTCTCATTGCTTTAGTAAAGTTCTGTGGCTAGATGCCTGCCAATTAAATGGTGTAGCCTGGCTGTTGCTCCAGCTATTTTCCTGGCTCCCTCACAATCTGTCCACTGATCACAACAGCAATGAAACAAGCTTTTGCCAGCTGAACTTGATGAAAACAGACAAAATACAAACAGCAGACTAAAAGAGAAGATGTAGAAGATAAAAAGAATTAAATGGCCAAAAAAAGTTTAAGGATAATATAGGAAAAAAGCATCAAAAATGGTGTGGAATGCACAAAAAAGAGGAAACGTGTAAAAGAGTTACTTCTTGATGAAGTCCTGCAATCACTTCTGAGGTCGGCCTTCCAATTTTGCTGCTTGTTACAAGACTGCAGGTCAGTAGCAGCTCATATCACTATAGCTTAAGTCCAGTACAGCCATTAAAGGTCAAGGAAATTTACTTGTCTGATATATTTCTTAGACAGCAGGGTGTTCTGACAAAAGATGGTGGAAATGGCAGGCCACATAGGTAAGGAAAAATGACCAGGAGATGAATGCATTAGCCAGGGTCATTACCAGAAACACAAAGATTATTTGACACAAAAAAGGTATCAAGAAATAACTAAACATCTATTACTTGTAACATTCTCAAAGGACTTTTGAATTGTATCGTCAAACTTGAGTAAAGAGTGTTGCCTATCACAGGCTTAAATAACACTGTGGCTGTGACATCATGCATTGTGACTTCTGAGAGACAAGGCCAAAAGTATCTTAATAACCAGACCACAAAAAAATGGAGCCCACCAACAAAATAAAATGGCAATGTAATGGATAAAATACATTATGCTAGAACATAATTATTAGACTTAGAGTAATACTAGTCAGACCTAGACCCACATGTACTAAATAATTACAGATCAATCTTAAATTTACCCTTTCTCTGTAAAATACTTGAAAATGTAGTCACCAATCAGCTTTAGTCACACCTTAAACATCACATATTTGTTTGAGAAATTCCAGTCTGGCTTCCGCACTGGTCGTAGTACAGAAACAGCACTAATGAGTGCTGTAAATGACATTCTGATATCCTCTGAAGAAGGATACTCCACTGTAATTATGTTGTTATATTTAAGCACAGCTTTTGACACCATTGACCATTCTGTTTTACTATTCAGGCTGGAAACTGACGTTGGGCTTGCAGACAACGTCCTTGCATTGTTTAGTTCTTATTTATCAAATCAATTTCGGTACATACAGAAATGTGATGACAGTACTCCATCATTATACATAGAAGTGAGGTATGGTGTCCGGCAGGGCTCAGTACTGGGACCTTTACTGTTTTCACTTTACAAGCTTAAACAAGGATCCATCATAAGAAAACATAACATTAATTAACCCAGTTATATCTTTTTTTTAGACCAAATGATGTTTCTCTAAAGTTGTCCTTAGATGTCTTAGTAACGTAAAGGAGTGGATGGATGAGAATACTTGTCTTTGAACACAGATGTTAATTATTGGAGGGAATGATACTGATCACAACAACATTTTATATTGTTATTAAAGACAACATTGTTATAAATAACAATATTTAGTTAATTCAAAATATTGCTGCAAGAATTATTACAACAACAAGAAAATACTAACACATAACTCCTGCTCTTAAGTTCTTACACTGGCTTCCAGTTAAGTTTAGGGCAGATTTCAAAGTCCTCCTTTTAACATCTAAAGCCTTAAATGGCCAAGGCCTGACTTACTTATCTAAACTTATCATGACTTACAAACCATAACGTACATTAAGATCTCAAGATGCTGGTCTGCTTGTGATTCCAAGGATTAATAAAATAGCAAACCTTTAGCTACAGGGCTTCGAAGCTGTGGAATGGTCTGCATGCTACTATAAGAGATGCCCATTCAGTCTCAGCTTTTAAATCCAGGCTGAAGACTCACTACTTCAGTTTAGTTCACCTAGAGTAGAGCTGCTAATTAGCTGTGTATACCGCATCTCTGTAATTAGCACTAAAACATAAATAATATGATATCTTTAAACTGTTGCCAACACTGACCTCTGTTCCTCTTCTTGGTACTCACATGTGGAACTTGGTGCCACTGCTCTAGTGCCAAGTTCTTTGCCTACCTATGGAAAAGTCATCTCTGATAAAGCAACACTGGAATCATCAAGTAGAAGGGTCCTTTTATCTGATTGGCGAGCCCAGTACTGATTCAGCTGTGGAATGGCCAGCAACAGGGAGGCTTGTTGGCTGAAATTTCCAGGACTCTGAACAAATCTGAATCCTCAAATGTGATAGTTTGTACCATTGCTATTGTACTACTGTGTTTTATTCCTGAGTATCCAACTAGACCTGTGAAGAGGATTACTTGTTTTCTGTTTAGTGTATTGTTCTGTATTGACTCCATTTTTTGACACCCATTGCACGCCCCAACTACCTGGAAAAGAGTCTCTCTCTGAATTGGCTTTCCCAAGATTTCTTCCATTTTTTTCAATACAGGATCACGGGGGTCTGCTGGAGCCAATCCCAGCCAACACAAGGCAGGAAACAAACCCCGGGCAGGGCGCCAACCCACCACAGGGCACACACACACACCCACACACCAGGGACAGTTTAGGATTGCCAATGCACCTAACCTGCCTTAGTCCATAGTCCATAGTCTTTGGACTATGGGAGGAAACCGGAGCACCCGGAGGAAATCCACACAGACACAGGGAGAACATGCAAACTCCACACAGGGAAGTGAACCCAGGTCTCCTAACTGCGAGGCAGCAGAGCTACCACTGTGCCACCGTGCCACCCAAGCTGAAAGTCACTAAAGAAAAAGAAAAATTGTCTAAGAAGATATAATAAATCAAAGAAAATTACAAAGAAAAAATAACATAAATAAGTGTTTAGGTGTTACATTTTCTGATGCTACATCTGAGCTAGACTCTTTTGAATGCTCCATTATTTCACGCATCATGTGAATTAACAACAAATTCAAGGTTTACAGTCCACTGACAATAAGCGACTGTCAGAATGCCATGGGGAACTGATTTCTGACTGCAAGGTGGGTTTTGGGACTGTCTTCTTACTGGTACATTTACCATTGGCAGTCACTTATCAGTTGGCCAACACTTAACGATTTAGATTTGGACACACAACTTTACTATACTTTTTTCTAACTATCACAAATGCCTTAACATACCTGGGTTGGGTTGGGAGCATGAGCTGATAGAACATTGCTGCACCCACCACATGACCTGAGTGATACCTCAGCACCACACTGGAACCTGGAGAAATCTTATAAATATAGCTTTGGCAAAATGTACACCAGTTTGGAATATTTTAGATCACTTTATTAATTCAGTCTTTGGGATTTTATGCAATTAAACCTTCAGAATGTTTAGAAGACTGCTAAGTATTTAGTGGCAAAAATCATTCTGTTATTTATCTAATTCTATTGCAAAAACTAAAGTAATGCAGGCAAAAATTGAAGAAATTAATACTGTCAATGTGTTCTAGTAGAATTATTAAATTTAATGCATTACTGTACTATGATATAGTAAAGTGAATATGAAAAGAATAAAAAAGAAAAGTGCCCATTGATCATCTTTTTATGATAATTTGTTTCTTATCAAACACTAAGTGGCCTCAGAAGTACATAAAAGATCATGGTCAGATGCATTTTGGCTCATCATTATTCTATGAGTACTGTGATAAAAATGGACAGCAAGAGATCAAGCAGCAACAAGCATTAAGCTTGGTTCTTCTGTCCTGTGAGCCACTGGCAAACAGCCATCTTGGTGAGTCTATGGTATTGTGCTTTTTGACATTGCAATCAATTCATTCTTTGAGCAAATCAACAAGAAGATGAATGACAAGCTGAGTTAGGAAAACAAAATAAAAGAAACCAATACGCTGCCATGAGTGCTCAAGAGAAAACCCAGTGCAGTTATGCAAGTACAATGTCTTGATTTGTGTTTTAGGAAAGAATTAAATGAATACATTCTTATTTAATCATAATTATATTAAGTTTCTGGATTTTCATTTGTTTTGTCTTGGTACAAGGATCATTTTTTCATTTGTTTTGCTTTTTAAGCACCTTCATCTACATGGGTTACAGTATTTGGCAACATTAGTACAGTTATGATGAGAAAAAGTTATTCAGTCCAACTGTTTCCAAAGTACTAATGTTAAGCACACTACCTGGTAACTTATTTTAGGTATCTATAATTCCCTGTGTGAAATTTAGTCCTAAACCAGTTTTCATCTATGCCTCCATATTTTTTTGAAGAATTAATTTTAGTGGAGTAGTTTATGTTAGTTTATGAAAAACTGCCATTAAAGCAGCTGTTTGAATAAAATGTAAGAAGACAATAAGAGTAGCAATTAAATCAGTTTTGCATCAGCAGAATGGAGAGAATATTCATTACTTAGTGTGTCTTAATTATTAATAAAGCTTAAAGGATAAGTTAAGTTAAACCACAAGAAGAGACATGGTATTTTTAAAAATCAGAAGAAATGTATCTATACCATGATTGTGAAACAATAACTTCAACTTGGAAAATACTAAACCTTTTCCTTAATAAAAGTAATTTAGAGATCCTGGGTATGTATGGAGTACAGCAAATGTCCAAAGATAAAAGATATATGAGTGTACCCACAAAATGATTTTCTGTCAAAAAATAAAATTGCAAGTGAGTCTAAAAGTGGTGCTCTAGAACTCAATGTACAATTTTGGCAAACATTGCACTGAATAACCTATAACCAGATACTTACCCGGTGTAAAAGAGACAACTACGATGGCCTTCTCATGACATTTTCTTTCAGCGCAGCGGAGGACTGTTCTTACAACAGAACAGAAATTCTCTATTTATGGAGCTTCATGTTTTAGCAATTGAAGTGTCAGCATGTTGCATGATCTGCAAGGGGTCAACAGGTTAGGACTAGGATTTGAACTTGTGGTCTTGAAATGTCATATCTAACTCCTGTTCATTTGGTTATATTACTAAGTAAGAGTTAAATGTTTTTAAAAAATTGAGAGCATTCTTTTCCAGTGTGATTCCACGCATTTAACTAACTCCAGACACTCCCTTATATTTAATAATAATTAACAGATGTACTTATTGTATGAATGAGTTATAAGCTTTTGCAAATCTCTTTTATAAAGCTGAATCTAAATGAAAACAGCAAAAACAGCCATGTTTAACATTAAACAATAGAAAAATAGCCTGTGAAGACTGGGACTATTTACTGGTAGCACTCGCTCCAGTTGTGATAAAATGCATTGGCAGACTGGTGCTGGCACACATTAAAAGCAATACTGCAAACAGTTTATACCACCTATAGCTTGCATACTTGCACAGCAGGTGCAGCATGGGTGCCATATTCCTTCCACTTTATAGCATCATGGCATACCTGGATAATAAAAAATGCAATGCCACAAACAGCAGCTTTTTTTCAGAAGCTTCAGGTGCCCTCTGTCTTTCTTTTTGTTTCTGAACTTTTTACTAGTTACTAGTCATAATTACGATTAGATTTGATCTGGTTTATGGCTGGTTACAGATACTAGCCACTAGAAATTGGATAAATGGATTTTAAACTTACCAATAATCTGCACTCAACACAAATAAATGTGCCTGGTTGTCTTGACAACCTTTGAATGGGCAGTGAACTTGGGAGGACTTGCAAAGAGGACCAGGAGGCTACATTATGTCTGCAGCACCAGAAAATATAACAGACAATGAGAAAATACAAGTAGGGTGTATTAAATGTTCCAATAATCATCTACTTGAGCTGTGATCACGAGCTCCTAAGCAGCTTAGTTTCCCTGTACTGCAAGAGCTATTTGTATGAAGACAAAGATGGTGACATATGGACGCAAGAATAAAAGAAAGGTGAAAAGGATTCAGAACTGGTCTGTGATTGATTGCATTGGGCAAAGTTTGAACACTCTCAAATGAACTGTCTGCTCTCAGAGCAGGTCAGAGTGCATATAGGTAGAGCAACATTTTGTGTTTTATGGAGAGCTGGCTAAAACTTGATATACCTGACGCTGATTTAATGCTGGATGGATTTCGTCTTATTCAAGCTGACAGTGATCCAATATGGTGTGAAAAAAGACAGGTGGGGGACTAGTCATCTGTGTGAATGAGGAATGGCGTAAAAGTGAGCATATTGTAGTTAAAACTACAGTTTGTAATTTAATTATTCAAATTGTGGTTGTTGGAGTTTGTCCATGTTATTTGTCCAGGGAATTAAATTACATCATCCTATTAATGTTTATGTTTCTCTCTCTACAAATGGGACTTAGGTGGAAATGATTCATTGTGTTACTAACACTTTAATGATGAATCATTCTGACATTGCAGTTATAACATGTACTGAGGAAGCTACACACGGGAAAATCTGCAGGACCAGATGGAGTCATTTCTCGAGTTCTTATTGGCCTTTGCTGACAAACTTTGTGGTATCCTCTGTCAACTGCTCAGTCTGTCCCTATGGCTCCAGGAAGTCAGGAAGTGCTGCTGTACAGAAAGCATCCTGCATTGTTCCTGTTTCAAAGAAGGCAGGCACGTAATGAGAATAAGACCAGTGGCACTTACATTTCACATCATGAAGACCTTTGAGTGGCTGGTCCTGGACTATATAAGTCCTCTTGTGGTAGACCACTTGGAATCACCACAGTTTGCCTATCAGACAAAGGTTGGAGTAGAGGATACAATTAGCTATCTGCTCCACAAGGCTTATTCTCACCTGGACAAAGCTGGCAGCACTGTTAGGGTTGTGTTTTTAAAATTCTCCTATACTTCCAATACCATAGAGCCATCACTGTTAAGGGGTAAATTCAGAGATATGCAGGTGAATGAACTGATGGTATCCTGGATAATGACCTGTCAGGCAGACTGCCATTTGTGAGACTTAAGGACTGTGTTTCTGATACGGATGTGAGCAACACTGGAGCATCACAAGGAACAGACCTGTCTCTTTTTCTTTTTACTCTGTACATCTCTGACTATAAATATCACATCAGGTTATGTTATTTGCAGAAATTCTCACATGATTTTGCGTTTATGGGGTGTATCAGTAAGGGGGAGAAAAGGAGTCAGGTGGAGAACTTTCTTTCTTGGTGAAGAAAGCAAGTTAACACCAACAAAAACAAGGAACTGGTTATTGACTTTCACTGCACCAAAAAACCTACACAGTATTACCAATCACTATTTAGGGAGTACTAAAGGGGGTCCACATCAATGACTGTAACTGTTACTGTCAAGTTAGAAGTTTTTCTTTTCCTCTTTCTTCTTCATTTTTTTCTTTTTTTGTCATTCTAGTGTATGTTCAGACCATAGTTTATCTATCTATCTATCTATCTATCTATCTATCTATCTATCTATCTATCTATCTATCTA
>JANRMT010062813.1:104267535-104312150 GCA_026402145.1 Polypterus bichir lapradei | reverse complement strand
CTATCTATCTATCTATCTATCTATCTATCTATCTATCTATCTATCTAACCTTCTTAGCTTTTTTTTAAACATGTAAAAAACATAGCTTATTCTGGCTTGAAAAGTGAAATTTTTATTAAATCTCATCTTTCTACTGTAAAACATGCAACATGCTACAAGTTAGAAGTGTAAGAAGTATAATAATGTTACAAATAACCATAATAAATAATAATAATAATAATAATAATAATAATAATAATAATATGAAATGGAGGATAATGCTAATACCATACATGCTGTCAAAAATGTGCAAAAAAAGTACAAAAAGTACAAAGTACAAAGTCAGAAGTGCTAAAAGTATAATAATGATCCAAACAATAATAATAATAATGTTTGAACAGGAAAACTGCTAGGTGTACGGTCATTTATCCAACACTGTTCAATATAACGGTTTATCTCAACAACAATACTTCTGATCACATCATCATCATGAAATAAATTCAAGTAAGTGGATCTTCGCTGTCAATGTTGTTTTATTCCTGACTGCCGAACAAAATCAAAATAAGGTGGTACTGGTTTATTTGAAGCGGCTTCAACAGAAACTCAAACACAAATATCAGTTTCAAATTCATTAGAATCACTTTCGGTTTCCCTGTCCATTTCAAATTCACTGCCTGAGGACAGGTTCACTTTGTCATCACTGCTGATGAGAGGCTCTTCACTGTCAAGGGTATGCAACACCTGGGCTGCTGAAAAATGTTCCTTACCAGACACTGTGATGCCTAGGGGCGTACAGCTGCTCTAACCCCGACACAGACAGGCATGACATAGGTTTTAGTCCACCCAGCACACGTTTTATTTACATGTGCACTTTACAGCACCAAGGTAAAACAACAACACAGTCCCTTTGCCGCTGTCTCCAGTCCTCCAGAAAGGCTTTGTGCTCTTCCTCCCTCTGTCTGTCTGACTGTGGAGAAACAGTCTTGAAAATACTCTCTCCCCAAGTCCTTCCATAATCAGGGCATCCTGGCACAGGTAAGGGCCCTGGCCCTCCGCAACACACCATTCTGTTATTATGCCAAGATAACAGTGGGGCCAAATACTTACGTAAGACACGCCTATACTATCTAACTCTTACACGAGACACACCTATACTGCTGACCTAGTGACACTCGGAACAAACGCTTTTAGCACTGTTTTCACAGCCTGAGTGACAATCGGGTGTAACGCTAGGGAGGTTAATGAGCTTCTGTAAAAAGCCAAATATCCCCTAGGGACAAAAAAAGTTCTGATTATCTTTCTATCTTTGCTTAGTATCACTTCCTTCACACTGATCATTAACATAGACATCCCACAGGGATGCTTGATGAGGCCTTTTTTGTATTCGTTGTTCATCCTTGACTACATGGTCAAACACAGCCAGAGCTTCATTTCCATGATACAACCTACTGATGATGCAATTGAAGGCCTGATCAAGAACAAAGACATGATAGCTTACAGAAAAGAGATTTGTCTTCTGTCAGTTATTACAGCACAGCAATCTCAACCTTAATGCCAGAAAAAATATACATTTGGTAATACAACTCAGGAAGTAATCAGAAGAAAATACCCCCATCTCTATTGTAGGAGATGCTATGAACCAGGTCAACAACTTTAAATTTCCTAATAATTTCCTGATGGTGTCACCATCACTGATGAAGTGAAGTAAGCACAACATATTTCAGCTCTTGTCAACAAAGCTCACTAATGCTTATCACTTTCTATTGGTCCTCATTGGCTGTATATTCTGGTATAACACCTGCACAGCTTAGCACCACAAAGTACATAATGGTGAAGTCAAAACAGAATATTATTGGCACTCAGCTCCCTTAACACACACTTGATTTAGAAGAGCAAACAGTATTATTGAAAACCTTCCCATCCTGTTTAGTCACTTTTCTCCTTCCTCCCTTGTGGAAAATGGTTGTGGGCAATTACCATACATGCCACTGAATTTAGAGACAGATCTTATTCTTGAATCATAAGGCTACTTAACAGTCATTTATACTATAAGTGCACAAGTGTTTGTGTATACATTGTATAACATTGCATTCAATATTTGATGTTGTATTCATTGTCTGTATTACAATCATTGTGTTTGTTAATATGGTGCTACTGACACTACTCTGTGGGAGCAATGTTGCCAGGTTGGCAGTTTTCTCACCCAATTGGGCTATTTTTGATCATCATTTATGGGAAACAATGGGCTTTTACAGGTTGTCCTTTTTGAACTATTTTTTTAAAAGCAACATGGTAAATTGAGCTATTCTTCAACTCCACCTCCAATTAATTTTTACAATGTTTTTCATCCATCTGGCACCTCTTCCTTTACTGTTCACACTTGTATATGTTCTTTACTATTTGTCACGCACGCGCGCATGGGGAGCAGTTTAAGGACCTGACACGTACCGTGACAACTCATACCAGGGGACAATGGCAGCATACTAACCTCTCTCTCTTTATTTCTTCAGAAAGACCGAGGCTCCACCGCCGTAATACCGCCCGGATGATCCAACGAGCCGCAGCACTTCCGGGTTCCTTTCTTCCCTCTGGTCCCCCGGTGATGACACCAGCTACTCATCTAGCACCACGATTTTCCCAGCATCCCACTGTTTAATTTCCGGTTCATCCCAATAAATTGTCCATCTACCCATCCTTCTATGTCTTTGAGTTATTTGAACTATTGACCTTGAAATTTTGTTACAGTATACGGGGCTAAAAACCCCAAACCTTTACACGACTCTGTTTTGTTTATTACAGTTGGCATAGTCGGCAGAATTCGAACCTGTGCAGGAAGTCTGAGAAGCCAGCTCGCGGGGTCCGACAGGGACATGTTGCCACCCCTGAACCCACCCGTTGCGTTGTGGAGGCTCTGGTGAAAGCAAGAGACTGTGCATTGTTGAACCCTCTGGCGGTCACAAATACGGGAGTGGTGTTGTTAAATGAGCACTCGGTTGTGGCATTGTTTGACTCCAGAAGTAACATCACCATTGTTGCTCGCCGTTATGTACTACCGTGATAGTGGTTCGCCCAACGAATGAGCGTAACTTGTGTGCATGGGGAGACCAGGTCCTACAGGTCCGCAAAGTGTTTTATAACCTGGAAGGGGAGTCCTGAACAACTGCTTGTGGCAGTGCTGCCCAACCCTCTCTATCCGGTTATATTGGGACAAGACTGGTCGGACAAAAAATGCGGTAGAGTTGTCACCATTCCTACACCTAAGTTGGGTCTGATTATGGACGGTCAAGGGGCCCTCCCAGCTGCTCCCACACCGTGCTCGTCGGCAACTAATGATGACGTAGATGGGCCAGGGACTCCTCTTTGGCAATGGACCTCGACCCGGAAGTGCAACCGGGTGGGGCTCCAGGGCAGACGAGCACTACCCCGGACCGGCCACCTGATCCGCTCACCGGCATAAATTGTCAGTTTCCGTCTACGCTGGCGTCATTTAAAAGAGAACAATGGAACGATGATTCCCTGAAGTTTGCCCAGAATGCCATTGTGTCAGCAGATGACATTTCGTCGCTAGATTTCACACCACCGGGACCCTACTTTGTTTTGGATTATGAACTGTTGTATCGAGTTGTGGAGCATGAAAGTGAGGTATGGAAATTGCTGTTAGTTCCGCGGACCTACCGGCGGCAGGTTTGCGAATTAGCTCATGCCCACCTCCTAGGTGCCCATCTCGGGGCCGGGAAAACATTGGAGAGAGTAAACCTCCAATTTTACTGGCCCAGGATCATTGAGGAGGCATGGCATTTCTGTCAATCCTGCCCAGTCTGTCAGCTACGCCAGATACCCCGGAGGGACCACACTCCTCTCGTCCCAATTCCACTTATAGATGTTCCCTTTGAGAGAATCAGCATCGATCTTGTAGGACCCCTAGAACCTTCGGCACAAGGCCATAAGTATATACTGGTCATAGTGGATTATGCAACTTGATACCCGGAAGCGGCACCCTTGCGAGCTGCTAAGAACATTGCGCGGGAATTAGTAGGGCTTTTTTCCCTAGTGGGCATACCTAAAGAAGACCTTACGGACCAAAGTATGCCCTTTACTTCGGATACGTTCAGGGAGGTTGCCAAATTACTCCGTATTAAGCATCTCAAAACGTCCGTGTGTCACCCAAAGATGGACGGGCTGGTTGAAACGTTTAATACCTCCTGGACAATCCAAAGAGCTGCAGCACTTCCGAGTTCCTTTCTTCTCTCTGGTCCCCCAGAGATGACATCAGCTACCCATCCAGCACCACGATTTTCCTAGCATCCTACCGTTTAATTTCCAGTCCAACCCCATAAATTGTCTGTCTACCCATCCTTCTATGTCTTTGAGTTACTTGAACTACTGACCTTGAAATTTTGTTACAGTATACGGGGCTAAAAACCCCAAACCTTTATACAACTTTGTTTTGTTTATTACATATTGTAATATCTCTGCAGAGGAGTCCTTGGGCTTTGATGGTATGTACCTGACAATCTCACTCTGACACTGCAAGCTTTCCAGTGTGTCATTTTGTCTTCATCAGGCATTGGGCTGTTTTTTTGGGCGAATTCGCTATCTTAAGCTGTCCCTGGGCTATAATCTCATTAGTAATCTTGTAACACTGTGTGGGAGACATGCAAGTAAGAATTTCATTGTACTATGCAGATATGAAAATCAATTTGAACATGAACTTGAGCATTGCAGGTCTCACTTTCCCTTTCAAGTATCACTCCATCCAGAAATTATTCAAACAAATGAAACACTGTCAAATTGACAAAAACATATTGTGTATCAAGCAATGCATGTTAATGTAGCTGTTCCTAGTAAATGACGTTTTTAGTTAAGTCAGTAGCATAAACAAAGCATTCCCTACTGCTACTCATCCTTGAGTATGCTACATAAAGCTGGTGATATCAAAAGTTGCTTGATTATAAGTTTAAACCTGCTGCTGATTCTGCACCTTAGTAAAAGTCATGGTTAAGCAGACTTTGAAAAAGAACTGCTAATCTGTGGAGTGTGTAAAGAATAGACAAAAAAGTTTTCATTTTTGATTTATTATTATTTAGAATTATATTATTATGGTGGTGATGTCATTATTTATGTCATGTTCTGAGATAATTTTTTTCATGGACACCAACATTTCTTCTGTCTGGTGGCTCTGATGCTACATGGTTACTAGGCACTGTGAGAGCCAGCACGACCACAGACAGACAGACACTGCTCATAAGTCCACCACACACGGTTAATTTACACTATATACAAGTTTGTGAGTCCTGCATAGCACACAGTGTTCCAGCACCAAACACCCTTTATATCTCTGGCCTCTCAATGGTCCTTTTCGGGCTGCCTTCTCTCCTCTCTCCGAAGCCTTGTCCTTCTCAACTCTCGCTCCTCGACTGTTGGAAGGTGGCCTCTTTAATGTTGACCCGGATATGCTCCAGGTGCCCCTTGATGAACCTCCGCCGGCACTTCCTGGTGTGGCGGAAGTGCCACACGAGCACTCGGAAGCACTCCGGGTGACCCTAGAATTCCTTCTGCCAGCACTTCCTGGTGTGGCGGAAGTGCTGGCTTCCAGGGCTCTAGGATCCAGCAGGCGCCCCCTGACGGTGAAAAACGGGCCCCTATAGGGTTGAGCTTCCCAGCTCGGTTCCCATGACCCCCATAGCAACCAGGGCAGCTGTCCTCTTGTGGCCCATGGGAGGTATAATCCCCCTCCCAGTCCTTCCAGGCATCCCGGCTGGGTATGGCGCCCAGCCACCCGCCACAGCACGAAAGGCAAGTGATGTGAGACTTATTCTCACATGGGGATCACAGAAGAAAGTTGTCTACCACTGGTGTTAATATTTTGGCTCCCTATTCTACCCACCACAGCCTCTGTACTTCAACTCACCCAAGCTTATCCCCAACTCTTTGCAACCTTTGTTCATTTCCTAACCTGAAAACTTTGTATACAATGTGGATGTTGTTGTAATTCAAAAATCATACCAGTTGGTAAATTGATTGCCAGTTTGTATTTTGCATTGTACATTATAGCAAATTAAGAACAAAAAATATTAATAGCCTATGTTTTAAATTGTGCTATCCTGGAAATGGTGCTAAAACTTAACAAAATTCCATTCTTATTTTTTTCTTTATTAAGTAACAAACTATCAGGCACACTTTTCATTTTACTTATACTACAGGGACAAATATAACCCATAAAAATTCATGTGTGGCACACTTGTAACTAGCATAACTCCAGGGACCTGGGCTACTCTCTGTGTGAACTTTGCACTTTTCTATGTCTGTGTGGGTTTTCTATGAGGATTCCAGTTTCCTCCCCCATGCCAGACATTTGATTCATATATGAAGTTTAATAAAGTTTTAAAAGCGGTGTACCAGGAGCTTGTATTTTATTATAAAAGTAAAATTCTCATCTGGTCATGGAGCATAATTTGGGAATCTTTAGAATGTGAAGGTTCTATATAAATACTGTATACTTTCAACCTATATCCCTTGGCTGCTTTGACCTTCACAGGCTGTCATTAAATTCTGCTTCATTCCCAAGATGTGTCTGCTTTAATGTTTAAAAAAAAAAAAAAGAAAAAAAAAAGCTTGATTTGTAAGCCTAAAGAAGTATATTTTAGGCACAGGGCTTGGGAAAATGCAGCTTCTCCCTAGCTGGTTTGAACCTCGCATGACCGCCAAACCCCTAAAGCTCTTGCAGAGAAGTGTCCAGACCAAGGCTTGAACTTTCGATTGTGCAAACTCATCGCAAACTTGCTTAAACCAGTCATTTAGGGAACAGTGGCTTTGCCATGTCTCCAGACCACTTCTGCTGCCTGCAGTGAAAAGAAATGGCAATTCAGGTGAGGACTGAGATGTGAAAGTGCGTAACATATAAGTAATCCTCAGAGTTTTGTACAGTTACCAACAGTATGTTTTCATGAAGCGAACACCCTCAGCATCTCGCAGCATCCCTCTTTGTGAAGACATACGTAACTAAAAGATAGACAAATCAGTCAGGACTAATCGTTAAATAAGTGCATTTTCAGGATAAAACCGTAGGGTGAAGGGACCTGACCAAACTATTCTCATAGTGTCTAATGCAAACGAATGCAATGAACTGTCATAATTAGATTCAAAAGTTATAAAACTGCATAGGAGAAGGTTGTGATCAGACAATGGAGGTAGCAGTGAGAAGGTAAATGGGAGGGAGGATAGGACACAGTGAATTAACAAGATTATAATACAATAAGGTACACCTGAAGAATATTGAGATCTGGCTACAGAAAACTTAACACAGAGATAAAAACTGGGTCTTTCTCTAAATATTAAGAAATCTCACTGGCTCAGTCTCTAGTGACACAGGAGTATATTTTGATCTGACAACATTGGGTTTTATGCCCAAAGGAGAGATACAGAAATCTAACTGGATCAGAGTATGATGATGCTGGTTTGGTTACAGGACACAGATTCTAGAGAATCAGGTAACTTTGAAATGGAAATCTAGGTGTTTTAGAATACAAGGAGCCAAACTGAAGGAACCAAAGAACTAAATTCAAAGAGTAGTGCAGAACTCTACCTGGGCTAGTCTCTAAAGGTGTAATGTAGCACTATACCATGATCTAACAGAATCAGATTGAAAGGAAATAAACTTGTAAAATGCAAAAATCTGTCCAGACCAAATTCTAGAAAAATAAAAGTGCAAGTCATTTAAGGCTCACGTGATAATTATATAATAGAAATTATTATAATTAGTGTCAGCAGCAGACAACCAGGATGTAAAGGTGCTGCCTTCTGAAGTCGTAAATGATCAGATTGCATGATAAAGTAGCAGAACACTGAACCCTCACAGGATCTAACGCTACAAATAAAGCAAGCCTATTGATTTGAATTGTTTATTACAGTTTAAGAGACAATAAAAAGGTGTGTAGGTCTACTGAAACACGACCTTAATAATATTCTTTGTCTGTTTACTGTAAATCTCACTCTCGTGTGTGTAAACATGTTTTGAAGTAAGTACAACTGAATCAAATTGAACTCCCGGCTGGATTTTGCCTGTGTTTGTTTTGTATACATTATATTTTTGAATTAAACTGACTCTTATTATTTAACAGTTGGGAAGATTTCATTTCAAACTTAACCATTCAGTTTGTTTGTAATGAGCTAAAATAAGAAAAAAAACAACACTGGATAGAACTGAACAAAAGAGACAGGGAAGGTGACTCAGCGGAAACGTTTTTTCATTTTGTCACTTAAACATTTTATTGATGTGATAATATTATGTGTTATGTACCAATTACAATGCCTTCATTTCTATAATGTGGTTTCTGGTGACATGGTTGCCTATGTTAAAAATATGTTTTTCCTGCTGTTTGTGTCATAAGCTCTACTTTTCTGATCAACCTGTTCTCTATCTATCTAAGCCCTATCTGTTGTTTTAAATACAGGAGCAAGGTACTCAGATTCATTGCTTGGACCACTGTGACATTTGCAAACTATAATCAGTGCATTTCGGACACACTGACTCCCTCTGTCTGAATTTAGACTCCAATGAAGTGAGCAAAAAAACCTTCTAGTAGTGTCATAATTTGTCAAAGTTACCGGGCAGATTCTATGTTTTTCTCTAGATATCCTAGTCAAGTAAAAGTTACTGAAATTAAGCACAGCCATTCTTGTGCTGTTTCTGAAGGCATTTTTACTCTTCCAATGTCCCAATTATCTTTCACTCTAGTGTGCAGCACCATTTTCCGTGACCGCTCTTACTTTCTACAAGGCTCAATTTATCCAGTGCCCCAGGAGTCTCCATCTGCCTTCTTAAACCTTCCTGGGCTTGTAAAATGTAATGGGGATCTTCCAGCGGTCCATTGAATGAGCCGCTCAGCATACCTGACATTTTGGTCTCATTCACCTGTCCAGCCTTACTTATCTTCAGGGTAATATGCTGGCTGCTGCAATACAGTTTGCACCCATGACCACCTATGTGTTCCTACTGTGATATCGCTTGCAATTCACGTATGCGTGCTCATTCACACTTGGGGCAATAATCTTTATATATGTGCCAATTTGCATGAATGAAGCTTGTTTTAACATTACCCCATGTTTTCATGGGAAAATGTATAAATATGTGTATTACCTTACAGTTGTAAAAGCATTTAAAGATTGGTGCAAAGTTCAAGAAATGGTTGCTTATGACATACTCATGATCATCGCTATTGCAAAGTTGCGTTTTTCCTGGTAACGTTACCAAAACTGATTTCAGCTGGCAGAACCATGGCTTCTCTGTGTAGATTGACCAATCACGTAATATACAAGGTTTGCTACAAATATTAACCCACCTCTCTTAAAATGATATCTTTTTAGTAGTTTTTTGTTGTCCAGCATTTCCAAAACATTCTACCTTTTCCAGTGATGTGTGCCAATCTCTGCCTGAATTTCATCTTCTAATGACAGCTCACGCTCGTGCCTAAATCCAGGTGAAGATAGGAATAATTTACTAAATGAATACAATTGAAAAAGTGCTTTTACTCCTACTCGTAAGAAAAAGCCCAGATTTCCATCACCTTGAGAGTTTTGAGCCAGTTGGGACCTTTTTAATACTCTGAGACGCTTGATAAGTATGAAAACTGTTTTCCACTGTGTTAGAAGGCAGACGCTTCAAAATGCCTATCCTACATAAACACTCTAAAATATTATTAATTGCACGATTCAACCAACTGAGATGGGAGAAGAAATCAGTGCCAGGCCTGATCAGTAACTCACAACCAAATCCCACAATTAACTGGACTCTTCCAGAAACCCCCCTTTCCAAACCCCATCCCTTTTCACCCTGTTTCTGCACTTTTGCTTCCTCTGGTTTGGGGTTTCTGGGTTGGAATTTTAGCCACAGCAGGCACTAGCATAGAGAAGCGAAAGTTGCCAGGTCTTAGCTCTTTAAAAACTACCAGCGTACACAAGTCATGTATGTAGAGGGAATATGCCTATTGATTTTAGGTAAAAATACCTTTGATTGTGAAAGATGGCCAACATTATTTAATATGTGTGGGAAGCCACCATGACAGGAAAATATAATTATTTTCAGATACAATTATACAACCCTTTATTCAGTTTCTTTATTTGGGATGCTTTGATAACACTGCATTATAATAAAGTTGTTTTTTGGAATGAATTAAAAAAGAGATGTTCAATGCAGAAAGCAATTCTGTGTAGATGAGGCTGCAGTCTTTTACCTGCCAATTCTGGCCCACCCTGACTCTCATTCCTGCTCCAGAATTAGTACTCTGCTGCTTACTTTGCAGCTGTCTGTCACAGTCAGACAGGTGAGGGCAACAGGTGCGCGAGGGTATTTTTAGGAGCAAAGATGAGGAAAGTGCCATCTGAATAATTTGCAGTGTAAGCTCAAGGGAAAGGTCAAAGGGCAGTAAAATAATCCTGAATGATACAAGGACCCCAGGGGATTCTGGTTTTAAAAACCCATGTGACTGGCCACACTCAGTCCTCTCAGACTCTGGGGTGTCCAATTGCACCTGGCATTCACTTCATTACAAAGCTAAATGAGAGTGCTAGAATCTCAGAGTGCTTATCAGGCCTACAGGGGACCACTGCTGACTTTGTGTCCAGCAGCTGCTTTGTTAAGTATACCACAGCTAACAGCGGGTCCACAAGCAGTGTGACCATACTTATCTGGCACTCGTCAGCACTTGAAAGGCATTACACTACATTTCAGCCACTTATAAAACAGGAATAGTATATTTTTAACCAATAAATGTTTAAATGAAGACAAAGGTTTCCTCACTGAATGGATATGGTGTTCAGCATAGCATCCTATATACAGTATAGTAGAATGGACTATTTACACAGAAGAAAAAGGAATTCTAACACAAAAATGATGTCTGGTTGGGCATGCATTATTCTTGTCAGAGTCCTGCAATGGACTAGCATCATTTTCAAGTGCTGCCACAAAAGGCTCTGGCCCCCTTGACCAAAAATTGGATTAAGCGTGTTTGAGAATGTCAAGTTATTTTTGACAGTGATCAAATTACCAGCCCTCTGTTTGTAAAGCTTAGAATCGAGACAAAAAGGAGATCACTCAATCCATAGAAAACCTTATAGTGCTCTGTTTATTCTTATTTGTCAACAGTACCAAAGAAAACAAACATGTTTAAAAGTTTATATTAATAGCTTTATAATTAACAATGCATTGAACTGAAAATGCTCTGCTCCTTACAGTACTGGGGAGTATAGGAGATCTCAGCAAAATCAAATTCAAAACATGGACCCACACTGTATGCCCACACAAAAGATGTTCATCTATTGCAAAGCATACCCCCCACCACACACACACATATTCCTTCATACCACAACTTACCAATCAACATGAACTTTACATCTGGAATGTAGATGGAAACTAGAGATTCTAGAAAACAGTCAAGAAAGAGGGCGGAGAGCCAAACCTAGACTCCTGCTGCTGTGACGTAGCTCCTTTTAATATAATGACACTGAAATACCCACTTTATTTTTACCAAAATATTATGGTTTAACATTAATATTATTATCATTATCAGCGGCTTCCCAATCAGCGTGAGTTTCTCTCTCTTGCATACTGCCAATGGACATCCAACTACTCAGCCATCTATTTCTGAAACCACTTAATTCTGGGTTAATGGAGTTGTTAGGTTATCTCATTAGCATCAAACATTAGGCAGAGACTAACCCTGGACAAGGCAAATGTCCATCACTGGGTTCACTCATTTACATTTCCACATTCATTCAAACAAGGTAAATATTGAGTGGCCAATCGACACACTCATCTTTGAAATGTAGGAGGAAAACTTGAATACTTGGAGAAAAGCAACAAGCACAGGCTGAACAAACAAACTCTACAAGGACAGTCAGATTGGAATTCTAAATCACAAAGGGGCTGTTGGACAGGAATACTAACCATTGTGCCACTCTGCCAGTAACTTTGTAAAGTACAAAACGTAAGCACTGAACATGGACAGAAGATTGATCTTTATTAGTATTTTCTGTTATCTGCATTATCTTTTCTAAAAAGTAGTGATGCTATTGCCAACAGAGTAGGAGTATTAGTATCCATTGTAGCCAGTGTGATGCTGTAGTCTCTTGGGGAGGCAACCTGAGCACAAAAGAAGCACAATGCCTAAGCAAACTTATCAAGGAAGTGTACTCCATCACAGGGTGAACTATGGACACACTGGAAGCTGTTGGAAAAAAAAGAAGATGATAGCAAAATTGGATGCCATCATGAAAAATCCCCTCCACCTCCTCTCCTGGAGCACTTTCAGTCACAGGGTTCATTCCACAGTGGTGTACTAAGAAGTGCCTCTGGCAGTCTTTTCTGCCCACTGCTATCAGACAATTCAATACTTTCACCCAATGTACCCATCAAGTTTATTCTTATTTATTTACCGATTTAAAAATAATAATTATTTATATTTATATAGTGCTTATCTTACTACTCAAAGCACCCTCCACACAGGGAGGACCCAGGAAGCAAACCCACAATTTCCTTACTGCTAAGCAGCAGCTCTACCACTGTGTCACCTGCGTGGATTTATTTATTGATTGATTGGATGTATTATCATTTCTATGACTCTGTATTGTTGGCTTTTATGTTTCTGCTGCTGTATGCATTTGACTTTCCTCATGGCATTAATAAAGTTTATCTAATCTAATCTAATTAACATTTACCCAATTAGTACAATTTTAGCAGGATCTCTGCTACTATATATATTATATAATATATATATAATAATATATAGTATATTATTATATATTATATACTTATATTCCAAATCGTAACCTCAGATTCTCAAATGAGTATCTCCTTAGAATTCCAAGAACAAAACTTAAAAGTGGTGAGGTGGCCTTCTGCTGTTATGCACCTAAAATCTGGAATAGCCTGCCAATGGGAATTCACCAGGCTGATACGGTGGAGCACTTTAAAAAACTGCTGAAAACACATTATTTTAACATGGCCTTCTCATAACTTCACTGTAATCAAAATCCTGATACTCTGTATCTATTTCTGTATCTATTCGTGGTGGCTCTAAAATCTGTACTAACCTCTACTCTCTCTTCTGTTTCCTTTTCCGGTATCCTTTTGGTGGTGGCGCAAAGCACCGTGATGTTCCAACAATGATGGATGGATTAAAAGCCAGAAGTCTGTATGACCATCAACATCAAGTGACTCTGTGAGAACCCTAACTGCAAAGAGGACTATTTAATTTATGTTAGGTAGAATGCCCAGAGGGGACTGGGCGGTCCCGTGGCCTGGAACCCCTGCAGATTTTATTTTTTTCTCCAGCCATTCAGCCATCTGGAGTTTTTTTTCTGTTTCTTCTGTCCACCCTGGCCATCGGACCTTACTCCTTTTCTATGTTAACTAATGTTGTCTTATTTTAATTTCTTATTTTGTCTTTTATTTTTCTTTTCTTCATTATGTAAAGCACTTTGAGCTTCTTTTTGTATGAAAATGTGCTATATAAATAAATGTTGTTGTTGTTGTTGTTGTTACTGTACAGTATGTGTGGTAAAGCCACTACATAATCATTAGTATTATTATCCTTAGTTTTAAAAAACAATTGCCAAAATCTGTTATAATATTATGAATCTCTTTGTTATATGTAGTATTACTATGAAATTCATTATTTTTAAAGCTACTAGGGAGCTCTGCCTCCTGCTTGCTTTGCTTGACAACTCCCAGGCGGGCACTATGCGTTAGTCACTTCACGGATCTGCTGCTCGCATATGAGGAAGCGGCTGTACAATTTAAACAGTTGTTATTTTCATGGGAATTGTTACATATTCATAATAGACCTAACTATTATACATTACAGAAAGTAATTAGTCAACGCAACATATAACTGGCTGTGAATGAATATCGTTTCTTTCTCTCTAATAAATAAACCTTTTTAGAATGTTTGTCCCTGTGATTTGTTAATTGTCACAGAAAAAGCTATTCTAAATAGAAACTGTAAACGTTTTAATAAGAATGGCATATTAAAATCTCCTTTGGTGTCTAATTTTATCCTCAGAAGATGTACTATATTACCTTTCTTGTTGCCTGTTAAAATTTTACATGTCAGAATTGTTTGACCAATTTTGAATACAACTAATCTTGTCCTATTGCATAGCACATCACTCACACATAAATTGTGCAATAACATTACGCTACATCCTTCTTTCAACTGTAATTCGGACGGTGGAAGACTGGACAGTGTTAACGGTTGTAGATATTCTACGGGATATTGTAAGTTGATGTTTTCATCTTCCGCACAATCACACCAACTGCTTCAGCATAGTCTATTGATACGCATTTAACCAATTTGCAGTGTAACCGATCGACAATTTTTACATAAATTTGCTTGAGTTCACTGATTCTCGGTGCTAGGATTGCCTGTGTACTAATTCCTTCTGTTGATAACACTTTGGGATGAAATTCTTCATTAAGATAAAGTGAGGAAAAACACAAAAATTTATAAAAGCTGAGAGCACAGGAACTGTGTTTGACAAAAGCATTCACACGAATGAGATGTGAGAGGACCGTGGGCATGGGCCGTTAACTGTATATGGTTGAGAAGAGGGTGGGACTTGAAAAAATCTCTTGGCAATAGTCTTGTCTCATCTCATCTGAAGATCTTTTTTTATAATAGAGAGAGAAATTAGTATTGGAATTTCTAATTTAGAATTTTTACTGCCATTTATTACATTATTTCCATGGTTATGCTTGGTAAAGTATTATTTTCATTAATCTGTACATATGAATTAGAAAGGGTGTGCATATTAGTACATTCTGTGTCTTGTGCAGGAATTCCAGTTCCCAATTAGAAATGAGACAATGAGAAAATTAAAACCTTTTGGCACCCAAAGCCCAGGATCTTTAAAGAATGTATATGACACCAAATAATACTGAGCAGGATGTTTTAATGGAAAAGGCTTTAACATGCAAAAAATCAAAAAATTATCATCTTCAGCGACTGTGGCTGAGGTTGAGGAACATAACAGTCTGCGTGCTGACTTGAGGCAGGGTAGATTTGTTTACCAAGAAATACAGCTGGTTACAATTGTTTTTATCCTCTGTGGTACTTGTCATCTTACAAAGACTCTACCAAAATGTTTTAGTCAGTTAGATCAAAATAAAGTCAACCTGCAACCAATTTTATATCTTGATAATCAACTATATCCCACCTTTATCGAAGAAGCAGTAAGATATTTAATGAAATACTACGGAAAATTATCTTTGAAGCTCATTTCAGATAACCTGAACAGAGCATGCAACCTGTTAACACTGTGCCTGGGAGAAGACCCTTTGCTTCATTTTAGCTAGCACAGGATTACTATGAAATCTACAAAGCTGCAGTCATCTTTGTATTTCTCTCAGTCAAAGTTGCAGTCACTGATGATGATGATAATGATTTTAGATGTTAAACACTTTTCCATTTAAATAAACTGTTCATTATCATCTAGTGTCTTATCCCATTTATTATTTCTTGGGGATGGCGTGTCAACTTGTTTCCTCTCTAGCTGACAAATGCAATTGTTGCACAACACACCCAGCAGTAGACCAATATTCTATCAAAGATGCATTCCTGTTGCTTGCCTAATTCTGCAAGAGTAGGCCCTGGTTCTCCATTAAATTCAATTGAAATAAACTTTGAAAAAATATTAGACAGTTTATCTTCTTTATTAATAACAGAACAATTAATAACATTTCATAAATACATTACATGCATTGTGGTTACATGTGAATGAAGAAGTATGCACCTAAAAATAAAAATATTTTGCAATTTATTTTATATATTCTTTCATCACAAAAGTAACTTAGAGACTGCTGTGTTTCAGAAAGTGCCTCAGAAAATGTGGGTTAAAGATTTGGACTAATGTCTGTCTTATCAGTACATACAGTAGCAAGTTTAATGGAAATTTATGGAATGTGTGAGATATAGGTTTGAGAAAGAAATAAACATTATTTGCTTACATTGTAAAGTCAAAATTAAGTAAGCAAATAATCTCCCAGTGCTTCCTGGCCATGCTCCATGCTACATAGTCCTTTGAACATGGAAAGTGCCTCCTTCCCACACTTATGGGATCTGACACATGGCTCTCACACGGTCTGCAGCCGTCAGGCCAGGCAGACAGTTAGGACATGCCGCCCCAGAGGAGCCAAGGGAGAGGGGCTGATTAGCAGGTTCCGCCCTTGGCGCTGTCAGGAGCCGAGCATGTGGTTACATGGGTGGGCGGCTGAAGGCAAGGGGGAGTTTGGGGGGGGTGCTGGTTGGGTTTGACTTCTTCTTTACAGTATGGTTAACCCTTACTATCTGCTTTTAAACTGACTCTTTACAGCACAGATCTGTGGAGGTAGTCAGCTTGCTTCATGATAATACATTTCTAGTTTATCTTCTGTAAATAATCTTTAATTCACAATAATCCAACTTTACTTTTTTATTTCAAATTAATGGATTTAGAAGTCAGTTTCTTCAACCAAAGACTCTGTGAACCATACAGGATATATGAAAAAATGATTAATACTCAAACCTTTTTCTTCAGGAGTACACACTGACACTTCATTTTCTCCCTGTGTCCTTTTTGTCAACTGCAAAGTCCCATCCAGGTGACTTTATTCTACTTCATTTTCCTTGTATTGTGGCATACAGTTCTATGTAAAATTAATTCATGTAACTCTTTTTGTAAAGTTCTTTTGATAAAGTATTAAGTAAAACTTCTGATATAAGTTTGATGTCCCAGCATGAAATGGAACTCAGAGATTGAGCTGAGTGGAATGAAATGAATTTCTAGGTGTATTTTTAATGGGCAAGCTATACTACAGCCCAGAATTCACATAAACGGAGTGATTCATTCAGAACAGCCTAAGGAAGTTTGTAACAACTGCTTCATATTGTGCTGTCCTTTACGTGTGGGTCTTTTCACATAAGAAAAGGCTTAAAGCAGCATTTTGGCACATCAACCCAGTACTTCCTCCTACTGCACTAAAGCAGATCCTTTCTCTACTGCCTTTCACACCCGTAAAAAATGTCAGAATGCACCACAAAGACAGCTGTCTTTAACAATCTGCCATATACTCCTGATAACTGAAAAATTTACTACAGTTACACTATCTTATAGCTGGTGTATTTAAAAATAATATATGGCCCAAAAGAGTGTTTTGCTATACTATACGAGAAGGGAATTCTATAGTGCTTTAGCAAATCTTTGGACTTACAAGTAAACATTGTGCTCATAAAGATACATCTGCGGCCAAACCAGTACTGCTAACTGAGCCCAACCATCTAAGCATTTTTTGCTGGGTGCCCCAAGGAGCTTTTTTTAATTCTGAAAAAAAAGCTAGCTTAGCTTGCCATACTGTATATGACATTCATGAACTATGGCACCTTTTTTTTCTTTAAAACTTGATGTTATTGAACAAGTAAAATGACAAACTAGAGAGTGTGTATGGAGGTCATGGGTTCATATCCCAACTAGATGTCATTTAATCTCTTGCTTGAAAACTACATAAATGTGTAGCGTGTTTTATGGTTTTCAGTTATGACACTTCCCTTATTTTATGGCATGCTAATCACCATAACAGTGGCATGCCACTGTTTGGCAACAGCAGTAGTTTGCTATCCCCTGAAGCTTATTTAAACTTAAATGACTTAATAAAACTTCCCATTTCTCTTTTTTTTAAACTACTTTTCCTTTAAACTTTTTGATCTTTGATGTGGTGCAGTGGTAGTGCTGCTGCCTTGCAGTTAGGAGACCCGGGTTCGCTTCCTGGGTCCTCCCTGTGTGGAGTTTGCATGTTCTCCCCGTGTCTATGTGGGTTTCCTCCCACAGTCCAAAGAAGGTGGATTGGTGATTCTAAATTGGCCCTAGTGTGTGCTTTGTGTGTGTCCTGCGGTGGGTTGGCGCCCTGCCCAGGACTGGTTCCTGCCTTGCGCCCTGTGTTGCCTGGGATTGGCTCCAGCAGACCCCCGTGACCCTGTGTTTGGATTCAACGGGTTGGAAGATGGATGGATGGATGTTTTCTGCTCACCATACCTGAAACTTTGAATGTGTCATTAAATGGCATTCGATACTCACATTGATGGCACAGGGTCTACAGGGACAGCGACTACAGGGTCTTCTTGCACACTCATTACTCAAAGGAAGGGCACAAATGGCTACAAAAGAGGCAGTTAAAATCTGGTGCATGTTAATGTGTTTGTTTTACCATGAAAGAAAATGCAAAACAAAAACATTTGACTGAATAACATAAATGTGCAATTTTCTACCAATGATATATTTTCCACTGCATTAAAATTACAGTTCTGTTTTATTTTATTTAAAATTGGAAAAAATCAAATTCTCAATTAGAGGATCAGTGCAGAACTTTTTCAAAACCTGGCAGAATCTAATCAATAACATTTTAAAATAAGTTCTTAAAGCACTGAGGAAGCAGATTCTCTTCCCATTTCTTTTATTTGTCTATTTATCTTTATCTGCCTATTAAACTCATCAATTTATTTATTTTTACTAGCTTTAAGTTTTACTCTGTTGGCCATGCTCTCTTTCTCAGGGGTGGGGGTTGATTTGTTTTTATACCTATTTTTTGTAAAAATTGATCTATTTGTATGGAATGATTACAATAAAATTAAAAACAAAAACAAATAATAATAATAAAATTACTGTTCTGACTTCATGGTGGACAAATCCCAGAATATGTAGAAAAAGGCTTACAATATACAACACAGAATGTTACCCTAACAGACTGGTGCTTGATCTCAGTGTGCCAATATGACAGCTAAATATCAACATACAGTATTTATATTCGCTAATAGGAAATGCACATAAAATTAATAGTGAAACAAGTAAACAGAGAGATGGAAGATGTCTGTCACCCACAAAGGTAAATAATACCAACATGGTTCTTTCAAATCCTGTCTCGTCCCATATGGGATTACAAAGTGTCACAGGTTATTCAAGGAGCACTAGAAGCAAGGCCTGAACCCAACCCAGTGAACAAAGCACCAGTATACTTCACATTCTATTTGTTTACATATATACAAACCCATACGGAAGGAAACTAGCAATTATAATCACAATAATAACAATACTAAATAGTAAATAAAACAGTAGGACAGCACAGTGGTACAGTGGGTATCAATGCCATATCCTAAGAACAGGCATACGGATTAGCAATTATAAACTGGCTAAGTATGAATGGTGTGTGTGTGAATGCAGTGTGCTCCAGTAATCTGCAGAGTATCCTTTATATTGTTAGGTCCTGCTTGGTCTTAGTTTTGTCAGAATAACCTCTCCCCATAACCTCAAAATGGAAAAAGCTGATTCAGAAAATTCATGTATAGAAGTATGAATATAGAAAGAGAAACAATCATGGGGATGAGATTAAAAGACAGAATGGTGCCTAACAGCATGAACATTATAAAAACAGAAAAGATGATAATAGGCATAATCCAAATCAAAGTTGCAGAGGTAGCCTATCCAGAAAGCATTTGGAGCAAAGCAGGAACCAATCCAAGTTCCACATCAATTTAGAAACTCAAATATTCTAACCTGTTCTTTTTCCAGATGCAAGAGAAAAACTGGACTATCAAGAGAAAACCCATGCAGATACAGGGAGAACATGTAAACTCTAAAAAGATGGTGAGATATGACAAAGAGCAATACTAGCAATTCTGGTAGTAGCAACCAGTGCTAAAAATGTTAAAAAGCAACAAAAGAAATCACTGTAGTAAACCTAATACAGAAACATATAATCAGTAAGAAACACTGAGAAAAAGAAAGGATGAGGATGAGAAAGACCCAGTGGGTGACAGATATATATATATATATCTGAATTAAACAAGAGCTGGTAATAATAATAATAATATACAGTATATCATATTGATTACATGAATTTGAGTAATACATATTATGAATGTAAAGACAAAAGGACAGGTAGAAGGAAAGACAAAATGAAATCTGGACCACCCAGACCCCCTGTACAGTTAGGAACCACACTAAGATGGCCAGCTAGAGCGACTAACCCTGAAGAAAACAGTGATTTCCTAATGAAAGGCTGAAAGGTAAATGGTTTTTTTAACCACAGTTCAGCAAAAGCCCAGCTTGCCTCAAGTTTACAGAATCACAAATTGCCAATTAAGCTGCCTGAGGTCAACCTGAACACTTCTAAGTTTCCAAATTACTGGGCCCCTGCTTTGAGCGGCCTCACAAAAGAAATCAAAACACAGAGGGGCAAAAAAAAATCTGTTGTCGCTCTAATCTTCATCCTGAAACGCAACAAAGCAGGAAATCAATAGAGAGATCAGGCAGGCAGCTTTCAGACTCTCCTTGACATTGTCACTTCCTGGATAATTAAGAGCTCCTCTTGTCCCGTCCATCAACGGGGAAGGGTCTTTTTTTTTTTCCACAGCCTTTTTGGTGGAGCTTTCCTCTGCAAAAGCAAGGAAATAAAAGACAGTTTGTTCAAATGGGGGGAGTGTGTGTGTGATGGTGGTAAGGGGGGTTACTGTGGGAGGAAGTGAGGAGAAAGATGAAAGGGAGGCTTGACATTTTTTCTCTGGTACAGTCTGGTCCTGACATGGGAAACTAGCACAGAAAAGAATAGCAAGCTTGTTCACTCTGCTCTCACTTGACAGATTATCTGTGTGAGGAAGCGACCCGTATTGCTACAGATCACACATGCCTACTGACGTCTGTTTTTTTTTTTTCCAACTCCCTCATTTTAAGACTTTTGGAGAGCTTCTTGTATTTGTGAAGTGGCATCCCAGTGATGACAACGGATATCTTGTACGGGTGGAAGCCACAACCCACAGTAGCAGTTCTGTCAATATGGGACTCAAGTTTGCACATGGTACAAAGAATTTGCATGTGATCCAGCTAGGGGAATCATTAGAAAAGCATGCACTTACTCTCCTTCTTGCAATGGTTATCAGAGGCCCTCTGTTATTACTGTGTGAGTTGTAATGCCACTGCGACAGTGGCCACTGTAAAAGATAAAGCACACTTTTGCTACATACGCCACATTAATATATAGTGGATACCAAAGATTGTACCTAACAATTTTTTAAATAATATCTTTCATTATAAGTTCATGGAAAGCTGAAGCATGTCAGGTCAGCACTTGGGCAGCCACTCCAGGGCAGCATAGTGTTGCCAGTAAACATAAAACGCAAGTCTGGGAAGTATGTTAGCAGATTATACAAACACCAACAGAAAAGTCACACAGATATGGGGATAATATGGAAATTCTACACAGACAGCAATGAAGGACCTATAAATTGAACCCAGGTCTCTGGACCAATGAGGCTGCTGCAATAGCCACTGTTGTAAAAAATCCACATCCATGCCAAATATATGTGATATTGTTGACTATTTTTTATTTTTGAGTGGATGATTCAATTATTTTTAAAGACATACAAATATTCATACAACATTCAGTAAAAATAACAGCATACTTTTGAACAGTACTGGGAATATTTAATTCAAATTGAATACATTTATAAAATAGCAAAAAGAAGTCAAGCAAAATTACACCTTTTATTGGCTGACTAAAAAGATTACAATATGCAAGTTTTCAAGGCAGCTCAGGCGCCTTCTTCAGGCAAGATGTAATAATCATTCTATTAATGATTACATCTTATTATCTTATATATAAACGTCTTTGCATGGCAGTGTGTGTCTCTGTCCGGCCCGGAAGTGAGAGATGGAGTCGGGGTAAGGGCTCCACCTCCGAGGAAATAAAAATCTCGCTTAGCCACTAATAACACAAGCAAGGCCAGCACATCAGCAAAACAAAACCTCAGAAGAAAGACAAAATTGCTTAGCCGCTAACATCAGGAAAACGGTAGTACTTTTACTTTTCCTCTCGATGCTAATGCACAAGCAATGCGAGCATATCTGCAAAATGAAACCTCCAAAGAAAGACAGTCACTTAGCTGCTAATGCACAAATGATGCGAGCAAATCGGCAAAATGAATCCTCCTAAGAGAGAGATGCTAAGAGTAGTTCCTTTCAATTACCTGACATCTCTAAATTTCATTTTTTTTCTGACGATTTCAATAGTTTCTAGAACCCCGGGCTTTTAACAGCATGGGCTTACACAGCTAGTTATAATATAATGATTATTACGTCTTGCCTGAAGAAGGGGCCTGAGCTGCCTCAAAAGCTTGCATATTGTAATCTTTTTAGTCAGCCAATACAAGGCATCATTTTGCTTGACTTCTCATTGCATCCATATTGGCTAACAAGGTATAACACCCTACTACTAAAATAATAAAATAACAAAAAGAAAAAGAAAGCACATTAAAAGTAACATATAGTGATGATCAAGTCATTCACCCTCATTAGCCTGAACAAACAGAGTGTGAGATGACACTGTGGAGCCTTTATATGTGCGAACATTTGTGGACCGGTCTCTGCTACTGTATTTCCGAACACCTGGAGTAGTGCAATTCACCCTCATCCCTCTTTGTAAACACGCTGAATCTCTGTGAAGTGGTTTGTGGATCACAGATGACAGTAGTTTTCATGGCTAACTAGATTTTCTTTTGGATTCATGTCAGGACTGCCCTGGGCCACCCAAAGGCCTTCACTTTAATTGTTTTTAAATGCTCCAGGACACCTGTGGCAAAGTGAATTGTGTCTGGGAGTTTTCCGTCTGACTTTAAGTCTCCAGCACTGATGAATTTTGTCTTCTAAGACTTGCCTAAGCATTGCTTTATCTCCAAATCCCTCAGCTCCTGCATTCCTCCGCAATTTCTCTTGATGAGAAGTGGTCTGGTAAAAGAGCAGGCCCCCACTGTGATGAACAGCTGAGTGAATGAAAGATCTGCTGTGTAAAGCTGGTACCCAATAAAATGCTCTGAAATATACAGTTCATTTTGTCTAGTCTGACCAAAAATCTTTTGTAATTTTTTATTGCAATTTATTTTCTTCACGGGAGTGACTGGATCTCATTAAAACATTAATTTTGTTCTTACTCTTAACAATATCTTCTTCGTGCCAACTTTAAACATGTCATGTTTTCTATATAAAGTATGTAAGTTTAAAGATTGTTATTTCTGTATTCAGTTAATGGCTTTGTATTTTTTAGTTTAAACAGAACTATGGGCCAAATTACTGTGCAGACCACTAAGTTAAAATATTTCTTATGGCTGTGGAGTGACCTGATTATGGGTGATTGAAAGATATGTGGCTCCATCTTAGGCTACATCCACACTACTACATTTTCATTTGAAAATTGTGTGTTTAATCAAACACAATCTTCATCCATGCTAGGATTTTAACATTGTTTATGATAGTATTTTCATCCATACTATAATGCCTGAAAATGCATATGAAGTAATTGTTCGTCTAGGCTGGGTATGCTGCAGCATAGAGGTTTTAAACTGAGCATACATTGTGCGATTTTGACACAATTTTAAGCATGATTTACAGTCACCAAGTGATTTTTCTCAGTTGGCATGAATTGCAGCTTCATCTGTCATTTTTCAGGAGCGGTATGAGAGTGGTTGTGATGCCTGATTGCCTCTCATGATTGGGCTGTCACATGATCTGTAATGCTGATCGTAGTGAACGTGTTTGTGTAGTTTGAGCACATATACAACTGGTGACTCTATCATGCAGTGTGAGTAGTCACTTGACCAGCATGTCTAAATATTGCACAAAACGGAATTTAGATGCGTACAGGTAAACAACACAATAAGCTCCATGAAAAGCAACACTTCTGTGTTTTGATGTTTTTCTTCCGTGAAGGGTGACCATTCAGAAAATGAGACATTGCAATGATCAGGATTCAATTAGGGAAGAGCCATGTAATAAGCATGAACTAACCAGAGTGTGATGAAGTAAGCGTTTTCTGAAATCTGAACTTAAAATGTCATGACAGAGTTTTTAAAAGTCTTCCCAGGAGTTTCCTCCTTCCACAGCACCTTAGTATAAAGAGACAGCCTCCATAAGACCAGTTTGAGAAGCATAAAGCAGCTACTCTTTCTCTAACCATCAAGGCCATTTTACTATATTGGAGTTTCAGTAAGTTCCAACTGACGTCATTCTGTTAATAAAGTGAGTAATTAAAGACGTTGCATTTACCTCAGATATCGCAGCTTAAAGTTTGATCCAATCAACTATTAACAGCCTGAATGAAGTTGGTTCATCTGGATAACATATCTGATAGCAATGTGCCTGTTTTACAAAATGTATGCTCAGGTCTGATTATGACAATGCATAATTTGCCAGAAAATCTCATTTTGCTTTGTGCTAATAGCTGATTGAAATAAATTCTTATTGGCTAAATAACCATTGCACTGGTACTGGACCCTGCAGTGCAAGTCAGTCACCCTTTTTTCAAAAACCGGCTGCCTGTCTCAGACGCCTCTTCGCTGACTGTGTGATCTTATCTGGCACGTGCCGAGCTTCACTTTCCCACAGTCTGCAGGAAGTCAGCAGTGGGCTCTGCCGGTCAATGCTGCGCAGGTCTGACAGGCGTAACGTGATAGTCCATCAAAAAGCACAGAAAACTCTTTTCTATATAAATCTAAATCCCAGTTACATGGTTCTGGTCAATCTTTTGGATTAGCCCCCAAACACAACAGAGGCTGGAAAATAAATTTTGATGGACCAGAGAAAATCAGCTGAGGGGCAATGACAAATTGCTTTTAGGCAATTCTTTTCATTTCCTAAATGGAATGCTTTGTTTTTCCTTATTTCATTTTTCTTCACCTCTTAACTGACGAATCTCCTTCAAACATGCAGAGCAGTGCACTTCTGGCACAAAAACATGAAACAACAGGATTAAGGAAGCTGTCATGCACAACAGGGGCTTGAGATGCCTGGCCAATGCACTTCTGCTGAAGGAGAGCTCATGAAAGGGACAAAGTCAGAAATAAATAAATCTTCACATTTGAAGCTGAGGAGCAGATGAGGGGGCTATTAATTCTGATATTTTCACATGCCATCTGATGCTGCCGTGCAGCATGCCTGCATATTTTTGAGTTACTCCCGTGTCTGACGGGCATTTCCTAAAACTTTGATTCAAAGCCCGTTTGATGTTACGGAGCGTAACGAGATTTGGAATACAACTTTTTTGCATTCCATGGGAGAGGCGAGGCTTTAAGAAGTGGGCTGAAAAGGCAGTAATTTCCAGATGTTGACAATATGAAATCAAGGGCAAACGACTGGAAAAACCATGATTTCTAGTTCTCTGTTACAAAGGTGGGGCTCAGCCAGCACTCTGAAAGGTGCTATACATTTACTTCAGGATAAATCTAAAGACCCCCCAAGTGCACAGTCTGACTTTTTGTGGCTGATTCATCATGAGGCTTGCCCTGGGAACAGGATGCTAAACACTAGAGGAGGTGAAACAGTCATCTCCGCACACAGCTGCTAGGAAATCCCTCTGCACTTAATGCTTGACTCAAAGCTGTTACTGATTTCCACATGCGGCCCATCAGACGCATGTCAAACACACTCCCCCCCACCAAACTCCCCCCGGACATTTTACAAACCACTTTCGTGTTGCTGGCCTCGTGGTCTGCCACGGTTCAGCTTTGTTTCTTGCTTTTTTTCCCCTCTTTTTATGATTTTTAGACTGGAAGCAGCTGGAAAGTTATTCACTGTGACTCATCATCAAGACCAGCTAGTCTGTGCTAAAAATCCTTTTTTGGATGGCCCACCCTAATTCTGGCAGTTAAAGCTGCCGTCTGGATACGGGAAATGCTACAGCCAAGCAGACAAATGGAGAGCTGAGAGCAGACTGAAGTGCTTTTCAGTGAGTGTATTTTAATGGGTCTTATGCCGTCTTGCAAAGGGGGCAAGAGTCACAGTATTTCAAGAAATTTAAAGCAATGTTCCTCTTGCATAGATTGCCCCCAGTGGACATATACTTGGGTTCTTCTCTGGTACTGTGAACGAGGGCCATGTCCCTCTGTGCCACAAGATGAACTGAACTCAATGTAGAATTTAAATCTATAATTTAAAATACTCTCTTTATATTATTTATCCCATTCTATTTTTACATTTTGGATACATGAGTCATTGAGATGTTTAATGTACTTGGCACCTTGTTCAATGACCTATTGCAAGTCTTTCAACTACATGCCACTATCTACATACCCTGTATTATTAACGATTATGGCTAGCATCCCATAAAACCTCAGAGGTAAAAATTATACGCAATAACAGTGTGCAAGCTATTACCTGTGCAACAACACATACAGGGATACTCCTTGAACTCTAAAAATTGCAAAACGAAACCAAGGAAATGATTCGCAAGCAACATCCCTCATATAGAAATGAGGGGTGAGCATAGCAGGCAGTGAGTTAGTATAAACCCTAGCAGGCAACTGGTCTATTTTATCTGTAAATATTAATTTTTACATTTTTTTTAAATTTCAGGTCACCACCTAATATAATACTTTGTTTATCTGGGGATTGGAAAGCTATTATAATTATTAAAGCATCTTCATTGATTCATTTGGCCTTACAGAGACAAAAGCGTGGTAAGCTTCTTCTGCAAAACTAGTTCTGTGGAGAAAGGATGAAGTTAGCATCTGCTGTCAATACCCGCTTAAAGTGTTAATACAGCAATAATAAATGCCAGGAACTGATTTCAGACACACCAAACAGCATTTCCCCAAATGCTTTGCCACAGCCTAGACCTGACATACATAACAACTTCAAATGTATTTTATGATAACTCAATTTAAAAAAATAGATTTTTTTGTACAGTATGTTTATTCTTTCTATACCTGGAGAGTCCTGAAAAGGACAGAGGAATCAAACACTATAGGCAGAAAGAGAAAAAAATGGAAGCAGTCATTTCATTTCTGTTTGCAACAAAAATTATAACTTTTTGCTTTCTGCTCTGGGAATAGGTGACATGATTTTCCCAGGACAATTATTACTCTTTTTTTTAAGTGGGGTGGTGTCTTTTTTCTATTTTTCTACAAAGTGCCTGCAAGGCAAGCAGCCGTGGATTACACAGTTCTCAGAGGAATAATTGGCCAATGTGTGGGAAAAGTCGGCCCTGTTGTACTTCTTTCAAAATAATCTCCCCAAATGCCTCCCAGAGGCTGGAAGATTTAATAGGCCACTGAGTTGCTAAATCCTGTCTGACCAGCCGCTGCTTCCTGCCAGGCGTGACTTGAACTACCCGTATCTGTCTGCGTGCACCCTAATGGGAAGCAGAGGTCTTACACTCAAATTATTAACACAAGTGAAAAAAGGCCTTGGAGGAGGACTGACCTCTTGAGGGTGTCCTGCCAAGGTGCTGTCATCAATAGTCTGCAGGGGCTACATTCATCAATCTCTGTCACAGGTTCAAACATCCTGCGATGAAAGATGATGTTAGAGAGGAAGGAGACAGGTAAGCAACCTTCACAGAGCAGATTATAACCCTATAAATGGGGCAGGACATTAAGATACAATAAGAATTTTGACCTTTAGTAAGAATAATCCAAATAAAAGAGCTAAACTAAATCAGTTGAGCATGAAGAGGGAAAATGTAAGCACAATTAAAATGCATCACTTCATTGTATTTAATAGAAAACACAGATCATCTTACCTGTTGAACCCCTTAGCCCTATCTCTACAAGTTTAGTTATTAACCACTAACTTTAACAATAAGATAATTTTAATTGAATAGCATGATAAACTAACAACGTGTTGCAAGACTTTCAGGGAAAAGTTCAATTGCACTCTGTAAACATGAAAATTCAATTACTGCTACTACTCCTACAACTCATTGACCCTTAATTGTTCTGAGTCTAGTTTATGAGATTGAGTCGAATTTACTAAAAGAATAAAGCTTATAAAAACTTAGCAACACATCCTAATCATAAACTTGCTTCAGAGCTGGTTAACTTAAACTATCACTGGAGTTCCTCCTGTCTGCTGAGATACAATCTTATAAATAAATGTCTATGCATGGAAGTGTATGTGTCTGTCCAGCCCAGAAGTGAGAGGTGGAGTCTGGGTAAGGGCTCCATCTCCGAGGAAACAGAAAACTCGCTTAGCTTCTAATGACACAAGTGGGACCAGCACGTCAGCAAAATGAAACCTCAGAAGAAAGACAAAGTCGTTTAGCCGGTAACATCAGGAAATTTCCACATTAAACACTCTGGGGTTGTATGACTACACTGCCACACACGCCTACACCCACAAAGCTTTAGCTGCACTGTTTTTATGTAGAAACTTGAACCACCACAGACCCCTTATGAGCTTCACCACACAGCCACACACTTGTCTTACTGTAGTTATATTGTTTGACTACTTGGGCAAGGATCAAAAGAAAATAGTGAATCGACTGGGTTATATAAGGGTTAATATTCACACGTAATTTACGGAGCCAGAAGTGGGTGTTGGTTGTTTATTGTTAGCATAAGAAAAATCCAAAAATATTGTCCAGTCACAGATGCCATGATTATAAATGAAAGTGTGCTCATCCTATATCATAATTGCCAATGTTTCTTTTACATTCCACTTTCTACAATAAGTAAATTGGTTGTTATCCGGTAGGAGCATGGTGTATGCTAATATGATTTTTTTTACCACATGTATAAAAACACTCATCCAACTCAAGAGTGTTATTGGCCTGCAGTTTTTTTGTTTTTTTTTGATTGCTGAACTAAACTTATAAATCCCGGTAAAAAATAAAAGCTTCCAAAAATTGGTTAGAGGATGAGAGCTAATTTGAAAATTCTATGCATGAAAGCAATCCAAAGTGTAAAAACGTATCCTTCATGATATACCATAACACTTCACTAGCGAGCTGGTCTAGATTTGATGCCTATATCAGTTTTTGTCCCACTAAACTCTCAATTTCATTGATAGAGAGCTCTTGGTTCATGTCTGCCAGAGGGGCCATTCTTGTCTCAGCATTACACTAAACTGTGGCTTCCATTCCTTAACTGGATATACTTTAGATATTTATCATTAAGGAATTCCTTAATTATTTCTCTCACAGTGACTTTGCCTTTATTAATTAAGTGTAAGTTATTGCCTTTTCCCAACCCCATTACCCAAACAGCAAATTTTATTTCCAAATCAAGTGTTTTAATGTGTTTTTTGTAATCCATGGTTTGCTATTTACATACAATTTGGAAAGATTTCCACCCCAAAAATTAGTCACAGTTTAAGAAATCTTGTGCAGTGCCTGCAAGGATATAAGCACAACCCACTCTGCACAAGAGAAACAATGTTGTAGTTTTCTTATGTCGTCATTGGGCTGCTTTCAGGATTTCTCATTGTACTTTAGAATTAAGTGAATGAAGTCATGGTCTGACACACCCAGATAAATTTTCCAGTGGACTTTGAAAGTGCCATAGCTATTACCCAATGTTTTATCTCCTGTGAAATTAAGATCAGCACACTGTGCACCCTTTTTCACCTAAATGCTATGCTTCTTTAAAGTTCAATTGCAACAGAAATAAGCATGTAAGCATGCAAGCAGATGATACTGTATATGAACGATGAACCTTGATTTTATTTTCAGTACAGTAGCACAGAGTAGAGGTGTTGGACCAAGGGCAGTTACAAAGCACTGTCCTTCAGATGAAAGAAGTAGGTGAGGAGAAGAAAATTCATTGTTTGTAACCAATGAGAGTAGCTAGTTAATGAATGTGGATGTTTTTAATTTTAGAAAACAAAGAGCTGATCAAAATTGTAATACAGACTGCGTACAATGTCACAATGCCCAGACATTGGAAGCACTCAGCTTCAATGTAATTTGTAATCTTTCATGGACAAGATGATTATTCATCCTATCTCTGTATATTTAAACGGAGATTATTATTAAATGACTTCCTTCTGTTCCCTACATTTTCTTCAGCTGCCTGTATGAGAAAATGTTTCTCAGCAGTAAAAGCAAGAAGTTAACTGTCATGTTTCAGGCAGTGTTTCTGATTTGGCTGGGGTTTAAAGTTGTGTCTCTTGTTTGTTTTGCCCATTTTTGTGCCATTTTGTGTTATTTATTTATATAAATTTTCATTTTGTTTTTTATATGCATTATTCTTTGTTTTTATTTGTGTCTAAAACAATGCCTCGGGTCATGTACCCATGTGTTTTGTGGGTGGGTGGTAGGAACTGCCCTCTGCACTTTAAATCCAGAGGGTTTCCCATAGTTCCTGGCGGTTTATTTTGAATGCACTGGGGAGAAGAGTGTTTACTTGCATTTTATCATGCTTTGTACCTTTTGTGATCACTGGATTTTTGAACCTATGCTCTGTTTTAGACTTCGTTTTGGATTCTATACTGGGACTGTTTTGCCTTGGATTGCCTTGCCTTTAGGCACTTTCTTTTGTGCTCCCTGGAGCTTCTTGGGCTACTGAGCATTTTTGGTTAAAAATGAATCTTTTCTTTTACTAAGATTCTTTTAATCGCTTTTTGTTTCTACTCAGGGATTTGACAGTAATCTCCCCTAGTGGTCAACTTTGGAAGCATTTATGGCGCTTGTGTGCTTTTGAGATTTCCAGTTCACAAAACTAGCAATAAGTTTTCCTGCACATTTGGGGCACACATATATGTATTCAGTTAAACTGAACTCTATTGCATGCTTTCCGATTTAATTGACAGCTTTAGATTTGTTTGCTTTCAACAATTTTTCTAAGTGTTTTGGTTTCACATCTCAGCCTTTTTGATTTCTAGATTTTTGACTTTCTGATTATGTAAATTATCCAAGTTCCTTTCTCAATTGTCTGCCATATTTTTCTCTCAAGTAGAGCAGAAAAAATTGAAAACAAACACTACTCACTTCTAAGGCGAATCAGCATAAAGCCAACCACTTGTAAGGATTTTGGCATGCCAAATCACTAGACAAGAAAATGTAGAGATCAAAATACAAGAGTATCAAACCCAATAAAATGACAAAGACAAAATCCAAAGTCAGACACTAAGTCAGAAAACATTAACAAATGTCCTAACACTAACATGGCTTTAATGACCCTAAGTATTCTAAAACGTTCAATTGGTATTTGTAAAAAAACCTAGGACAAAAATATAACGCTGTAAGTTGGGCACTACCATCCTATATAGATGGTATATATGTGGTCATGTGACCATGGACAATCATGGTAATGTTAAACAGATGGCCGCTCCCATGACAAGACCACACAAAATGGTGTCACTATTAAAATTTCATATCTACTCTATATATATAAAATCCTAAGCCTAAAAATGAAACAGGCTTATTTTAAAACCTACATATATATGTTTGGTATCATTCTTTTCAGTATTTATCAAACTTTAATGTGATGTTGTTAAATTTTCAGATTTTTATTCTGTTTTTAAATTATAAACTAAAAAAATATCAAGAATTCACCGCGAGACGAGACTTTGTGCCAAGAGATTTAACCATGCCCTGGGACAGAAATAAAAGACAAAGAGTAGGATAGCTGCTGTACAGACTTTTAAATGTTTGAAGCGTGGCATGCAGCAGCAAGCCAACAGCTGATTGAGCAAAGAGGAGGTAAAAAAAAAACTGTATTTGATTCCCATTGTATCACCGTTCAAGAGGGGGTTTCGGAGGAACGACCACATCTCCTTTTGGTGCGTTCAGCTCCCCTCTTCAAAACGTGAGCGGCAGGCTGGGGGGGTTGGCAAGCAAAGCGAGCAGGGTGGCAAACCCACTAGTCATATCATAATATCATATCATAATGAAAAAAGTGCCAAAGTTGCAGCAATGACTCCTATAAATAAATGCAGATACAACAAACAAAGTTTAATAAAATAAAAAAATAAGGCATAGCCTAGTTCTTGGTGTTAGTGGGAAAGTAGTAGATCCAGACATCAGATCAGAAGTATCACTCAGAGGTCTTGTGATACTTTATGTCTTATAACCTTTTGTACACAGATAATCTTAGCTGCTCTGACAGGTCATCTGTTGACTTTCATTTTTATTCTCTTTGCTGTATAAAGCAACTTTCAGCTTCACACAAGAAAGATATTGGATAGCACTCCTCTTGCTAAGAACAGACATTAAATCTACCTCAGTTCAAGAAGAAGCCCTATAGGGCATCCAGCCAGCCACAGAAAGCCAATGATTGCCCTGAAGAATTGAGCTGCCTAACAGGAATTTTGGCATACTGTCCCTCATCGTCAAGGGCACAAGCCTCATCTCCTGAACAGCAGCTTCATGAATATAAATTTCATTTGGACCTTGGTCATTTTTTGTTTTAAAGATCTCAGATTATCAAAACAGGAGGGCTATGCTTGGTGCATTTGATTTACTTTCCTTTTGTTGTTTTGTTAGCTTTTTAGTTTGATGTGAATGATAAGGCTGTTTTTCTCTAAGATTGAAAGTGCAATAGAGGAGTGCAGAAAAGACAAAAATATATCCTACTTATCTAGTACACAGCTTGGCAAAGCTTCAGGACCCTCCCAACTAAAATGAATATATCAGCTTACTCCTGTAGTACAGCACATACTCCCTGGAGGATCACCCAGGGATTCTTCAAGAGCATTATGTCATGCTACTCTTGTGAAAATTCTGTTATCCTTTGGTACCTACTGGAAACTTATTTGATAAATCTGTAAAGAAATGTGCAGAAGCGTACATTAATGTAAAGAATAGCATATGCTATTTATTATGTACAGTTATTTGATAAATCTGTAAAGAAATGTGCAGTAGAGTACATTAATGTAAAGAGTAGCATATGCTATTTATTACGTACAGTTGTACTTATAAGTTTACATATCTTATCAGAACTTGTGAAATATTGGATATTGTTTGAACAATATAAGTAATAATGCAGAAAGCTTTCCTTTTTATTAGGGAGTGTGCTCAGGCAAGGCAATTCAATATCATATAATTGTGTGTGCCCATTTTAAATCAGAATGATAACTGAAATCCAACAAATGGGCCTGATCAAAAGTTTAAATACTGCTGAATGTTGGCACTGATAACTTACACACAAATTGACACACACAGGTTCCAATTAAGGGTAACTAAGAAAGAGGGTCTACACCTGTAGCCTTTTTGATTGTAATTAATGTCTGTGTATGCATTAAATAGTCAAACTACTGTACATTCTGGAAGAGCTGCACTGACTTTGCTGGATACAGAGCCACAGGGAAAGCAAAAGAACCTGGTCAAAGGACCTGTGAGAAATGGCTGTTTATTTGTAAAAATCAGTTAACACATATAAAACGATATACGAATATAAAAAATATATATACGAAGATAAAAAAGTGTTAAGTTAGGGGTTCTGCTGTTACCAGGGCACGGTCAGGTAGACCAACTGAGATTTCAGCCACAACTGCCAGGATCATTTGTCGAGCTGCCAAGAAAAACCCACAAGCCACTTCAGCTGAGATATGGGCTTCTCTGCAAATAAGTGCTGTTGCTGTTTCAAGATGCACAATAAGGAGGTACTTGAACAAAATGGGCTACACAGTTGAGCTGCAAGAAAAAAGACTTTAATGTGAGAATGCCACAAAACAGCCCATTTACAATATGTCAAGCAGCATCTAGACAAGCATCAAAATTTCTGGGACAAAGTTCTCTGGAGTAATGAGACCAAAATTGAACTTTATGGTCACAAACATAAACACTATGCTAATAGATGTTGCAACAAGGCCCATGACGTAAAGTACGCCATCATTACTGTGAAGCATTGAAGTGGATCTTTGATGTTATGAGGGTGTGTGTGCTACGATAGAAATTGAAAATTGATTTCAAGATGAATCCAACATTTTACCGGAAAATATTGGAGGACAACTTGCATTCATCAGTCTGGTAGCTGCAAATTGGACACACTTGGATCTTTAAATATGACAATTATCCAAAATGCATGGCCAAGATGACCGTTCGATGGCTACAGCAGAGAGAAGTGAAGGTGCTGGAGAGGCCATCACACCCTCCTGACTTCAATATCATTGAGCCACATTGAGGAGATCTCAAACATGCAGTTCATGCAAGTTGCTGTTGTTGTTTTGAAGCATGCGCTGATTATAGCGTGTTGCCGCACCCACCACATGACAAATCACCTGGAGCAGCTGTGCAATGGGTGACAACAGTGTGAGGCAAGGCAACCCAAGAATTTATCAGACCTGGACGCTTTTCGTCAAGAAGAATAGGTAGGTCTACCACCTGAGAAAATCAAGGGCCTCATCCGCAACTATCACAAAAAACTACATGCCATCATTGATGCTAAAGGGGGCAATAAACAGTATTAAGAACTAAAGGTATGCAAACTTTTGAACAGGAACCATCTCATTATTTTCCTCCTATTCTGTGAGGCCTTATAGTTTAATTTGAATTCCTTTAAAGGTATATGAAATGTCTTTTGTCTGATCAGTCATCTTTTCTTTAATGTATGCTACACATCTTACAAATTCTGCCAGGATATGTAAATTTATGAGCACAACTGTATTATTCCTACATTTCAGAAATAAGAGTTACTATAAGACAGTTGTTACATATGTTAGGCTTCAGTCTACCTTATTTTTTTCTTATTCAATGCTCATTTTCAATCTTTGTCATTGAAGGGTGTTGCACAGTGTTAGCCATTATAGGTGCAATGAGAGATCAAGTAAAATTACACCTTTTATTGGATAACTGAACCGATTACAATATGCAAGCTTTCAAGGCAACTGAGGCCCCTTCTTCAGGCAGGTTGTAATCTTACAATGAAATTGATGCTGCCTTGGTTTTGTTCAATGTAGTTTTACCTGCTTGGAACTCCCTTCTCATCTCTCCAGTAGCCTCATACCTCACTAACATTTAGCTGAATATGAATGTTCAAAGTAATGTCTTTTCAGATATGACGTTAGGTCCCTGCATTCTTCTTGTATTGATGTACTACTTTTTGTCACACCCACTCTCAGTACGATATGTCACTTCATTGTAACTTAATCTCCTTTGCTTTAAAGCCTATGACACAGGTTAGTGTACAGAAGACAAACCCTGACAAATCTTGTCTGCTTAATTTATGTTGTTTCCAGTCATCGTACTATTTTTACACAGCAAACTGAAGGCCTAAATGATAATGACAGTCACTCAAAACTATTCTAAATGTTTTTAAGGGGTGTTTCTCTGAGATTGTTCTCTTTTACCTCATTACTGCTTTATAGATAACTAATTTCAGCATCCTTTCACAGAATAATTCTGGACTTCCTACTCCTGGATGAGTTCCTATCACTCTAAATGATTTTTTTTTTTCTGAAATAGTTCCATTATCCAATATTTTCCATTCTCCTGAGTTATTCCTCAAAAATCTGTTTATGGTCCTCTTCTTCTATTCAGCTTCCTAATGTGGATGTGCTTTTTACATACGGATGACACCCAGCTGTGTTTGCACACCACAGCTGCACCTGGAATAAAAACAACCTAATTCCTTCATGAATGCTTCTTATTATTCTTGTCACCAAAAAAAATACATAAAAAGAGACTTTGCTACTTTTTGGTGTCAACAACAGCACATGACATTTGCTCTCCTTTTATGCTGGAATCATCTTCCCTCACTTCATATGACTACATACTAGCATCATCATTGACAGTGATCTCAGCTTTGTGCATTAGCAAGCTTTAGCACTGATCTGAAACTTTATCAAAGTAAGTGAACATGACTGGGTGCTTGATTGCAGTCTGTGATGAACTGGTCTTCCATCCAGGTTCAATTAAAACAATGTACCAGTCACTGTCAGGGTAGGTTCCAGAAAAGAGTATCATTATTGATTCTGAACCTCCCTTACCTCACCTTGATATAATTATCACAATTAATAGATTACAATGTGCACTGCAAACTGCTAACTCTTTACCTTTACCAAGCTATGCCAATGTTTCTTAACCACTGGGTTGTGGTTCACAAGTTGCTATTGCTTATAATGATAGTGGGCTATAGTGTTCGATTCATAAAGGGAGAAAATCTGTCCATCACCTGCTCTGATGTTTGTGCTTGATTCACTAAGGGGGAACAACCTGCCTATCTGATGACCCCTCTTTTGGTTGGCCACAAAGACATTTACATGGGAAGAAGGGCTGATAAACAGAGCTATGCCATACTGTAAGGATTGCCTTAAACATATTAGCATTGTCATATTTAATGCTAATATCATTTGCCACTGTTCCTATACTCTCCATACTATTACTGACACATAAAATATCTATTCATTCATTGTCCACACCTGCTTATTTCCATTTAAGTTTGGTGGGAACCTGAGTGTATATGGGAAGCACATAGCACATGACAAGAATTCATATTGGAAGGATAAGTCATTTACTGCAGGCCAGCCTGCTCACACAGGAACAGTTTAGATTTGCCCATCAACCAAACCTTCAGGTCTTTGAATAGTGGAAGGAAATTAGAGTAGATCTGGAAAAACACATATGGATATTTAGAGAACATATAAATTCCACACAGAAAATGACCAGGGCAGATGTACCTAAAGCTGTGAGGTAGTGATGCTAGTCATTGCATAAATTAAAATTCAAAGAACACTTACCATTAAGCTTGTCTGACTTATTATAAATATGGCAGGTGTCATTAACAGCATGTTCTTGCACAGGCTGCACCCTGTGGGGGCTGGGTGGTCTTTTGACCTGGGAACCCCTGCAGAGTTTGCTTTTTCTATAGCCTAACTGAAGTTTTTTTTTTTTGTTTTGCTTTGTTTAATCTGACATCCTGGCTATCTGACCGTACCTTTTTTTGTTCTTTAATATTATTACCTTAATCTTATTTGTTTTTCTTTTCATGTAACTTTCTCTTTGTCAGCTTGTAAAGCACTTCACACAACATTGTTTGTATGAAAATGTGCTATAGAAATAAATGTCATTCCCACCTTTTTTGATAGCAACTGATTGATATAATTCTGTACTTAAAAATCCTTCAAAATATATTTTTTTCTTGTTTTTGTTTTGTTTCTGTTAGAATGAAGAACTCCTTATCATCTTTCAGCAAGTCTAGGTTTTTCAGGCTCTCCCTCATGAAAAATAGCATTAATTACTTGCAGATACATGTACGTCAACAAGGCATTGGAAATAGAGGACACAGAGCAAAAAAAAGCTTCATAAGCAGCAGACGGTATATACAGTATATCATAAGTACAGAAGTACTATTTAGCTTAGAAATTCTTTATGTAGTGTGGAACGAGCCTCGGACACAGACAGGAAGACATGGTAAATTCACCACCACACATTTATTTACAACTATATGTACAATGATAAGTGCCACACAACCCACAGACTCCCCCAAAGTCCAGGCCAACACCACACTATGCCTCTTCTTCAGGCCGCCTCCTTCTCTGTCCTCCAAACCTTGTCCTTTTCCACCCAACTCCAGCCCTGAATGAAGGGAGGCGGCCCCTTTTATGTGCTCCAGGTGTGTTCCGGCAATCTTCCAACGACACATCCCAGTGTAGTGGAAGTGCCGGCTGCATCGCCGGAAGCACTCCGGGTGTCCCTGCTCTTCTTCCCCCCAGCACTTCCGAGTGTGGCGTAAGTGCTGAGGTCCAGGGTCCCCAAGGCATTGTGGTGCCCCCTGGCGGTGACCATGGGCCCCTACGGGGTTGAGCTTCAAAGCCCTGTACCTGTGGCCAACAAATGCACCAGGGTGGTCACCTCCACATGGTCTGAGGGAGGTGCAAGCACTCCTCCGGTCCTCTGAGGCATTCCGGGAGGGTCGCCCCCGCATCCAATAGTCAAAAACTATCTCAGTGGATTTAGATGCTTTACAATTATCCATTTAAGTTTATAAACAACATTTTTGAATTGATACGTTATTACATCTGGCCATAAATGCCCTGGTGAGCATTTGAGAGTGTTTGTGCATAAAGATGGACTCGTGCAAATCACAAAAGTTGTGACCATTAAAAAAATGAAAAGATAGATTACAACTTCTTTTTTAAAATTAGGTTGAAAAGGTTTACTAAAAAAGTAAACTGTAAAAGATTTAAGGCAGTAGTCAATAGAATGGTAAGAAAATGATATCATACCAAAATTTGCTGATATAACCCTTAGGCCTAGCTTCATCTGGAGATTATAAGCCTGATAAGAAATGTCAAAACTTCAAATGAATGTACCAATTATGATGTCACATCATAGTAACTTCTTATTTGGTCTCAACTATAGATCACACCGTTAAAGTGTGATTAAAGATTACCGTTAAAGATTATCAACTGGTGAGCAAAATCCTGATTAGTAGCTTTTAACAAATGAACTTGGACTTGATGGACATTCTCAGCTACAGGACCCAAATCTGAGAACAAGTTATGATGTCAGTTGCAAGGTCTCAAACTGCTTCATGTACAATGTAAAATGGTAAAGCTTCCCCTGATTCTAAAATCCTGAAAACAGCAGTCTGATACTGGTAGAAACACCTCGATAGCATCTGTCATCTTTAAAGTACAGCTGTGATGTCAGGTCATAACTGGAATTAAAATAACAGATGCCAGTTTTTATCTACAAGGCCCTAATCAGATAGAAACTTACAACTAAATGGTCCAAACAAAATTAAAGCTACTTTCCCTATAGAGAAAAAAACACTGGTCCTCTGATAAAAGACCCACATTAAACCATGAAATAATAATAATACAAGATAAAAAGTGTGCAGCAATCAGAGATGTCCTTTAAAATAGAATAGAATCTTTGGAATTACTGTTCAAATTGTGCTGGTGTTGGCGAGTGCTTTAAGCACTTAAAGTATCATTTTTAACTATTTTTGAAATATAAAAAGTAGCTTAGTTGCAGGACAAAACAAGCTTTGATTGCAATCTTAACTTGTACATTAGTTTCAAGGACGATCTGAACTGTTTCTTCTTGCTTAAGAGTTACAAAGCCATTCTTAAGAATTTATCTGCATAATTTAAAAATCCCAGGTGTGGTTTAGCATAGAGCTTAGACTCTTGCCCTTAGTCTGGATGGCTTTTAACTCCTGATGTGGGATGCACACCACACTATAGCTCATCCCATGGGTGGCAGAGGGTTGACAGCAGATTTACAGCCTACAGGCACAAAGGTGAGGTGTAATTATAAGACGCTGTCAGTCCAAGTTTGATGATAATGAACAATTTACAATCTTATAATGAACATTTTTTTCTTGAATAGGACTGAAAGAGAAGCATAAAAGATATGTAAAGCAAAACCTTGAGAATATTCTCAATTAGAAAGTCATGAAGAAGCCAGTCTGCATTAGTCAGGTAAAATGCTCAAAATCTAGCTATTGCAGGGAGAACTGCATTAAAACTAAAAACCTGTGAGTGAGGAGTGGGGATCTTCTATGTTCTGCGGCTATTATTTGCCCATTGGACTGGATCATTATTAGCCGCTGACAGCAAACACCCTGACAGGCATGTAAGTAGAAAAAAATCATTTCAGGGTAAAATACAGCATCTTGTTATAGGAGGCCTAGTATGTGGTGGAACTACAGGTAGGAATGGGTAGCCCAAGGCAATTCCATGGACCAGGAAGGTCTAGTAAAGAAAGAAAGGCAAATACTGGCATGGACAATGGATGCCATCAGGTACTGCAAGTGTAGATGAAATTCACAGCCACAGGGCTGTATATTCTATTTTTGTTCTGGTTGTCCTAGAAAGGCTAAAGATAGGGGTGTACAGGAAGATAACAGAGAAGAGCAAACTGGGTGGAAGTGTGCAATGCTCTTCCTAGATGATGGGTAAACCATCAGATGCTAAAGATGTCTGAGCCTCCTAATACAGCAAGAGTAAGACCATAAAGTATTGGAAAAAGATCACAATATCTGTGGGTCAGTTAGGAGCATCACATGGTCCTTGGCTTGAGGAGCCAAAAGCAGGATGGTCCCCATAATAATTAAGGCTGCCATGGTACAATACTATCAATCCAGGAAGATTTATTAGTTTCTGTCTAGAAGTGACCCTGGGAAATGTCTCCCGGGGCACTGCAAGTCAGAAGGTGACCTGTGGCAAGAGAGCAAGATGGTGTAATAGCATGGTACTTGTCATTACACATGTGAGCAAACTACCATGCTAGATAGACAAAAAATCAAAACCTACACAGGCACTGTAGGATCAGAGATTGCTGACTGTGATGCCCTGTTTATTTGTTATTGTGCTGTTTTATTCATCCCTTCCTTGTGTTTTCTTAACTTAAGAAATCTGCCCTTTTTTGCATATTTAGCCTTTTTGGCCTAACTCTGGTTAACAAGGTTCATTATACTGTTGTACTGCTAGGTAGAAAAGGGACAGAATGAAAACAGGCCGAAAGAACTAAGAGATAAAAGTAAAACATAGTAAAGGAAAAAGGGAGAGTCAAAACATCAAAGCCCCATATACTAACCAAAAATCAAAGTTGAAGAAATCCACAAAAAAATATTAACTTCCCAGAATGATTTTAGATAACTAAAGGTAACCTCACAAGATTTCACATAATATCTAACTATATTCTGTGTACTGCCATCCTAAATACCTTTAGCGCAAAGACGTCTCGCATCACACATTCAGCCATTACTAACAACAATGTGGTCATCATTACTATCAGAAAACATGCAAAATGGTGGCTCCTGCAATCAAAAATAATAAACATATTGGTAGCAAAATAATGTAACAAAAATAACAGCAAAATATAATAATACCAAAATGAACAAATAAAGTAACAATGAATGCAAAATTTAATTCCCCAACTTCTAAAACCTTACTATTATGACAAATAGCACCCCATTCTTGCCACAGTCATTGCCATTTTTAAACATATTAGCCTGGCAAAAAATGATTGTTAAATCCTGATACATCCAAGATATTATGTAGACTATTGTTTGCCTTACAGTTATCATAGCAAGAGAACAACAAATATGTTAGTTAAAAGTTTTGGAGTTAAAGGAGACAGCAAAAATACCCAAATTTGAAGAACTGATTGGTCTAGAACATACTTATATCTTCTGTTGAGCCTTTATAATCTCAGATTTGGTTCAAGATTAAACCAAAGACTGAGGATATGCAAGGGACATATAGTAAGTATGACATAGTATTAGAAAGAAAAAATGAAGTTAGAAGAGTGTGTTAGACAATAATTTGGAATAAGATCAAACTTTGCTGAACAAATTTTCAGTGTTACACATTATTTCTGCAATTAAAAGAAAAAATAAATGTAAACTGGATGACTACCAGGCACTATCATTGTTTCAAGACTCTTCCATTATCAACAATGTATAGAGAAGTTGCTTTATGACCAGGATTATCAATTAGAATCCAATGAGCTATTCAAGTTTTCTCTGGCCCCAAGACATCCTACCAACATATTTTTTCTGTTATGTTAAAATTATCTAAGAACCTATAAACGTCAGGCATTTATAAAATCAGGCACATGTAGAGAGTCTAAGGGGGCAAATTCTGAATTAATGTTAACAAGGCACGCATGGCATGACAGAGAATTCATAACAAAATTAAATAATTCAGTACACAATTCATTATGGAGGAGGAGGAGGAGTTTAGGAGCATATGCTGATACAGCACGTTGCCACGCCCACCGCATGACAAACCACCTCAGGATTCCAGATTAAGACCTTGAAAAGCAATTTATATCTAAATTAGGATTATAAATTGGAGGGCCTGCTTGCAGAGCTGGATGCACATTAACGTCAGACCCAGGACAAAGAAATTGCAGGTTAAGGGCCTTGCTCAAAGGCCCAACAGAGTAGAGTCACTTCTGGCATGTATGGGATTCAAAACAGCTACCGTCCAATTGCCGGCACAGATCGCTAGCCTCAGAGCCACCACTCTACCCATAATTCACTACCCTACCTCACAATTCACAACAAGATGATTAAATAATCACTCCACTTTTGCTGTTTTGATTACAAAGTCGGTAACTAGAATGAGGTGAGCAGTAATGCTTCAATTTAAAAGAAAAGGGCAATGAGAAGTCAAGCAAAATGACACCTTTTATTGGCTAACTGAACAGATTGCAATACGTGAGCTTTCAAGGCAGCTTAGGCCCCTTCTTCCTCCCTTTTCACATCTGAACAGTGTCTATGTTAGCCGACTGAAGAATAAGTTTAACCGCCATCAGCAGAAACACAACACACTCTGGCTCTCCCTGTTTGATCCGTTACATTCTGGTAGGCACTATAGGCTGATTCAATTCAACTGAAAAATACCTTTTTTTTCCCAGAGTTATGGTCTCAATCACACCCTTGTCCAACAGCTAAGAACTGATATAAATCTCACCTTGGACACTTATTATACACATACACACACACATGCACACACACAATTCAGCCACAAAATGCAGTATTTAATCATTACTGCTAGTTATTATTTAACTGTTCTTTATTTGGTATACTAGGGGGCTTTGCCCCATGCTCGCTTCGCTTGCCAACCCCTTCCCTCCCCCCACCAGCACTACCCGCCTTTGTCAAGAGGGGGGCTGAATGCACCCCAAGGAAACGCGGCCGCCCCTACAAAACCCCATCTTATATGGTGATACAATACGAAACAAATACCTTTTTTTTACGTTCTCTTTGCTCGATCAGCTACTGGCTTGCTGCTGCCACCGTGCCACGTGATCTTTACTTCGCTCGCCTACCCCTTGCACCCCCTTCCCCCACCAGCGCTATGCACTGCTGTGAAGAGGGGGTTGAATACACCCGAAGGAGACACGGTCGCTCCTCCAAAACCCCTCTTAAACGGTGATACAATGGGAAACAAATAACAGGTTTTTTTTACCTCCTCTTTGCTTGATCACCTGCTGACTTGCTGCTGCCGTGCCACGTGATCTGCATTTCATGTGGCGCTTCATTTTTTTGAGACTTTTGAATTTTCCTACTTCCATTATCTCTAACCTGCTCTGCATGTGTATAATGGGACTTGCTTCCAAAGGTTGTAAGTATGACGTGACTTGCCCATGTCGCGGGATGTGAAAGTGGCTCTCTGTCTCTCTTCAAAAGATCACGTCTCGTTGCAGGAAAAAAGTCTTTTATCGTCACAAGATTTTTTTTAAAATAGAGAGATATGTAAATTTGAACTAGTTTCCTTTGCTATATTGCTGCTTATATGACAAATGTCTTAGCAAATAATGTACGTAAGCATAGTGACAAATAAAGATTTCTATCTATCTATCTATCTATCTATCTATCTATCTATCTATCTATCTATCTATCTATCTATCTATCTTCATTGCATATCAGACTGGTCAGCTGAGGTTTTCAGAATGATGGCATTAAAAAGACATACTTTGCACTTCATTAACTATTGAAATAATTATTCTAAGTGTCTATTTTCCTCTTAAGACATTTTGACAGATACATTTTTACTAATTAACTTATTTTATTATTAGTATCTATTACTATTCTTGATTGCTAACTTGGTATTTTGAGTTTTAAATGTTACTTCCTGGCTAATCAGTAAAAGTTGTACAATTGAACACAATCACTCTGAATTTTATGAAAAAGAAAGAATTAAAATAATTGAGCTTGCTCATTTGAAATAACAATAACACTAGAAAGAATTCAGCACAACATGCACTTGATAAATTCTATTTTTTGCAAAGAAATGAATTTGACAGGTTTGACTTAGCATGTGTTTGACATGAGTGAGTGGGTAATTTGATGAGAGTATCCACAAGTGAATTAGGGTGTATGTTAAAGTGTGTGAGGGGATGGTGTGTGTGGGAAAAGGGGTTTTGGGGTATTTAGGGTTACAACAGGCCCTGGCACAAAACGTATTTGCTCTGTGAGAATATGGAGTCAGATTATATACATTTGATGACCCCCCTGCTTTGTGATATTCAATACAATTGCCTGGAATACCGGGATGCTAGTATGTGTAAAAAGTGGATATAAAATAAAGGTTGATTCTCAGTAAATTATAAATAATCGTTCCAAACATCTTTTAAGAAATAACAAGGTTACTTAAACAGTTCAAGAGATGTTTTCATCTATAATGAGGGACAGCCTCTATCTATAACATGAAATACTGCTTAATACTTGAAGGGTTCCTGTCTTTGCATTCAAACCATGTTAAGCATCAGTAAACTCTATGTGGTCAGCCACTTCCTGCTTGGTTTAAAAGTCTACATTCTTGTACTCAAAGGGGGTGATTTTCAAAAGGTTGTTCAAATATTTACTGCTTTATTTAGGTCTATGTTTGCCTCAGAAAAAGTGAAGGCTAATACTCTTCAATGAAAGCCAAAAAAGAGAGCTGGCATACCAGTTTGGACTTTCACAAATGCAATCAGCTAGTGTTCTGTATCTTGCAAGCATAGCTTTCCAGAATTTTGCACATAGCATCTACTGCACTGTCAGTGGGTCCAGGGTGCATTTCTTCAAGTCTGGCAGCAAACTGAGAGATGAAAGGGTGATACAAAAAATGAACCAGGTGATGAATTAACTGTCAACTTCAAAATGTCCCAATATGAATGAGTGTGCTCATCAAGGGCATAATAGACTCCACCTTCTAGTGTCTCTGTGATTGAATAAACAAGTATGGTATATGGATGGGTGAAATATATCAAGTTAACAAATGAGTTGACTGGATGCAAGCAAAAACCTGCTTTTTTCTGGGTCATGGGGAATGACTATACCATTATCATAGGATGTAACTCGGGAAGCAATCTTGGAAGGGAAGCAAGTTCTTTTCATGGAACACTTACAGAAATCATGTACACTCACACTCACAGGGCCAAATTCAGAGTTACCAAGTAACCT
>JANRMT010062813.1:104250586-104267135 GCA_026402145.1 Polypterus bichir lapradei | reverse complement strand
ATATATCTTTGGGCTATGGGAGGAATGGGATGGCACAGTGGCCAAGTGACTAGTGCATCACAGTCTTATAGTTTTATGTTCAAATGCATGCCCAGGCAGTGCTTGAGTAGAAACTCTCCTTATGTCCATGTGACTTTTCTTCCAGCTACTTCAGTTTTTCACCAGCTTGCCACCAGCATGAAGACTGCATATTATAAACTGAGCAGAATGTACTTGTTTAATAGCAGAAGTAGCATATAGGGAAGAAAGTAAAACTAAGTGGTACATGCAATAAAAGAAAAAAAAAATCAATGACAGAATATAGGAATAGAGAAAAGAGGTTATACACAGGCCCTGCACTAGAAATTAAAAAGTTGGTCATATAGTGTTGAAAATATGTGGGCCACTGTGCATTTTGCTGATCTTTAACAGATGAAATGTTCTGAGAAAGACACTTTTGGATTTGTAAATAGATTTATTAAGTGATCTTCACTTGTTCCATTTCTAGATTATCATACATTGATTCAGTAAGACACAGCATGGGCAGGAGAGTGACACGTATTTCTGCATTTGTGAGCTTCCATTTTTGGTAGGTGATTTTTTTTATAAAAGGGCACAAGCTAGGGCAAAGGGGCTTGTGAAGAGTCCCATCTCCACCTCTGCTACAAGACTTACGCTTAGAAATGAAACACTAAATCTAGAGAATGTTCCTAAACACAAGAAGATATTCCAGAAAGGCAGCACATTTTATCCTGAAATAATACATCTTGGACCTTTTTTGTGTATTTTCATAGTTACACTGTATTCATTTTATTTATTGAAATTAATTTGACCAGGGTCATCTATGTTTTCAGGTATGGAGGCAGTTTTTAAAAGCAACAAAAAAAACCAATTTGAATAGCCGTAGTTGCAGATGTAGACGAGTTTTCAAAATGCTTTCCCTTTTTGGTACCTGCCAGCAAGGCTTTAAAATGAATTCTTTGCATTTTAAGCCAATATAATTGGAGATAGCCTTGTTGATTGACACATGCAAGGATGATGGCACAGAACTAGCGGAGGACCACATGAAAACATGTTTTCGAAAAAAAAAAGCCACAGTATGTCATTCCTATTTTACGTCTGACTCCTTTGAAATGCTAAAATCTATTAGGCAACAACACTTGACCTTTTTAAAGCTCTAAAGGAATATGACAGTCCTAAAGCTTCAAAGGAAGAAAAGGCTCCAGAAACGGGAGAACAAAGTGCAGCTCCACGCAAAATAGTTAGTTTGCCATCAATGTCAGTTAGCATTCTTGGAAGGACAATTTGATTTCCACTTTTCAAATTAAGCTTTTTATGCTGATAATAGGCCAGTTAAACTGGAATTGGCAGCTCTACAATCTTCAGATAATAGCAGCAGCACAGGGGATCATGTGAACACCATTTTTTTTCCTCCCCGAAAAAGGGAAAAAAAATCTAATCTTCGTTACAATCAGAAAACTGAATAATGCCGCTGTAATCAGCTGGGGGAAAGCAGAGGGAGCTCTTTAATGTTGCTGGCAGAGAACCAAACAAGGTCTTGGGGTTACCCTGGCCATCCAAACTCCCACGGGAAAGGTACGAAAAACTGTACTTTTTTTCTTAGTCCAAATTGGCAGCTACAGTTTGTAAGGTATAATAAGAAGCTTATAGCTGATAAGGATCAACTTTCATCAGGATGGAGATGAGTCCCTTAGAGACCTGTTGTAACTTAATCACTTGTATTTCTAGGCTGCACCATACCCAGCCCAGCCAGAACCAAGCCAATATTTGCAACATTCATCACTGGGTGGCTTTCATTTGAGACTATGAGTTCATCCAGCAAAACCTGTGCAGTAATTATGTGGCTAAGGGGTTATTATATTTTGTATTCCCTTTTTCAACATTTTAAATGGAAAAGATGAAACAGTTAAACAAGTGATTCCAATGCTGCTATATATCTTAAAGGAGAAGGAAATATGCTAACCTGTTGTAGCTTATCTTTTGGGTTAGGCACGGTGCAAATCTGCTCAAGTTTTGAATGAATATTAGCTCTTTTGTGTCTCAGCCCCAGTACTGGAATAGGAGGACACACAAGAAGCATATTAAGGATACAATAAAGTCATTTTCATTTGTGGACTCTGTGTGTTAACATTTAGCATTCCTTCTAATCTGTTTTGAAATATTGTAAGGTTTGTTCCTTTACTAAGAGCTAATCATTTTTCTAAACAAACGTCATATCAACTTAACTGAAATTAAGTAAAAAATAATAATACAAACTAGTAATACTTTCAAGAGATTAGCATTAGCTCAAGTATCCTCCGTTAACTCATCAGTAAACAGATCATAGGTGTTCCCTCTCACTCTCTTCTCCTTCTTTCTTTTTTTGCAAGGGGTATTGGTGGTAAAACAAATTATATCTAAAATAAACGTAACACCATTTAGCCCTGCACAGCTCCAGGAGCCTATCATATTTATACCTGACCATATCATATTTTAATCACAGGCCACTATCTCTAGCTAACCTATCAATTAAATTAGTGTGTTTGCTTACTTCTTTCTGCTATCATTCTATAGTGTATACTGTATAGTTATAGGAGATCTCTTATCACAAACATCAAAACGTATGCCTTTATCAAAATGTTGGTCATCAGGACCTTGCTCCCCCTTTCCTTCTGTCTTTCTTTGTCTCCCTCGATATAATAATTTATTTTCTGGTTTGAATTTGCTCTCACAATTGTTTTAGATAGTTTCCTTTATAAGAGACAGCTACAGTAACAAAGGCCAAGCAACAAAGTAAATAATAATGCATCTTAAAGAGCAGCAGCCCATTCCGTTTCATTTTCAGCTCTATGTCAACATGTACTTATGTGGCACTGCCACATACATTTATTTGCTGGTTTATCTTTTGTCTCTCTATTACGTTATAACCGATGTGAACCCTGTCTCCATCTGAGCACATATAAAATATAGTGTAGGCTTAAGATGGGTGGATTGGATATATGTCAATAGGGTGGACCTTTGTGATGTAGGGGTCTGTATACTGTTAAAAAAGAGCATGAAAAGAAAGGAGGGAAGAAGAAAAACAGAGCCCGAGCTTTATGGCGGAGGGTACAGATGTAAGCTATCCAAAGCCAGGAAAGAGATTGTTTCATGTGGAGCCCCGAAGACCGATACAGTTTGGTGGTGGCCACCTCAAAGAAATTCTGATATAATGAATTAAGTGGACTGGACAGTGGAAAGGATCGAGATTCGAGTTAGGAAATAATAATCCTTTACTCTGGGATAGCACGTCTGAAGAATAGGAAACATGGGATATTTTATCTTAAAAAGAGACAAACGTGAGTGGACATGGTGTGATATTTTATGTTATTTGTATACTGTATGTCACAGTCAAAGTCAAAGTGAACTTTATTGTCATCTCAACCATATACAAGTATACAGACAGATGAAATTGCGAAGCTCAGGGTCCACAGTGTAACAACATGAAGTGCAAATAATAAATTAAAAATAGAATTCAATTTTAAATTTAAATTTAAAATTAAAACACAAACAAAACAAGACATTGTGCAAAGACAAGACAAAGAAGTAGCACCAATATTGACGTGTAGTTAGCAATATAAACATTAATGCAATGTATGGTATTTGCAAACTAGGTACATAAATATAGTAATAGATATGTAATATAATGAATAAATAATAGATATAGATAATACAGAAATTATCAGTGTATAATAATAGTTGTTTAAGACATGTGTAAACAATGACAGGTGAGAATGTTTCACAGCAGGATATGAAGAGTGTCAAAATAGTTAAAGGTCAGTATGAGATTTTCAGTTCTTCTCTACATGCACACTCGTCTTTGCAGGAAAGTGACTTGCATGTATAAAAGCTTTTAGAGGTGGTTGAGGCAGTGTGGAAGATCCCAGGTGGCAGCATGGTGTTAAGGAGTCTGACAGCTTGGGGGTAAAAACTGTCCTGCAGCCTGGCAGATCTGGCTTTGATGCTGCAGTAGCTTCTCTTGGATGGCGGAAGAGTGAAAAGTCAATGTGAGGGGTGTAAGGGGTCCCGCACAATGCTACAAGCCTTGCAGACACTGTGTTTGTAAAATATGTCCCGTAGTGAAGGGAGAGGCACTCCAATAATGTTCTCTGCAGTCTTCACTATCCTTTGCATGCGCTTGCGGTTGGATATGTTGCAGTTGCCATACCAGACAGTGATGCAGCTGGTCAGAACACTCTCAGTGGTGCTTCTGTAGAACATGGTGAGGATGGAAGGGGGAAGACTTGCTCGCTTCAGCCGCCTCAGGAAGTGTAGTCTCTGCTGGGCTTTCTTGATTAGTGATGAGGTGTTATGCGTCCATGTAAGTTCCTCAGTTATGTGCACACAGAGGAACTTGGTACTCCTAACAGTCTCCACATCTAAAACGTTGATGCTGAGTGGGATGTGTTGGAAAAAGGGGGTGTGCGGTTTCATAATCAGCACATGTCTGGGGAATTTGTGTGATCTGTATATCGGTCATTAATTACATTTTGATTCTCTGCACCATTTCTCTGAGTCACTTTTGTATAAATCAATTTTATTATTTGGTGTAATTTTTTGCCGCCACAGGAAAGGGTCCAAAGGCAGTTTGGGGTTGACATGCAATTTGGAATTAACACAACTAATGCCTTGCATATTGATATCAACCCCTAAATAAAAATGACATAACTTAACCTACTCATTACCTGAATGTTTTAGTTTTAGAGATATTTTCCAGTATGCTGAGTTGGACTGATATTAGGTAGCCAAGTAACAAGTGAATTTTATTAAGGCACATGAAGGTTTCCTTCAGAAAAGTCTTAAATGGTGAAGGCAATAACAGAATGTATTTCTAAGCCTACTATATGGCTTCCCTCTGTTCTTCCTTTGCCTCTATTTCTGCATACTACCCATGCATACTCTCACTGCAACGGTGTATCAATTACAAACAGATGTTCAAAATATAAAGAAAAAAATGCTGACTGGCATGTCAAGATCATTTTGGGAACAGATCTGAGGCCGCCTGCACACACAATGATGGAAATTGCTTGCATGCCTCACTTCTTCTGGGATCTGAAACAAAGAAAATCAACTAAGATTCTGACTTGGAACACAAGCAAAAAAAGAATTACTGCCAATGCTATTAACCAGTTTGTAGGACATTCTTTTACTAAAGCTCTGATGCCAGTTGAACAATAATAAGATTCTGGAAGAATCATCTAAAGTATTTGAATTCACTCCAGGCTGTTAATTTTTTACATATCAATTCAGCATTTAGTATCATAATTCTGGTATTTCACTAGGGTCATAGGCTATATGCTATGAAGTTGTTGAACCTTTCAATCAAATGACCTTTTCCTAGTCCTCAGGTAAGTAAAATAGCCATTACACTTATTGCTTATACCAAACAAGATACTAACCATCAATGCTTCCTTTTTATCTTTCTTGTAACTATTGACAATGCTAAACAAATAACTTCTTGGTCCAAGTACCTTTAAAATGCAGTCATCTTTGTTTGCCTGTGTCAATATAAAGGAAGTAAATCTCTGCTGATACACATTGGGAAAATTCTGTAAACTGAAAAGGTTAATTAATGGGGAAAAAGTTATTTAGCTTGGAAGCAGAATATAAAGCTTAACTTTATTAGTATAATGTAGAAGAGGTTAAAAGAGAGGCCATGGCCACTGCCTGAGCTATTTCAAACATGCACTTCAGGTAATCAAACCTTTCACGTTACTAAGCATTTTAGTGCTCCCCTTCCATATACCACAGAGTTCAGGGTCAGAACCTGCAAAGGTTTTTAGAGCTCAGAGTCCTCCCACCTCTTAACTATCTAAACCTCTAATGATAGTATTCTTTGTGATGGATTTTTATTTTAAGAAAAGTTTTAGCATGAACCATCTCAAGGTAGGTTTTGGTTAGAGAAAGACTGCTAAACATCAGTATTCTAAATCATTTGGGGTTACACTAATTTAGGATAATTTGCCATTTTGGCTCACCTGAGGGCAAATTTTCTACTGTTACTAATGCTTTGATACTTTTCATTTGGTTAAGGCACATTCTTCTTGATAAGATCATGTACAATAAGAGGTCTAACTAGGCTTAGAGTAAGAATTTTAGATGATCAATTCAGACTAGTGGGGAAAAACAAATGAAGAAAAACGTAAGAGAGCGAACTGGATATCCACTTTAACAACGGGACTAGAGATTTGCTAAACAGTTCCAGACTGCTTTCTGTTTCATGCCTGAAATACTTTTCCCACCTGGCATTCAGGTTTAGCTGAGGCTAGTGTGCACTGTGGTTATGTAGTTGGGAGACTATGGCATCAACAATGACAGCCAAAGCATCAGACCTTCCATCAAAACTATCATGGGTTCTTATATACTGCATATTAGAACATATACTGAGTAGATTGGAGGCCAACTGTATTACAGATGCCTAGTTAATCTTCTAGCTTGAGGAGTTTTTCTTTGTTTATCTGAGTAAACTGTGTCATGTGCTTTGTTTTTGTCTATACCCTCTGTTGCCTATTCAAAAATATTTAACAAGTGTCTCAGCAGACAGGATGTGCCACTCCTAAATCCTTGTTAGGCATCTTTTAAACATTGCCATTACCTAAGCTCTCTTCTAGTTTGTTTACAATTACTGTGCTTTATATTGAAATGATATAACAGTAAGTAATGTAGGATTTGTAATAAAAGATGTTTATAAACTTATAATTAAAAAGTCAAGCTAAAGTGCACATGGAAATATGTATAGGGAAGTTTACAGCTAAGTTTACACTAGATTACTAATGTCTCTTTCTTTAAAAATACACCATTGCTTTACTTCATTTCACTTGGCTACTTATCTTTTTTATCCTGTTGGAAGTCACAGTGGTAAGTTGTGCAACTGGAAAGACCACCCTATTCTCAGACACATTTTCCAGCTCCCTATGTGGACCATACACACATACCCAAGCTAGTTAACATATTTTATCTCACCAATATTCCCTGGGACTCTTAGTCCACCCTTAGGTCCAAATATAGCCCATATGCAAGTTCAGTGAGGCCTGGTGTCACCGTCTCAACTAAACCGTGCTGTCCCATCAGTTTCAGATGAAAGGATTTTAGAACATTTTTCATTAACTCAACTTGTTCTACATGAATTCAGAAGCAAAAATTTCGAGAACCATGAAAAAATTAGTAGAACACAAACACAGTATATTTTGCACAATCTTGGAAAACCTGGAAGTCCACAAGGCCAACCTTTATACCATCTCAGTCATGAAATTACACATTGTGACTTCTGGTTGAGTTATGCTTTGCTGCAGATAATTACATGCAAGGCAGTTTATTATCCATTGAAGATGTGTAGATTGTGCACAAAGTTCATCCAGAAGAGCAAATGTGAATGAGATTGGATTAGGCTTTAGTCTGTAATGCATGAGTGTTTCTAAACCCTGCCAAAGTTTATCTTCATCAAGACTGCTGCTTTATTCTCCAACTACAGTATACCTGTTCTGAAGTTTAGCAGCTTTTATTACTTTCATGAGTGACTGCATTTCTGTGTTTCCATGTTGCTTTCCTTAAATGGTTTGCTGCTTGCAATCAGAACATATTAGATGTCACTGGAGATCCAAAGTTTTATGTTTGGAAATATGTGGATTATTTTTGTAGTGTGATCTACAGGAGGTACTCACAAGTGGTCTTGAAACTGAAAAGAAAACACAGACAACAACAAACTCTAATCAAAAAGAGTATTTACTAAGGTTAGGCAGGATTACAATTAACAAATAATAAACAACACATAACAAAAGTAGCCTCACTTAGGCTTGTCCTTGCTCACTAGTTATTTTTAATCCCACCATGACTCTTGAATCATGCCTTGTCCTTGACTTCACCCTCCTTCACGCCAGATGAGCCCTTGTCACTGCTTCATTCTCAACTATAGACTCATGTGGTGGAGGATAGGAGGTTTTTTTTAAAAGGGCACTTCTAAAGCCATGGCCCATTAACTAGCCAGTGATTCCAGGTCATCCATGACCCCGTGGGAGGAGTGCAGCTATCTTCTCAAAGGCCAGATGTCTGGGAAACCCCTTGCTACTGCTGAGTGGCCTCTAGGACTAAGAATTGGCCTCTTCACCTTCTCTTTCTGGGAGACGACTTCCTCCAACTACTGGATGGCTACTTGACATCCTATGTGATCTGTGGTCCTATCTAAATCTCAAATGTCAGTTTTGCTTCTTGTCTAGGCAGCTGCCAAGACCAACTTCAGATTGACTGCTTTACCTCCTGTCTTAGCAGTGGCCCAGTCCAGCTTCTAGATGGTTGAAAGCCCTGCAGTACACTTCCACCCACTGCTGTCCCTGATAGAAGATACACATTTTTTTGCATATTTTTTGAAGAATAAAACAGCTGCACATGAATCAAGATTTGAAGAGGAATCTGTAAACATGTCCTAATTTTACTGAATCAAAACAATCACTCAGAACTGAGAGATGGACTGAATTTCCAAGTTAAGCATCGAGTAGTGAGTGTTAAGTGAATTTTATCAGGTCATAATAGTGACCCTGAGTTTCAGCAACCCTGGTGGAACAAATAAAATGCAGGTGGCATTTAGGGTAAATATTCCTTACTTTTGCTTTGCTGCGGTCTACAGAAACAATGAATAATGTTTTAGAATTTTAAGGTTCCTATTTAATTTAGATGGTGTATAGTGGGGTGTAGGCGATGGCTTGCAGGTGGATACAGACAGCAATATGGTCAACAGTAGAGCGCTGTCTAAGAAGATGAAACAGGCAGCATTTGATCATTAAGAAAATCAGGTGCACAGTTTTTATGACCATTTTAATGTGCAAGCATAATATATTTGTCTTGTATTGAGATGAATTTGTGTGTATTTTATATTTTATTAGTGTTTTTGTTTATTTTGAGTTACTATTTTTCATGTCTTTATATTATTTTTATTGGTTTCACATGTGATTATGTATTGGTGCACTGTCTCTTTAAGTGGGAGTATGTTCCATGTTCTTTTGTGGATGAAAACCAAGAGGGAGGACCACCTGTCCATCTCTGTTTAGGAACTCCCCTCAACTCTACAAATGCTGTGAAGACAGGCAGTTTAGAGGGAATCATTGTAAAGTCTTTCAGGGTGTAAATATTGCTTATGGCTGTATTTTGCTGGATTGTATTTTTGGGAGTTGTTCACAGTGAATTGTCTTTTTGGCAATTGCTCTGTAAGCTTTTGTAACATTATTTGGTATTCCTTAATTACACCTTCCTTTTATTAAGATTCTTTTGTTAGTCCATCTTTGCACCATCCAAGGTTTAAGATTACCCTTCTTTTGGTGTGGCTTTTTGTGATTGTCCTGCCTTGCAGAATAGTTGTTTGTTATTCAAAGGAATGTTAACATAACTTTATGAATATTCATGTAAATAGTTGAAAGAAAGCTGAAACAGAATTACAGAAAGTCAGTGGTTAGGCAGCAAGCTTCACGAATAATAAGTGATTTTTAATTCCATCGAAGCAAAGCCTGAAAGTATTAAGTTAATAGGATAGATATATATACAAAGCTATATTGTTAATTGCACATTGATAAATATTTGTAATTTACTTCTTATCAGTTTCACTCTAACTTCATAAAATTAAAATAAAATTGGAGCAAGGCGATATCTCCTGACTCTATGAATCTTTTGTGAAGTAGAATTTGGCTGCTGTTTAGATGAGAACAGTACAGTGATACTGAAAGACATTGCAAGGATATTTTGGGGCTACATCCCATTTAGGCCTGCAAAGCCCAAGGTAGATAATTTCAATGGGAATTAAGCCAATTGAGGTGAGGCTGGGATTGGCTCCGGCATACCCCCATGACCCTGCAGCTAGGATGTCGCGGGTTGGATAATGGATGGATGGATGAGGTGAGGTCTTTTCCAAGCAGGCAATAGAGAAACCCTTGTGAGGTGTTATTGAGTCCTCACACCTCTTTGCTTTTATGAAGGCTCTAATTCAGGACAGTATTGTTTACCATAAAACACAGTCCACATACTCTTCTTGTACTTGATGATTCAGTATAGTCTATATAGAAGACAAAAAATAATTCAGTTGTTTTGTAGTGTATGGTGCCATAACGATAACATATGTTTCCAAAAAAAAACTGTGAGGGCAGTTTTCTATAATGTCACCTACTTTGTTATTAAGTGACTGAACATTAGTAGGTTGCAGTGATGTTTTGCCCTCACCAGGATACCTCCCCTTCACTCCAATTTACTTTGTCCACTTATTTCTGGTTACGTAATGGTGGTTGTGTTAGCTGTAGGTAACTGGTGATAGCAGATGCATAATTGATCGAGTAAAAGTCAAATACCTAATATCTGCTCCAGTAGTTTAAATGGACTTATTAACCAAAAAAAAAAGCATTAAGATTATGTATACAAACACCCAGGTCTATAAGGAGCAGCATATCACCACTTTCTGGTGACCTCCCAATAATATGACTGAGAAAGTTGATATATCTGTTTCCCCACCAATGCTGTCAACGTCCATGGTGACATGCACTTCCTGATTGTTGAATAGTTTACTAGAACCACTTTGAGCATCTGAAGGACATTCTCCATATTTCCACCAAACTCCCCCATGCATGTGACAGCTTCTTTTACTACTCAATCCCACCATCATGTTCTAGAACTACTGCCATGGAAACAAACCACAGACAACAACCTCTAGCCATAGCTCTTTGCTGCTATATCTGCTTGTGAGTTCGTCTGTATAGTTAATTCTGAGCCCATATTTCCTGATCTCATTCAAGATGTTGAATCAATTTAAAGGTTAAAACAGATTGCACTCCAAAAAGAGATACCTGCTAGTCATTTCTACAATAACTTTATTACTTGATTGGGTCTTCCAGGTCTGTTAATCTGTGCCAACTCATCACCAAGTGGTGAGCAGTGAAAAGACCAGTGCCACTCTATAGATATCCAGAACAAACAGCTTCAGTTAGTCTTCGGCCTTTGGCCAATTCTGTTACAAGGTACTATTGAGTAAACTTGTAAATGACTAAGATAGTGACCTTGCCATGGTGGACAGGCTTGCGTGCCTCAATGATCCTTACAGCAAGGCTATCTGGAAATACCTGAAGAGGACAAAGCAAATAAATAAATAAATAAATAAACAAATAAATAAATAGAAAAGGTTCTCATGAAAGGTAAAAATGGATCTGCATAAATAAGGATTTGGGACCCTCTCTACGACCCAGGCCTGAGGGTGGTGTTTGCGAGCTTCTAATACCTGGGTAACCCATATAGCCCACTTGGGCTGAGACTGAAAATGCTGCAGATGTTGAGCAAATTTGTTGGCCTCATGCAAGATGAAGGGTAAAGGTTGGATGTAATGACACGCAAGAAAGAAACAGATCCACACACTCTAGACCTTGGCAATAGAAACAGCTTCTTGGAACATAGAACATACTTCAGTGTCTAGATATAATTGATCAAATCTCTGTGCAGAGTGTTGCAACAAATTTCTCAGTCATGGATGGCCTCTTTCCGAATCAATGGAATGGGGGATGCTCAGAAGTCTCCAACTTGTTGCTGTACATTTGAACTTTTTACCTGTGGAAAAGAAGATTGCCTCAATATTACTTCCATCTCCAGAGAAGAATACTTTGGAATGCAGTTGGATTCAGCGTTCAAAAAGTGCCATATATTGACTCAATATTCTTATTCTGCTAGTGACTTGAATGCTCACATGGAGAATGATGACAGCATCAGGAGTGGCATGAATGGGAGGAACGGTTTGTATGATCTGAACACTCGATGCACAGAGAATTGTTATTGGATTTCTGTGCTAGTCATGGATTGCCCTTAACAAACAAAATGTTCTAATACAATACTGAGTAACGATTCTTTAAAAATGGAGAAACCTACTTTATTTAATTGAGTTAACCTTGTCCTACCAAGCGGGGGCAGCACAAATCAGTAATTCTGGAACAGCAAGTCTTCCAACCAATTAAGATGATATCTATACTAATAAAAGGCAAAGCCCTCACTCACTCACTCACTCACTCACTAATTCTCCAACTTCTCGTGTAGGTAGAAGGCTGAAATTTGGCAGGCTTATTCCTTACAGCTTACTTACAAAAGTTAAGCAGGTTTCATTTCGAAATTCTACACGTAACGGTCATAACGGTCAATAACAGTCGACAACGTCCGCCATGTTGAACTTTCTTATTTATAGCCCCATCTTCACGAAATTTGGTAGGCGGCTTCCCTGCGGCAACCGAAACCGATGTACGTACTTATTTCGATGGTATGACGCCACTGTCGGCCGCCATATTGAACTTTCCAATGTCTCTAATTTTCCAACTTCCCGTGTAGGTAAAAGGCTAACCCCGTCTTCACGAAATTTGGTAGGTGGCTTCCCTGCGATAACCAAAACCGATGTACATACTTATTTTGGTGGTATGATGCCACTGTCGGCCACCATATTGAACTTTCCAACGTCACTAATTCTCCAACTTCCCGTGTAGGTAGAAGGCTGAAATTTGGCAGGCTCATTCCTTACAGCTTACTTACAAAAGTTAAGCTGGTTTCATTTCGAAATTCTACGTGTAACGGTCATAACGGTCTACAACGTCCGCCATGTTGAACTTTCTTATTTATGGCCCCATCTTCACGAAATTTGGTAGGCGGCTTCCCTGTGCTAACCGAAACCAATGTACGTACTTATTTCGGTGGTATGACGCCACTGTCAGCCGCCATATTAAACTTTCCAACGTCACTAATTCTCCAACTTCCCGTGTAGGTAGAAGGCTGAAATTTGGTGCTGATTTCGGTGGTATGACGCCACTGTCAGCTGCCATATTGAACTTTCCAAAGGTCTTTGTTACCTATGGGCCCATCTTCAAGAAATTTGGTACGCGGGTTCCAAATGCTAACTGAATCCTACTTACGTACATATATACATCCATAGCCTGCAGTTCGGTCGCCGTGTGAGGTGGCGTTGGGTCCCCCATCCCCACACCTCCCACGTTGTTGGCTGCCTGCCTATATAAGGCCGTCCGTCGCTCCGGTCTCTTCATTCCCTTCCTTGCTTCGCCATGGTATTCACGTCTCCCTGCTGATAACTGCAGCCTTTTTATTTAATCCACGGCTTCTCTGCTGTTTTATTGTTCGTTTATTACGATTATAGTTATTGTATAGGTATTTTAGACTTAGTTTACATTGTTCAGGTACCCATTTCCTTTATTGTTCCAACCGTACCCCCATTAACATGTCTATCGAGGTGATCACCATCGATCAAAGAACTGTCACTTACCAAGTGGTTTCCATGCCCGGAGATGCCGCCTGCCTTTTCCATTCTCTGTGCTACATATTGCACGGCCATATCAGGCTCACTCTTGATATCCGGAGGAACATTGTGCCTTATGTATTGAATGACTAGGACAGGTTCAAGGTGTGGACTGATGACGGTACAGGAGATAATTATACTACACAGGAGCACTATAAGAGTGAAATGCTTAAGCCCTTCACCTATGGTTCTGCATGTGAGTTGATGGCTGCCGCTGAATTGTTCGATTGTCGCTTTAAGTGTACCGAAATGGCCAAATATTTTACATCTTTGGACAACCGTCAATGTCTCTTAAACATTGTAGATTCACAGGTGACGATTTGAGTAGTGGACACTTTGATGTTTATGAAAGTTTAAACTCTCAAAAGCTGGATGCGAAATTATCGATGAAACCGGATGTATGCTTACAACGCTTGACAAATGCCGAATGTCACTTCAACATAACAAGTCCTGCAAATACTAACGTAATTGAAACAAACCATGAAACTCAAACCGATTATGACAACAGCAATCCAAGCTGTGAGATTTGAGGCAAGATTGCTTTTCACATGGCCAACTGTACGTTGCATGCTCAAGAGTAAGCTTAGCGCACAGCTTGGTCATATTACAACCTGAGGGCCGAACTGACAACGTGGCATACAAAGAGATCCTTAACAAATAATTATTGGTATATTTTCCCTCAGTTTAAAAAGGTTTACTTTTCTTCTTAATAAAAATTTTAAGGCAGTACTTCGCTGCTGCGAAACGCGGGTATTTTGCTAGTATTCTATAAATGATGGTGAAGAATACAGGTCATCAGAATTTGTGGCAAATTCAATTCTGATTGTTGATCACTTCTTGCTAACTGTGAATATTTTATGGCCTCTTAAACCAGTGGTTTTAAATGTATGCTATTTCAAATAAACCTAAGTATAAATTACTTTCTAAAATGACACTAAAATCCAATTATTTAAAAAAAAAATTTGTTCCTGATATTTTCCTTTGTCATCAATACTGTACATTTAATTCACAAAAAATGCTGGATTTATTGACTTTCCACTTGGAAAATGTACAAGCATTCTTAAACATTTTATATAAATGTTTGCTTTTTTTATTCTTAAACTTAGTAGCTGAAATGTTCTGGAAACTTCACAGCACTCCTGACTGCACAGGAGCTCATTCGTGGGTGTTTTGCAAAAGGCTTGTTTACCTATTCTCCAGACAAAAAGCCCACTGACCTCCTTGCACTCTTGGCATGCAAGCTTCTGGTCTGAGTCAACTCCCAGGCTGGTTTCCACCCTGCAGGCTCCCAGCCTTGGGTCGCAGGCCACTGCGCTGTGGCAGCTTTGTAGCATAGATAAGAAGCCAAATATATGAAAGTAGCTCTATCTGTAAGATTGTTGGAGACCTTCCAGGTTTTGCTTTTTTATTCACTGTGTGTGTTGGTGTGTGTGTGTGTGTGTGTGTGCAATATTTTATCTTTGTCTATCCGTATGGTATTATTTTTCAGTTATTTTTCCTTTTATAAACCTGCCAGCTTCAGCAATAAATATTTTTCAGGAGACAAAGAATATGCTGAAGCAATGGAATTAAATTATCTTAAAATATTACAGCCATCTACTAACTCCAACTAAAGGTATCTGTATGCATATATAAATGTTACAGAATTTCATACTATTTTAGGGAAAATTATAACCAATGCAGTCATGTCAAAATTTACAGAGCATATGGGCTAAAAATGTTTCCAGTTATAAGTCGGAGATAAACAATTGTTGTGTGCTATAACAGCAAACTGAAAGATGGATAATTTCCATAAAATATTTTTAAATACTTTATAACTTTTTCAAATGCAATGTACTTAAATTTCCCAAAGGTTATGAAGCAGGTGTTTGCCCTGCAACAGAATGATGTTGAATACTCTTGAGATAAAGAGCACAAAATGAATAAATGGGTGGACATATAATGGAGTGTGTTTCATTGCTCTGATTTCACAATAAGCTGCAAACAATTTTATATCTCACAGTTTTCAGGGTTTTAACATTCACCTGTTTCCTTACATAAGATAGAAAAAGTTGTTTACTGGAAGACACTTTGATTATTTTTAACAACCTGCATCTTGATATGAAGGTTTTAGAGAGTTGTTGTATCAAAACTGATGTGTGCTCCTGTTACTATACAGAGGTAAAGACTAAAATCTAATTTTATTATAATGAATCACATGATGAACTCAAAAGAGCTAAGAGATGTGGCAAAGGCACTATATAGGCGTCAACCCGACACAGACTGACAGCAGAGGCATGTATAAAAATAAACAAAAACGTTTTTATTTTTTCTTCAGCCATGGGGCACGTCTTCCCCGTGTCCCACAGTCCCTACCCAGTCCCAAAAATACCCCAAAAGAAAGTCACCAAAACACACTCTTCTTCCTCCACTACTCCTCCCAGGCAGCTTCGTCCTCCTCCTCCAGACTCTGGTGCGCCAAGTAGTGGCTGCAGGCTCCTTTTGCAGCCCTCTCGGAAGTGCTCCAGGTGGTAATTGGCTTAATTAGGCTGCACTTCCGGTTGTGACTGCATCCCAGCCCACACAGGCTCGTTAAGCTGTGCAGCTCCTCCGGGTGGTGGCCATGGAGCCCAATAGGTCTGAACCCTGAAGTCCCACGCCTGTGGCCCCGATGTAACCCAAGAGGTCTGCCACCACGTGTCCCGGGGAACATGATGTGCATCCCATGGTTGCTCCCCCAGCCCAGTGTCAAAGGGGCATCCCGGCCAGGCATGGGTCCCTGCCGTCCGCCACAGAGAGTTAAATCTAATGAAAGAAATCTAAGAATCAAAAGGTTCCAAATTAGTACTGAGCTTAATTTGTATCCTAAACCTTAATGTTTTAAATTTAATTCCTTCACTGGATTACATTTGACAGAATTCAGGCCTAAAGGAGAACATGTTGGACAGTAAACCAACCACACACATCTATATATATATAAAATCCAATGTCTGCCTGTCTGTACTTAACGGATTTAAATCAGGTTTTTTTCTATAATTTGCTTGAACAATCTGGTTGATTTTGCAACTCATCACACTAGGAATCATAGTTTGCTTGCAGGAGTGATATATTCACTTGAATCCAAGACTGAGTCTGCGGGCCGATGGGAGGGGGAAGCATGACTTCAGGAGGTACGGAGCTGGGCAGTTATGCAGGCAGAGCCACGGCGGAAAGCTAGTGTGTATATATATATATATATATATATAT
>JANRMT010062813.1:104226210-104250486 GCA_026402145.1 Polypterus bichir lapradei | reverse complement strand
TATATATATATATATATATATATATATATATATATATATATATATAGTACAAGGTGTGTCTATTAAATAATGAGACTGATTAAATAACTCACCTTTATTTATATGTATTACACATTTGCACTAATACATTGCTGCAGTCTTGTTTTCCACTGGTCGAAGGCATGGAGCAAATCAGTTTCTGTCAGATGTTTTAACACATCCGCCGTTTTCTTCTTTACAGCATCAACTGACTCAAAAAGTGTCCCTTTAAGCTATGATTTAACTTTTGGGAAAAGATAAATGTCGCACGGTGCTAAATCGGGTGAATATGGAGGATGTTCAAATGTAGTAATGTGCGTGTCGGTCAAAAACTGCTTTACAGAAAGTGTTGTGTGAGCAGGCGCATTGTCCAGGTGAAGAATGAAACCATTTTCTCACAGTTGCGGACGTTTTTTTCTGACTTTTTCTCTCAGCTTTATCAAAACTTCCTTATAATAATGCTGGTTAACTGTTCCATTTGGAACCCATTCTTTCAAAATTACACCTTGATATCACAATGAGCATGGCTTTGAATTTTGACTTGCTTTGACGAGCTTTTTTCATTCTTGGTCCGGGGCGTTCATCATCTTTGACATTCTCACGTCCCTCGCTGATTCTTTTGTGCCACTCAAACACATGCACACGAGACAGGCAGTCATTCCCATAAGCTATAGTAAGCATTTGAAAACATTCTGTTGGTGTTTTGTGCAATTTTACTAAACATTTCAAACTGACACATTGTTCAACTTTTAAACTTAGCATTTTTTCAGCACATTACAGAAAACACAAACAAACTAAATGGTGACTCACAATCAACTGAACATCATAGAGTGTTGCTGCTTGTCATGCAGGTTCAGACATGTTCAAGGTCACCATGCATGCAGTTATAACCGGTTCTGACTGCTTTTTTCACTAGGTGGAATCACAGTCTCGTTATTTAATAGACATACCTCGTGTATATATATAGGCCCCTTCTTCTGGCAAGATGTGATTGTCTCGAAAACTTGCATATTGTAATCTTTTTAGTTAGCCGATGAAAGGTGTCATTTAGCTTGACTTCTCACTACATTCGTAATGGCTAACACGGTACAACACCCTTGGGCAACCTTAGGCAGTAGCACAGATTGCAGATCCCTGAAGAATATGAAAATTCTATGGCAATACAATCTATCAGAAAAACAACTAAAATGTAGTCACGAAAAAGCCATACTAAAATAATGTGAATTTTATTGGTAAAGAATTATAGATTTTGGGTGCATAATGGCCACCTCACCACTTATTTTAAGTTTAGCCCTTGGAATTATAAGCAGACCTCCATTTGAAGATTTAAAGTTATGACTTGGAAAATATAGGACAGATCAAGACTATTTAAGGTTTTGTAAACCAGTAGTAGTATTTTAAAGTCAATTTTAAATGACATGGGTAACCAATATAACATTAAAACTGGTGAGATGCGCACAAATTTTCTTTTCCTAGTTAAGATTCTAGAAGCTGCTTTCTGCACTAATTGCATCTGACTGATGTCATACAGCATACACACACAGACACACATATATATATATATATATACACACTAGGTGGCTCTGCCCCATGCTAGTTTCGCTCACCAACCCCTGTGTTTGGTTAATTGTAGATATACTAATTAATGCTAATACGATCTTTACTATCCTTTTTTTGAATTTTACTGCTTTCATATTCTTTAGCTTTCTCTGCATGTGTATTGTGCCATCGGTTTTTTTTTAGCCTTTCGAATTCCACTGCTTTCATAATCTATTATCTGCATTTTTTTCTCTCCAACGTTTTTGGGTCTCTTTTCTCCACGCTGCTCTTTCTTCTTCGCTTAGCTGTTGACATTTCATCTAGAACGTATTGTCCTTATACGCATTATATGAGCTGAGAGCAGAGGATCTGTGTCTGCTAAAAGCCTTTACACGACTGAGAGTTTTGATGACCATGGTCTTTTTTGAAAATGGTTGTAAGTAGTGCGTGACTTTGCAAGTGGACGCATGGTCACGCAAGTGGAATCTTATGTTCCACGTCCCCACAAGACAGTCCTGGGACAATCTCTTGACACCAAGTCTCATGTTTAAGGTCCCCGTGAGACGCTCCGTGGTCAATCTCTTTCTCTCGTGGGTCTTAAGTGTCTTCTGAGAAGATCACGTCTCATCTCCCTGGTCTCCCTTCCAAGATTTTTTTTTATAATAAAGAGATGTAAATTTAGTAGCTAATGAAATGATCTCCCATTTAACTAAACTGCAGGATAATGATGCCAGCTCATGTCAACCACTCTTTGTCTGTTAGTTGTTACAGATTAGCTGGTTATGGAACTCTACTTCAAAAACTAATTCCATCTGAACTATACTGAGCTCCGTTAATGAGACAGGCCTCTGAATCAAGTGGAAGTTACTGTCATGTTCTTGAAACTATTTGAGGATTTAAAGCATTAACTTACAAAAAAGTTAGATATAGTCACAGACTGGCAAAATGGTTCCATAACAGGATGAACTTAATTAGGCATAAAGGCCATAAAAACACATACAATCATAGTCATGGGAAACTGGATCCTACAGTGGCAGAATGAGATGCTAGGGCAGAGCAATACTGGACAGGGTGCTAGTGTATCATAGGGTGCATTCATGGACACATTCATTTTAAATTCACACTAAGCCAAGTTAGAGTTACCATTAGTATCTGGAATTTTATCTAAACCTGCATTTTTTTGTTTATCTAATACAGCCTTTTTCCTGTTTCATGTCACTTCAGTAACATTATGACGATTTACTTTAAGTATAACACTCTTGATCTTATTAAATGCATCAGATAAGAATTGAGTTGACAAACACAAAACCATCAGTATGCTAAGTTAAAAGTATACATATCTTATATCTACAAATTTGGGAATGCAAAGTCAGGTTCATAATTCCAGACAGCTGACGCCTTGTTTGCATCAATTCCAGCTTTCAAAACACCACAATTACCTGTAAGGGTGTGAGATTTGAAGTAGCACCTGCTTTCTGAGGAATTAGTAGAGGGCAATTGACAAATAATATGTAATAATAAAGCATGCAATTTAACCAGTACAAAACCTCTTAATTTTTTCTTTGTTTTCATTATGCAATTACTTTTAATACATGACACAAACAGAATTGAGACACTACAAATTTTTTAGATAATTATGCTATACAAACATTAAAAGAATGTAAAATGGAAACAGTATATTCTAAGCAGGTGGGATTCACCTTATATTTTATAATAAAAAACAAGATATAAAATCAGTGTACTTGACAACACTTTTTTAAACCTTATTTCTCTTAAGTTGCTTTACACAACATGACAATCTGGTAATAATGTATGCAAAAATTAGTTACATATTAAGAACTGACTATCTAGCTTCAATTGCAGAGTCAGATTCTTTAAGACCTCACTATCTCTGTCTTTCCCATGTACTTTATCCCTGCAATTCACTTTGTAATTGCATTATTGCCATGTGGAGGTCCTTGTTGGACAGCCATCAATAAAGATAGAGAACCCGAGAAGAAGGCTGGGCCTGAGCAGAATGGCAGTAGATTAATTTCATAGCTGCAATTAAAACAGCAGCTGCAGGCATGGCATTCCAGTAAACTAAAGAAATAAGGCTTCCACACTGATTACCCAGCCACAATACTGGATGTAGCCCTCAGAGTTATAATCAAAGATTTAGTGTTTTCATTTTTAGAGAAAGTGACACTCAGAAGCCACTCTTTCTGGTTGCCATTCTGTAATCTAAACACCATTATTATACTGTAAGTCACACAGAACAAAGTCATCAAGCATGCTGGAGCTTTCAGGCACAGTACTTATCTCATATAAAAATTGTAAATTAAATTTCATATCAAAATAACTTTAGATCATGAATTAAGATAACACAATATACAGCACAGTGTGTTTCACATTGTTGTCCAATAAGGTAAGATGGACTACTCAAAGGGCGGTACGGTGGCGCAGTGGGTAGCGCTGCTGCCTCGCAGTTAGGAGACCCAGTTCCCTTCCCAGGTCCTCCCTGCGTGGAGTTTGCATGTTCTCCCCATGTCTGTGTGGGTTTCCTCCGGGTGCTCCAGTTTCCTCCCACAGTACAAAGACATGCAGGTTAGGTGTATTGCCGATTCAAAATTGTCCCTAGTGTGTGCTTGGTGTGTGTGTGTGCGCCCTGCCCACGGTTTGTTTCCTGCCTTGCGCCCTGTGTTGGCTGGGATTGGCTCCAGCACACCCCTGTAACCCTGTAGTTAGGATATAGCGGGTTGGATAATGGATGGACGGATGGATGGACAACTTCAGAAGAATTCAAACTAAAATAATAAAAAGGAAAAGTGGGGATGTACTGACAGTAACAAAGGAAAAGAGAAAAAATAAAGATTGCTTCTAATAAGGGAACAGTGATGAAAAGAATCCCACAAAAAAAATGATGTAAAAGATAAATTGGAATGGTGGATCTGATAATGAGACAATGAATAAGGAGGACAGACAAACAAAGCCAAAGAAAGGGGTGAAAATGAAAGTAACAGAAAATCGATTATGATTATAAGCAGGAAAAAGAGGTAGCCTAAACAATGCAGACACTTGAAGAAGACATACAGAATCTGACCATTTCACGCTCATTAGTTTGCACCCTGGCTATCTCAGATTGGGTTTTTTTTAAATCAATCGCCGTGGTTTACATTTAAGATTTGAAGAAGCTTTGCATGTTCATACAGCTGAAAAAGATACCTAAGTGAAATGCATGCCACATTAAATGTGTTTCTCAAATCAGACATGGAAAGTACAGTTTAATCAAAACAAAACTTGAAAATCAGAGTAATAAATCATGATTCTTAATACATACAGAAGATGGCAACACCACGTTTTGCAAGGGTCAAAGTCTGGAGTACAATGAGTAAAGCATTAAAAGTAAATCATTTTCATATATTATTACAGAAACAAGTTTTGGTATTCAAATTAATACAGACAAAATTAGTTTAGAAGCTTTTGGTGGCAACATACTTCAATATGATCACCTAAAAATAGAATTAATAAACCTCGGTCTGCAGTTTGGGACAAATAAATAGAAAAGCTCTATATTTTATCAAAATTGACAACTGTTTGTAAAATAATACGATTCATTAGTGATGGACCTGATGTCACTTTTCAGTTAGCAATCAAGAACAGCTAGCTTTTTGTTTTGTTTTCATTAACCATTTTTTTCAAAGTTTTTGGAACCTAATGTGAAATTTCTTGTGCCTCTTAATTCCTATGTGAAACATGACGTGATATGGTAGTCATTGAATTATCATTGATGTTGCACCATGTGGTAACAAGCCTGTATGTGAAAATGTATTTCTCCATGCACTACTTTTAAACACTCTCTTTAATTGTTTGAATTCATTTTCTTTTGTGCAAAATAGAGGGATACTGTACTAAATCACAGCTTTTCACTTATGACTGTGTCCCTGTTCACAAATAAATTTGATCATTAAATGTGACACCACAGTATTAAGGAAAATTTCAAACAACAATAAAATCTCTTACAGAGAAAAGGTTCAGCAGCTAGTTGTATGGAACTCAAACAACAATCTAGTTCTAAACATCTCAAAGACTAAGGAACTGATCATGGACTTTAGGAAGTCCAAATAATGTACACACTTAGATAGTGAAGGATCTAACCTGGATAACTAACACTCCCTTCTTGGTAATGAAGGCTCAGCAACATCTTCATTTCTTTAAGGGGTTAAAAAGGCACTTATGTCATGTAAATTGCTTGTCAATAGTTACCAATGCACAGTACAGAGCGTCCTAACCAGTTGTGTAACATTGTGGTTTGGCAAATGCACAATTGCTGGCCAGATAGCTCTGCAGAGAATTGTTAAAACTGCAAAAACATATCATTGGCATGTCAATTTCAGCTTGTGGAAAGGGATTCCTGTCACCTATGATCCTACACACCCCTGCTACAAATTGTTCTTGCTCCTTCCCTCACTTACTGTATTAGGCACTATAGGTGTCTTCAGGCTAGAATAGATAATCTAGACTAAGAAATAGCTTCTTTCCCAAAACTGTGACATTATTAAACACCGAATAGTGGCTCCATGCTTTGGAACTCTGAACTGTCTGTTGACTACGTCCTTTGCACATTTATTGTTTTTTCTCTTTTTATGTTATTTTTTTTATTGCTGGCACACACATGCTCAGGAAGTGTACAGTGACAATAAAGATGATTTGAATTGAAATGAATATAATAAAACTGAATTGAATTGAATTGAATCAGATACAGAGTGTAAGCACTTATTGACAGTGTTCGGTGTCACTTGGAAAATTCTGTCTATAATAAATTCCACCATATAGCTGAACAATGAAGATGCTGTTAAACAAAGGGTGAAATAAATAAAAAAAAATAATAACTCAGACAACAGTATAAAAAGAAGCAAAGAGACCACAGTAGTTTACTCCTTAAGTAAATCATGTATGATACTATAAGTAATTAAGTGAGCTATATTCAATATAGTCATTAGTATTACACACGTAAAGGGCAACTTACAGTTCTTCCTTGATTTGGAAAACCTGAAACCAGCTGGTTGGCCTGTTTATGGTTCCTGGTGCTAGTGGAAAAGATCCATGACTGCCATACCCACAGCTAGTCCTGTGAATGACAAAAAAAATACATATAAATAAAGGACTTAAACCACTGGAGGGCAATGCCAGAGATTCCCAGAATGTTCTCCATTCTGGACAGTAGAATGTCATGTCTAACTGTGTCAAATGCTGCACTAAGATCTTACTAAATTAATATTCTGGTTTGTGCAGACTCTGCTGCCATAAGCAAATCATTATTTACCTGAACCAAAGCTTTTTCACAGCTGTGTTGTGCCCTGAAACCAGACTGAAAGGGTTCCATCAATTTATTAGAGGTTAAGTAACTAGTGAGTTGGGAAGCTACAACATGCTCAATAACTTTTGACAGAAAAGGTAAGTAAAAAATAGGCCAAAAAATGTTAAGATTGTCAATATCAAGACCAGACTTTTTTAACAGTGGAGTTACAAAAGTGATTTTAAAAGTGACCGGTACAAAGCCAATGTCAAGGAATGTATTTGTTATTGTTGTAACGGTCAGGATTATGGCAGGATTTAAGAAGTGTGGCGGGGATAGGTACACAGGTAGTGGGCCTCATCTTACAAAGCAGGTCATTAACAAATGCAGATGTGACTGGTGAGAATTTAGAAAAAGAGATGGATGGAGTGGGAAGACAAGGAAAGATATAAACAGATGATGGAGTTATGCTAGTTGAATTATTTAAATTTTTAATTTTATTATGGAAAAAGTGGACGAATTTTTCACAGACTTCAGTAGAGGAGGTAATTGGTTGAAGTATTTTATCAACTACAGAGAACAAAACCCTTGGCTTATCATGATCCCTTTCTATTATTCTGCCATAATGTGTTTTCTTGGCTGCAGTTAGTGCTTCCCTGTAAGCCCTTTGGTGATCAGAGAAAGCCTGGATATGCACAGTGAGGCTGATCTTATATGATATTCTCTCAAGGTGTCGGCCAGCTGCTTTCATAGACCATAATTCTAAATTGTACCATAGAGATGTACGCTTAAAAGAAGCCTCCTTGTGTTTTAAAGGAGCTGTTTTAGCTAGTGCTGAATGAAAGGCTGAGTTATAATAGTCAACAAGACTATCTACTGTTGATGGAATAAGGGAAGAAAGAAAAAGATCAGAAATGGATCCAGCAAGTATAAAGGGACAGATATTTTTTAGGTTTCTGGAAGAAAGTTGATATTTACAGGTAAGAGGAGGGTGAGGTAATGAGACAGTGAAAAGTACCATTTTATGATCAGAGAATCCCAAGTGTTGCCAACAGATAGGCCAGATGTACAGATCAGGTCCAATATATAACTACCGGAGTGAGTAGGAAAATCGACATTTTGCACCAAGTCAAAACGTTCCAGTAAGAACAGGAATTCATCCCTCAGCTTACATATTGGCATGCCAATATGGATGTTGAAGTTTCCGAGAAGAATAACTCTCTGGGAAAGTGAACTTAAGTGGGTTAAAATTTTCAGTCAGTTCAGTTAAGAAAGACCCCTTGTATTGAACGATAGACAATAGTAAGACAGGACCAGATTTTGCAATTAGATTAATATCATTCTAATACAGTACTACCTCAGTACTGAAAATGAAACTCCTTTCTAACAAAGTTAGCATAAAGCCTGCTATAGTGCATGCACAAATTCAAGTACAAGTCTGATGGAGTGCTGTGTGAGTCATTATCTGTAACAGATATTGTGCATGATGTAGGATATGAAGTTGTTACATGTGAGTGTTTAATTATTTCATACATACTGTAGTTAAATAAGAAAGCAAAAAATACAATTTGATCAGTGTGTCACAAACATGTTGACCAATATATTTAAAAACTAAAATGTAGATTATAAAGAAGGCAGAAATGGGAGAAAAGAAACAACATGTCGCAAAAGCACTGGGGTTAACATCTAGCCATGTAAGGAACCAGTCCAGACCATGAAACATGTGCTACAGTCCAACAGTCTAGGTGCACGGCCATCAGCTAGTCTCCTTAAGGATACTGGCATGGATTTTCTCATAGACTGAGGGAAATTAAGCCATATGGCGTTGCCTCTGAGCCCAAGTGAGGTGTGAAGTGGAGGCAGCAGCATTAACATCTAGTCAGTAACTGAGGCAGGAAGTGGAGCTACATGGAAGATGCCACCGGAGCCACACACATTAGGGTGGCCAAGGAAAGAGACGTTAGATGGCAGGAGTCTCACTTCACCTGCAGAAACCACAACCATCCTCCCTTTCTCCCCTCGACCATTACAATATTTAACCATATTCCTCCTATGTTTAATCGACTTCAAATAATTAAGTTTCTAATAACAAACTAAACTCCCAAAACACATCTGCTTCATTAACTGAGGTATTACTGTATTCTGCACTTCTACCAGCTAATCATGCATGTCTATCAAGTTTATATACTATTTAGACATGAATACAAGCTGGATGCACCAAAGCAAGACACCACAAATGGCAGCACAAGTAGAAAAATGCTTTTGACTACTGAGGATTTAAGCATGAGGTTAGAACTTGAGGCACAGGCCAACACGCCATTCCTGCACTCAAAACACATGAAAACGGTTTGAGGTGCTCATATTCTGAAAGAAACAGTACCAATGTGTATTTAAATATATACTGTTGTGATATATGGCCGGCCCTTCATCCCAGCCAATAGCCCCATGCCGCCAGGTAGAGCCTTCCCTGCAGCATGGAGGTGCCCTGAATGCCAGCAGGGCATCATGGACATTGGAGTCTTTATTCACAGCCCTGCTGGATACCATGGGGGCCACTAGGAGACGCTGCAGGGAGGAACAGCGATTATTTGCCTTACGCCCCGGAAGTACGTCCGAGTCACATGGACAAGGGGAATGATGTGCTTCTGGGGTGAAGAAAAGGACTTTTTATCGGACCCGGAAGTAATAAGGAATCATGGACTGAAGGATGGGAAACACTTCCGGGTCAGGGACTATAAAAGGACGCTGGGAACTCCCAGACGACGAGCTGAGCTGGGTGGAAGGGTGGCAACGCGTCTGGGAGTGGAGAATTGTTTATTAGTGATTATTGTAGTGATTTAATGAGTATTGTGGAGAAAAGGGTGCTTTGTGCTCTGTGCAGTATTAATAAAGTAAATATTTGGACTATTATCTGGTGTCTGGCATCTTGGACAAGGGTTCAAGGGAGCAATAGTGCCCCCTATCTGTCACACTGTATACTGTATAGTAAAACTAAAATGACTGAAGCACCATTTATTTGGATCATTTAAAAAAACTAATCAAACTAAAAATATACTTATTCTTCCACTAAATGTTTTCATTGGATACAAAAATGTAAATAGCAACCAACTTTAGATAATAGGCTTTTATAGCTTCTTCTGTGTGTAAATGCAAGTTAAGTATATTTACACAAATAAATATATATCAAAATTAGAATATATCAGCGCAAATTAAAGTCATTCATTTATAACTGATATTTACAATAGCATGACACAAGGTGACACTTTTTTCACTGTTCCATTTCACTGTAGTGACTGAAAAATTGAACTTTTGCAACCATTCCGAAATGTTTGAAAGCTCACAAATCTACACTAATATCCTAATCAATCACATCTACCATGCATTTTCAAATTGCTGATTGAAGCATGGCTATCATTTTCACAACTTATGTCACTGCAGTAGCAGTGGGTGAAAATTTTGTAGTCCATACAAACTAACAAACACATAAGGAATGGATACGAATAAAACTTCACAGAGAAAAAAACTGTGACAAGCCACTGCAGAGAAATTGGAGAGGCAGCCTTGGTAATGAAAAAAGGACAGGAACTGAAAAAGCCTCAACCAAGGCTAAAAGAGTGGGTGTAAAGAGAATAAAAAGAAGCTTTAATGACAAATCTAAGTAGAAGTCTTAGAAATGATTAAGGAAGAGAGAGTTAGTGATTCAGTGACTAGTCAAACTAATCAGTTGTAAGATGCAAGTTAGTATAATGTCGTTCATAAATTTTTTGCTCATATAAACTTTATTTAAATGATATCTTCCCTTGGTAATCACTAGCATAAACTGCTCAATGAAACAATCTACAGTAGTTCAATGAAGTAATTTAACCAAACTAGTTCTCCATAATTATACTCAAAAGGAAATTATTAGCTAATGTCCATACAAATATATATTAAAAAATCAAGGATATGCTGCAGAGAAAATTTAGTTCCATAGACTGAATATACAGTTGGCAGTAAGTTACAGTTTTCAAATGCAGCATAGAATATGCAGTCATCAGCATGGATTTGAATGAGAGGACCAAAATAATTATACATATTTTTAGCAACTGGATGCCATAAAGCCAAATAAAACTGTTTATAATTTTCACATAAATAATATTCTTTGGGTGGCACGGTGGTGCAGTGGGAGTTTGCATGTTCTCCCCGTGTCTGCGTGGGTTTCCTCCGGGTACTCCGGTTTCCTCCCACTGTCCAAAGACATGAAGGTTAGGTGCATTGGCGATCCTAAATTGTCCCTAGTGTGTGGGTGTGTGTGTGTGTGTGCCCTGCAGTGGGCTGGTGCCCTGCCCGGGGTTTGTTTCCTGCCTTGTGCCCTGTGTTGGCTGGGGTTGGCTCCAGCAGACCCCCATGACCCTGTAGTTAGGATATAGCGGGTTGGATAATGGATGGATAATATTCTTTGAGAGATTAAATTAGTCTGACAAAAAGGGTACAAACGCTCAAAATACACTAAAGAAAATATCCAGTGATAGACGGCTGTAATAATTAATTAATAATAAAAAAGAAACAAGAAAATGAAGTATTATGTACCAGTTAAATGATTTCATTCATACCTCATTCTCCATTTTCTTGTCAAAGAAGGGCTACATTGGAAAAAGGCTTAAGAAGGATAGAACAAATTTTCCTATCCCCAACAACTGTCTACAGCTCTTTGTGGGGAATTTCCAAGAGATTCTAGCTCATCATTTAGCTTGTTCTAGGTCTGCACATGGTCTTCTTCCACTGGGCTGTGACTAATGCAACTTTTCTAGCGGGCATCTGAATGACCCCTCTCAATCCTGAGCAGCAACAAATATACTCCAATTTTCTCTTAAATTGTCACACTCTGTACCCTGTTATGCACAGTGATCACTGAAATCCTGCAGAGGAAGTTCATTTTCATCCCATAATCCCATTTTATCTGTTGCTGCTTGGAAAACTAGCTGATCAGACAGTTGTCTAAAGAAAGGGAACACCTTAAACAAAAAGATGGTATATAACTAGTTATATTCTTTAGAAATCCATTTTTACTCTTTATTAAGCAAAAAGCACCGCTAATGATAAAAATTACTTTTTTTTGGATTATACATTCATTGAAAAAATATGAAATTATTATAAAATCTGATTGTAGCTTATTTATTGTTTTTTATACTTTATTATAAAATCTGATTTTATTCATTTTTTTTGTAATATTACACAAACATATAGTTGGGTCAATAAGCTGCTGTACACATTCCACAACAAAGGTTTTAAACATACTGTATTATGGGATGATGTTCACTTCAAGAAGTAAATGATTTCTGTGAAAATAAAGCCTGTTTACAATGGTCATTTATGACATCAGATTCTCTTACACATTCTTACTAGCAATGAAGCAAAACATATATTGAACAGTTTGCATGTTAACACTATTTTTTGATTGCACTTTAATCAGAGACATTGAATCTTTTGCTGCATGTTGCTAAGACAAACTTTAAGTGCACTCCAATTCTATAATACAAAAGTGCATGCTTTGAAAGTTGAACTACATGACACTTCAGTTAAAAAAGTGCACAGGGAACTTTCTTTTGATGTACGGCAGGAACACTCAAATGGTATGTACTTGCATCCTGTTGGTCACAGGTTTAAACTGATAGTAGAACATTTCCCTGGTCACATGACTATTTAACTTAGTTGGCTGGTAGCTGTAGCATAGTACAGCGTCAGACATTCCTAGCTTTCAAAACCATGTGACATGCCATTTATTCAGTAGTGACTAAAGAGGGGCTTATTAAAATGTAGGAAAATCAATGATCTTGTGTTTGGAAGTAAACTGAATCAAATAAGGAGAGACAGGAAGTGTAACCAAATTATAATTGATCCAAACTGGAGGTGAAAAGGCAAACAGTGGCCGTGTTAGATAAAATAAGTAATACCTGACAGCAGGGATGAATTCAGTAAACATAAGAATCATTTGAACTGACACTTTTTAATTGATTTATTTTTCATGTGTTCTTTCATTTTCCCAGCTTACATATTGAATGTCATTAATACATTTTTGACTAAGAGCAGAAAACAAAAAGAGAGTTTTTTTTCCTGGATCCTAAGTTGGTCAACTGAAGATGTTCTTTGCTGACAGAAAACAAATTATTGACAATATTTATTTTTTCTTCTGCATGTGATTAGCTGATTAATTTTTCCATGTACTTTAGTTTTCTTCTATACATGTGCTGTATAAGATGATGGGTGACTTTGAATTGACTCAGTATGAGTGAAAGCACAAAAAAAGAAAGAATATGGGAATTAATGAATGAACAAACTAAAACAAAAAACAGATCTTCTGTTAAATAAATATTGGTCTCTGGATGTTACTGACTGAAAATGAGCACACAATATTTAAGCTTGCTTTCACTACTCCAACATTTGAACAAGCAAGCAAAATCGTAATTTTTCTGCAGGTAATGAGATGTTGAATGTTCTATACACATTCTCTGAGACTGTTTTAGAGGTTTAGTGGAGAGGACATTCATAACATCCTCACTCAGATTCACTGTAGGTAGGAAGGGTAAAGAGCATTTCTTCAAAGGGAAAAAAAAACATTTGCACACCTACCATGCTATTTGGGAAGTCTTTTAGCTGGCAAGCGTAGACTCTGTCTGTTGGCAGCCTATGTGCACATGACTGTGAGAAAGTTACTCAGATGGAAAAAGAAGTCTTTGACATCTCAGACTAAGGATCCTTTGTATTTATTTATTTTACACTTTAAACCTGCTGCTTGCTGTCTGAAAACAGAAAAGGGTTGCAGTTGTTTTAAATTTGTAAGGTGGATGTCACCCCAAAAGGTATACAAATGAATGTAATCTTCTCATTAATCACACTCCTGTTCTTACTTTATAAAATAAATATTATTTCAATTTTATTCAAACTCATTTAATTTTACATAACATTCTTTACAATAGATTAGCTCAGAATACTGGACAGATTAGCAATATACAAAATAATAAATAATTTAGCAAAATACAAACAAATGTTCTAAAAGTCAGAAGTCAGTGAAATTGAGGACAAAAAGACCACTAGGCTGACATATATTCTAATAACATAGGTCAAGATCAATCAGAATGTAAACATTTAGACGTTCAATGCCACCAGCAATTCAGACTCATTTTTTTTCAGAATTCCTCAATTAAACAATATAATATGGTCAAGGAATTGTCAAAATCCTGCTCATATACAGTACAGGCCAAACGTTTGGACACACCTCCTCATTCAATGTGTTTTCTTTATTTTCATGACCATTTACAGCACTCCATCACTCTCCTTCTTGGTCAAATAGCCCTTACACAGCCTGGAGGTGTGTTTGGGGTCATTGTCCTGTTGAAAAATAAATGATCGTCCAACTAACCTGACTTCTGCACAACACAACTGCTGGTCCCAACCCCATTGATGAAGCAAGAAATTCCATTAAATAACCCTGATAAGGCACACCTGTGAAGTGAAAACCATTTCAGGTGACTACCTGTTGAAGCTCATCAAGAGAATGCCAAGAGTGTGCAAAGCAGTAATCAGAGCAAAGGGTGGCTATTTTAAAGAAACTAGAATATAAAACATGTTTTCAGTTATTTCACCTTTTTTTTGTTAAGTACATAACTCCACATGTGTTCATTCATAGTTTTGATGCCTTCAGTCATGAAAATAAAGAAAACACATTGAATGAGGAGGTGTGTCCAAACTTTTGGCCTGTACTGTATATGAAGGCAATTGTGTGTCAGTCTTACCTTAGCGTCAAATACATTTCTACCAACAAATGACTAAACTCATACAACTGGCTCATTGCATTATCAGCATAAAAATAAAAAAGAGAAGTGACGTTGAATGTATTTATTACTACTAGTATTGCTTAAAAGCATTTTGTTTGAATATGTAAGGTTCACAGAATAATTTGAAATTATTGTGTTATTTGGATGAATTTCTGAAAACTGCTATTTTAAAGGGATCCTACATGACATCAGTGTTCAGGCAAGACTTCTTCTGCTCTGAGAATAACAATGGAAATTACTGTTACAAAAGGTACAAACCTCTCGTAAGTCTCTCTTGTGTTCCACTAAATCTGTTCCTGTAAGGCATTTGCCAAGCCCATATGCAGGCCCCTTATTTCAAGGAGAGTGAGCATTGCTTGACCACAAAGTCATGGCTACAAGAACAAGCATTTATGTTGTGAGTCTCTTTATAAGTGGATACACCAAGTGTAGTAGTGTATGATTAATAAAAACTGAAAACTCCTGCCTCAATAGATGGTACTTGAAATGAGACTCAGACACTTTATGGATAGGGTTTGTCTCTCCAATGCAGCATATCTTCTTTCCCAATCCAAAAGTTTCCGAATGAGTTACCGAACAAGATATTTGATGCCACTGACAATCTGACTTAACATGGCACCAAGGCTGGTTTCAGATAGAACAAATTTTATCTAGAGGATAAAAGGTAAAACAATTTTGGATGGCTCAACAAACGTTCAGTGATAATCTTCTTTAGGTTATAAAATAAACAGTCAGGGTTTGAGTTCCATACCGCTAGGTTGGGGGCCAATTTTGTTATGAGGTCTGTTAAAAGCACAGCTCTCTCTGAGAAACTGAGCACAAATCTACAATAATACCCCACTAGTCCCAGGAAAGCTTGCATTTGCCTTTTAGTTTTTTCATTGTCGGCAGCCTTGGATGATGACAAATTTGGACATCTGCTACTTTACTTTACCAGCCCTACAACATAACCTACATATTTGGCTTTGGCAAGGCAAAAAAAGTACTTCTTTTGGATAAAAATGTAGACCGGCTTCTCTCAAGGTTTGGAATACTTCCAGCAGATGGTGTAGGTGTTTCCCAGGTAACACAGAACTGTATATCACCAAGTTAATTGGCACTATAGTTATTAGGGGACTTTGTTTTCTGCCCATCAGTGTGAGTGTTGCCCAAAGGGAAGAACACAGTGCTACCAATGTCCACTAGGGATGCTAAACACAATTTTTTCCTGTGCCTCTGGGGTCAAAGTAATCTGCTAAACTAGTAGCCCATAGTCATATCTAAAGTGTTTTATTTGAGTTGGCAGAATTTTTTTTAGAACTGGCATGACCTATCAATCTAGGTACCAGCACAAGAGGACTAGACAAGATGACTCCAAGGTCGAACATTGTTTACATTTCCAACTTGACTTTAGGCCATTTCTCGTTAGGGAGACAATAAGGATGTTCATGTAATATAACCCCAGGGTTGGTGACAATATCATGAAAGATTAGGTTTGGTATCCACAATGTCAGCCACTTGTTTTATTGATTTCTGCACTTGAGCTTTTTACTTTGGGAAGACAGCATTCCAGAAATTAGGATCATGAATTTCAATATCCCCTTCTCCCCACACCTTGTAGACTCACCTTAGTCCTTGCAGGGCTTTAGTAGAAACATTATTTCTGGTGGACACCATCTAAGTTATTTCACAAAATAATCCACTAGCCCTTTCCTCTCTTTTACTTTATAAGGACTTTGCAAATGTTCTAGGAGTTTAAAGAGAGATCTGGGAACAAAAACCATATCCTGCTCCCCAGGGTGGAACTCACAGAAGGTTGTAGTGCAGTCATAAAGCAAGGCCTGCATATGATGGGATTTCTCAAAGTGTTCTCATTCCAGCTGATGCAATTTCTCCGAGCAGTATCTACATTTTGACACAAATTATATACTTTAGTCTGAGATACTAATTACGAATTCCTGATTAGGTCAAGATACCCTCTTGGTTGACTCCCATACAGTACCTCAAAGGGAGAGAATCCTGTGGATGCTTGTAGCACCTCTCAGTATGCAAATAAAGTGAAAGGGAGCACCTGAACTTAAACATGGCTATCTGCTTGCAACAAGATTTTAGTATCTGCTTTAAAATTTGGTTGAACCTTTCCATCAAAGTTTCAATTCGTGAATGATATACAGATGTTTAAGGTTTTTATGTACAACAGCTTACCAAGTTGTTTAAATGTATCTTATGTAAACAATATACCTTGGTTTGTAAGGGCATCCTTTGAATTCTGACCCTTGCAAAAACTGCCACTAGTTCATAAACTATTATTTTAGAATTAGCTGCCTGCATTGGAATGGCTTTGGGATACTTAGTAGCAAAATGTACCAAACTAGAATGTATTTATGCTCTCTAGCAGACATTTCCAGTGGACCAACTATACAGTATCCTCTACGTTCTGCTCAAATGGGACATCAATAATAGGCAAGGGCATTTGCACTACCTTCTTTTGTTGAGGGATTTAATGTAACTGGCACTCTGGACATGAGGCACTGTAGTTCCTGAATTCTTCATATCTCCCTTGCCAATAGAACCATGACTAAATTAATGATATGGTTTTATCCACACTGAGATGTGTTCCTAATAGGTGGGCAAAAGCCAAGCTACATGCTGTATCTCAAAAGAGTACAGGTGGGGAACAAGAAGCAGCTGGTATAACTCGGCCTAGTGAAATAAGACTCAGTACAAATGATCGTTTTCCAACACAAAGTAATGCCTTTATAAAAATTACATTAAGATAGTGCACACTAAAGGTTTATTGACAGTACAGAAAAAATAACAAATTCCACCATGACTTGAGTTCTTGGGAAAATAAATTTGTGTTGTTCTGCAGTTTTTGCATGACTATACTATGATATTCAGTATATACAAGATAGTTTGCTGCCCTGCTCTCCTTAAACCATACACTATTACAATGAAACTGTAGCATATAATATGACACAACATGCCATACTATCAAGACATATTACTATGGTGCAGTTTTACCTATTAGGAAAAGATACAGTATATGAGCAATAGTTTAAAACTGAAAGTGACTTTTATCTCTTCACTTTACAGAGCATTTTGTAGTTGCAACAGCCACTCTAAGTTGGCTTACTTTCTTTGTAAAGACAGCTAAACCAAAATATGTTTTGGGAAACACTATGTTGTACTTATTGCTATTAGGTGTTTCTATATGTGGCATATTTACATTTTTCTTATAGTCATAAAGCTTTATTCTTTATTTCTAATAAGTTTCTGTACTTTCTATAGCATTTGGTCAAAAGGGAATTATATTTTTCACATTTGGATCTGTGTGTGTGTTTTCATTATCTGTAGAAATTCTAGATACCATGGGGTTTTTATACCGTATGTTTGTCCTAAAAGATACACTGTCATGTTTTTTTCCAGTTACATCTATCTATCTATCTATCTATCTATCTATCTATCTATCTATCTCTCAAGTACTATAAATTGTCAAAAAGTTAAATTAAAATGAAAAACTGTAAAACAGCATAATTAAATGTACACAGTTTTGAGACACTAAGAACATTATGCTTAAACAGCAGCCATATTTGTGTCTGGATAAAACTGTTCTAATACAGACCACTTAGTTCTGGGAATATTTTTCAAATGCTTATTATAGAACTGTTCACACTCAATCTGATGATGAAAGGACTGTTGATGGACTGAGTTCCTCCAATCATTTAATTGATATTATACAACATTTAGGTCAGGCCCCAACAAAGTTAGGCAAGAATCTTTAGCCACTTGTTTTTAGTTCACTTTGAGTTTGGTATTGTTGTGTGCTCCTTCCAAACTTCTTTTTTGCAAATGACAATAGATTCTTAAGGAGTCAGTCTGTAGTTTGCATCACCCAATTTTCCTTTAAATCCCCCTATTCCTGTTGCAGCAAACATTCCCCATAACAGAATGCAGCAGTCATTTTACTTTACAATAAATTGGTAGTTTTAATAAATGTGCTGCTGAATTATCACCAAATGTTAACATTCAAATTTTCCTTTAAATCCCCCTGTTCCTGTTGCAGCAAACATTCCCCATAACAGAATGCAGCAGTCATTTTACTTTACAATAAATTGGTAGTTTTGATAAATATGCTGCTGAATTATCACCAAATGTTAACATTCAAAGTTTGTCAGAAAATGCCCTTCTTGTTTGCAAAACCATTTACCTTTTACAGCTACAAAGTCTCCATATTGTTTTTGCATGCTTCAGATGACTCATATAACCCAGAATAACAGAGAACATGGGACGGTGTGATGTGATGGAGATATTCTCAAGTCTTACAAATAAAAGCTTACCCTCAGTCTATTTTCCTGCAATGCTGTCAACATAGTTTTGACAGACTCCTGTACCACTCTTTTTCTACCCATTCATCACTTTGAAGGGACACCCTGGTCTATGAAAGATACTGTATTACTAAAGACAAAGGTCATTCATTTCTTAATGAAGGACTGTATGGAGATAACATACAAAACAGGTGAAAAAAATTCTGAAATAATAAGTCAATGCAAAAGAAGACAAGTATAGGCTAATTAGTCTGCTGCATATATTAGAATGCAACTGGCAAAAGAAAAGTACTTTACAATTGCACTTATTAAGAGATATGCAAATGTATCCAACCCATCTTTCTAGTTTTTCACTTTAATTTTCAGCATTAATTTTTCATTTTGTGGCTTTGTGTTAATACATATTGGTAATAAGGTCACTTCTGACATTTTTTTTTCGGCACACTATTATTGAATTCTCTTTTGCTTTGCTGTTTTTGGTTTCCTGATGGTTGCTGGAATCAAAAGTGAAATTACAAAGTTTCATCCATTCCTGTTTACTATGGAAAACTTGTCCCTATTTCGGCACACAGCCAACAATGGTCTACTCATATAACAGCCACTTTTGGGTTTAGTCTGCATTAACAACTGTGATTAATAATGAGAAATGATATGAATATCAAAGAAGTCAGAAGAAATGGAAATTGCCTATAGTATAAGGATGTCCTGAAGAAAATACAATTTGCACCATTCCTAGATATGTTAAATGCAGGTAACTAAGCAAAAATGCACTGTATACAGTATATACAGTGCATCCGGAAAGTATTCACAGCGCATCACTTTTTCCACATTGTGTTATGTTACAGCCTTATTCCAAAATGGATTAAATTCATTTTTTTCCTCAGAATTCTACACACAACACCCCACAATGACAATGTGAAAAAAGTTTACTTGAGGTTTTTGCAAATTTATTAAAAATAAAAAAACTGAGAAATCACATGTACATAAGTATTCACAGCTTTTGCTCAATACTTTGTCGATGCACCTTTGGCAGCAATTACAGCCTCAAGTCTTTTTGAATATGATGCCACAAGCTTGGGACACTTATCCTTGGCCAGTTTCGCCCATTCCTCTTTGCAGCACCTCTCAAGCTCCATCAGGTTGGATGGGAAGCGTCGGTGCACAGCCATTTTAAGATCTCTCCAGAGATGTTCAATCGGATTCAAGTCTGGGCTCTGGCTGGGCCACTCAAGGACATTCACAGAGTTGTCCTGAAGCCACTCCTTTGATATCTTGGCTGTGTGCTTAGGGTCGTTGTCCTGCTGAAAGATGAACCGTCGCCCCAAAACTGAGGTCAAGAGCGCTCTGGAGCAGGTTTTCATCCAGGATGTCTCTGTACATTGCTGCAGTCATCTTTCCCTTTATCCTGACTAGTCTCCCAGTTCCTGCCGCTGAAAAACATCCCCACAGCATGATGCTGCCACCACCATACTTCATTGTAGGGATGGTATTGGCCTGGTGATGAGCGGTGCCTGGTTTCCTCCAAACATGACGCCTGGCATTCACACCAAAGAGTTCAATCTTTGTCTCATCAGACCAGAGAATTTTGTTTCTCATGGTGTGAGAGTCCTTCAGGTGCCTTTTGGCAAACTCCAGGTGGGCTGCCATGTGCCTTTTACTAAGGAGTGGCTTCCATCTGGCCACTCTACCATACAGGCCTGATTGGTGGATTGCTGCAGAGATGGTTGTCCTTCTGGAAGGTTCTCCTCTCTCCACAGAGGACCTCTGGAGCTCTGACAGATTGACCATCGGGTTTTTGGTCACCTCCCTGACTAAGGCCCTTCTCCCCCGATCGCTCAGTTTAGATGGCCTGCCAGCTCTAGGAAGAGTCCTGGTGGTTTTGAACTTCTTCCACTTACGGATGATGGAGGCCACTGTGATCACTGGGACCTTCAAAGCAGAAGAAATTTTTCTGTAACCTTCCCCAGATTTGTGCCTCGAGATAATCCTGTCTCGGAGGTCTACAGACAATTCCTTTGACTTAATGCTTGGTTTGTGCTCTGACATGAACCAACTGTGGGACCTTATATAGACAGGTGTGTGCCTTTCCAAATCATGTCCAATCAACTGAATTTACCACAGGTGGACTCCAATTAAGCTGCTGAAACATCTCAAGGATGATCAGGGGAAACAGGATGCACCTGAGCTCAATTTTGAGCTTCATGGCAAAGGCTGTGAATACTTATGTACTGTACATGTGATTTCTCAGTTTTTTTATTTTTAATAAATTTACAAAAACCTCAAGTAAACTTTTTTCACGTTTTCATTATGGGGTGTTGTGTGTAGAATTCTGAGGAAAAAATGAATTTAATCCATTTTGGAATAAGGCTGTAACATAACAAAATGTGGAAAAAGTGATGCGCTGTGAATACTTTCTGGATGCCCTGTATTATGTAATCAATGGAGAATTAATTATTCACTTTGTATTTGGGCTTGTAAAGGAAATATACTAGCACGAGGTTTTCAGTCTAGCTGTGCATCCTGGTGTTAACAGAAAGGTGTCATTGGTTTTACTGTATATTGTTTTAAAAATGATGCATAGATTCCCTGAAATTAAAAACTAAATTGATTTCTAGATGATACAGTGGTAGCATTGTCTTCTCACAGCAAAAACACCACAGTTTGATTATTGTCTGGGCCACAGTTGCTTTGTACCTTTATAAATTTCTTCCCAACAACATGCTGTTATGTGAAATTGTGACAATAAAATGACCAGTTCAAGTATATGTCTAAAGATAATTTGTAATGGACTGCTTTTCCATCTAGGTCATGGGGTCCAGCAGGTTGTGGGACATCTGCTGGCAAAGAAAGATTCACTGATCTTGACTTTGCCGATGATGCTGTGATCTTTGCGGAGTCAATGGTGGTTCTGACTGAGACTCTCGAGAGTGTCTGGGTTTGCCAGGGTCCTGGATAAAAAACAAGATCCAGGCCTTTAATGACCTCTTAGACACAACCATCAGCAGTGTGTTTGTCTGCAGAGTGTTGACCTTGTTGAGAGGTTTACTTACTTCGGCATTGACTTTCATGTCTCTGGTCACTCTTCCTATGAAGTCTGTAGAGAGACTGGGAGAGCATGGGTGTGTGTGTTGGGGGGAGGGGGGTGTCATGAGGTCACTGGAAAGGGGTGTGTAGAACTTCCAATATCTCTACCAAAGGACGAAGGTCTAAGTCTTTAGAGTCCTGGTGCTTCCTGTTTTACTACATGGTTGCAAAACGTGGACACTATCCAGTGACCTGAGACAAAGACTAGACTGCTTTGGTACTGTGTCTCTTCGGAGAATCCTTGCGTGCCGCTGGTTTGACTTTGTGTTGAATGAGCAGTTGCTTATGGAGTCCCGGATGAGGCACATTACCTGCATTGTGAGGGTGCGTCAGTTACAGCACTATGGCAATGTGGCATGATTTCCCAAGTGGCTGGACCAGGCTAAGGGGAAACCCACATAACACCTGGCTGTGGCAGATAGAGGGTTTTTTCGGGAGGGTGGGACTGCAACGCGTGTCTGCTTGGGGTGAATTGTTGCCAACCAGGACCCTGTGCTGTTTCATTAAGTGGTGGGTGCGTCAACAAGCTGTACCAGTGCATGCTCTCCAACCTGACCTGACGTGTCCTTCTTTTCCATCTAGCACAGCCTCTGCCTCCCAACAACCTAGCACTAATTCAGATTCAAAAATGATAGATGGGTGGATGGATGGATGGACGGATGGAGTTTAAAGATAAAAGCTTTACTTTGTTGCTATAATGGTGTTCCCCTGTATCATCTTTTTATTAATTGATGCTTGAAAATGGTTAAAATCGTTTCTACTTGCCTGAGGTAATGTTGTTTTGTATAACGTAACATTGTTTAAGATTAAAAATTAAGGACGAAAATTATTGACGCAAAAAATAATGACGGTAATTGTCATTTTCAGCTCGCGCGAGCATTAAATTGCTCTAGACTTTCGAACATTACAGCGTATAAAACTGTTCTATCCCCCCTGACTAATGAACGTCTCTTCCTCGCGGCGCTTTCGGTGCAGACTGCCAGCCCGGCGTGGCGTTACGCTGGGCGCGTGGCGTCGTGCAGCTCTACCCACCTCAGACCTGGAGTGCACATCCTTAGCATGGCTCTCGGGCGCCACCCCGCAGCGCCTGCCAGCGGCTCCGACCTACCTCCATCTCGCTTGCCGGTGGGAGTGGTTTTCCCAGGCTCTAACACAGCAGCTGCTCTCTCTCACTACCTTCCTCTGCTAATGTAAACCACCACCGCCCCGCGGCAACGCGGCCAAACCTCAACCGCAGCGCTAATAAAACATCCTGGCACGTGCTCTGCCACACTCGCAGCGGCGCGCGCCCGCGCGCGAGACACCTCCCCCGCCCCGCGGCTGACTGGCGCGGCGACTGCGTGTGAGCGCTTGTGGCGATTTAAAGCGACCGCCGGTATAGTGCCTTTGCACGAGACTGGGCGGACACATGAGATGTCTTTTCGGCGTGAAGTTCTCTTGTTGCCTTGACTTTTTCTGAACATCACGATCTTTTTATTCTGAGAAGAATTTTATTTGTACATTGCACATTTTTGGTCATGACAGTGTATATGCCAGCTGACGTGCATCTAAACCAAGGACACTGCGCTGAACGTGTCAAGTCACTTGTTTTTTAAATTTAGGCAACGGACTCCCGAGATATGCTCTGTTGCCATTGGCATTTATACACTAGGAACAACGAGATCGTAATAAATTACTATTCGGTTACCATAAAAACTGTAACCAATTGGTCATCCCGCTTTACATTTAACCAATTTCTTTAAATTGTGAACAATATAAAAATAGTAATGAAACTAGAACATTGGTCATAGGCTTTATATATGTAGTACCACATGATCACAAACGTTACCTGCAAATCTGCTATATATGTAGAATACTTAAAACACCCATATTATTAGTCTGTAAATGATTAACTAAATCGGGGGAATTAATAAAAAGAAAGAAAGAAAGAAAGAAAGAAAGAAACTTAGTTGCATTCCAAATGTATTTTCTCGGTCCTGGCTAATAAAGAAGAAAATAAAAAGATAAATTTAATTCGTGTATATATACAGTAAGTAATGATGACTTTGTGGCATTTCAGTCTGAGGTTTATTCCGATTTATCTTACTACACCCAACAAGAATAAGACCTGTTGCATTCAGTTTTTAAACCATGCGAAAGATCGACCTCATAGAGTAAATCTTCTACCCTCGCCGACTGTAAATTAGATAGATAGATAGATAGATAGATAGATAGATAGATAGATAGATAGATAGAT